>BSBN01000075.1:7200000-7800000 GCA_027924645.1 Cunninghamia lanceolata
TTGACATATCTCTTGACTTGGAATGGAAGTGGAAGGCTCTAGAAGAGGATTTTTGTGATCAACAACATGAGGGCATGATGGACTTTGACTTAGACATATAAGATCAATAGGCTGTGGACCACATGATAGAGTTGGAGGAATAGGCATGGCATTCGAAGGTTCTTTGATAGGTTCCAAGATAGGTGTTTGACATGAGGATAGGTTGTTCCTTGCTAGTAGCCATTAGATCACATCCTTTGCAAGTGCATGTGTGGAAGGACAATATAGTGGATGTACAATGAGGATAGATGATGCAGTTTTGTGATTAGGATTAGGAGTTGAAAGTTCCCATGGTGGAGGGATAAGATGGATGGAAGGTGTTGTAGGATTACGGTTTGGACTTTGACTAGATGGAGGGTCAAAGGGTTTGAATGGATTGGTGGATTTGGGCAACTCCATAGGTTCACTTTTGTAACATTTGATTTTAGGTCATGGAGTTGATGTAGGATTAGACGGTAGAAGGTACTTATAGTATGGATAAGGTAGACTAATGTTCTTCCCCTTGTCAAAGGTAGCATGAGAATTTAAAGACTCTTTATCTTGTTCCAAAGCTGGACTTGAGCTCACATGCTCTTGTTGTTGAATGAATTTTGCAGGTTGATGTAGGGTTGACATGATAAGATTGATGTGGCATTTGTTGATGTTGAGGTGTTGGTTAGATTTGTGGTTGGAAGGTGGTTATGATTTATTGGATTTGGGCTAGGAGTTCTTGTATGTGAGGTGATTGGTTGTATTGAAATGGTTGAATGGTGTCTTGTAATTCTTTTATGTTTTGTTGGTCTAGGGGTTGTTCTAGGTGGTGAAATGCTTGGATGATGTTTTGTAGGCATGGTGGTAGAATCTTTTTCTCTTGTGTTGGAATGGAGTTACACATAGATTGAACTCTTTGGATTTCAGTTTGCTCCTCCAAGTATGCCTCAAAATCTACAAAATCCTCATCATCACTAGGAGTGAAATTTGGATCACCTCAGAGTATATATGGTTTTGGATTGTCATCATGACTAGGCTAAGGGGCTCCTCGAAGTATGACCTTGGGATTATGATTAGGATTAGGCTTGCTTAGGATTATGACCATTTTGACAAGTATTGACTAGGATTAAGATGATGATATTGAATGATGTGATGATTAGGATTGGGTTAGGATGAAATTTGATTGGATATGACAATTATGATTGTGTTGGAAAGAAAGTTTAGAATGACTTGTTTATGTGTTTGGTGTTTATAGCTTGATTTGGCAATGATTAAACAAAGAATCACACATGTACACACATGAATCACTCATGCAAGACACATAAGCAAATTTGAATTTGAAAATGAAATGTTGTGATGATTAAGTAAGAACACGAGGAAGACACATCAACTAGCCCTAGAATTAGTCAAGTGGGGTATGGCCAATTAGGTCTTAAGCTAGGTTGCACAAGGTTGACTAAGGAAATGAAATGAAAGTGAAATCCTGCCACACAACTGGGAGAAAGGGGTAACCCACCATTCACCTTCACTTCCCAAAGGTATAAATTTATTTGGGGCTTAGCCAAGAGTGACAAGATTTTGACTTCCAAAGAGGGTGTCTTTTGATTCACACCTCGGTTGAAGTCATCCCTTGGAGTGGGGTGTCTCCAACCAGGCCTCCTAAGAAGGGTATGACAAAAGAAAACCAAGTGAGGTGTTTTTGATTCACACACTTGATTCACACTCGCACTTGTTAATTTCCCTTTAGAAAATGAAATGTGTGGTGTGAAATTGAATGGATGAGAGATGTTTTTGATTCTCAAGGTCGCATGAAGCGCATGAGAAGAGCATACACACCTTTAATCACAATCAACTTCACCAAACAATGAAGACACTTGTTCTTTTTATCCCCAAGTCAAAATGTGTAATGGAAGACAATATTATGTTTTATGCCCAATTTTTGATGTGTCACAACAAACAATGTTCGTTTTAAGACCCAAAATCCAAATGTGAGAGCAAACAAAGTGTTATTTTTAAGCCCAAATTGAAGTGTTTTGCAAACAAGATTGATTGAAGTGAAAAGATGAAAGATTGGAATGAATGCACCTAGAAGTTCTCACTTTCCAATCTGCTATGTATGACTGATGCAAACACTGCTACAACTCCATATGATCACCTTGAACCCACAAAAACCAAGAAAGAACAAGTAAACTTGGATGTGATTTCAAATACATTTTTTTTTGACATAGCTGAATTATATTTGATAATTTCAAGACATTTTTAATCTGAAAACTAAAAAAATCAAAGAAGAGACCCTTGCTATGTTTTTGAGAGCTTTCCAGAAATGTAAAGAAGTCAGAAAAATTCCCTGTTTTGCACCTAGAAATGTGGATTTTTGAAAAAGCTATAGTCGATAAAGATTTGATTTTTTTGCACTGTATTTGACCTCAAAATCAAATCTGTAAAGAATAGACCCCCATTAAAATTTTAAGAGCTTTCCAAAAATGGAAAAATTCTCAAAAATTCATTGATTTACGTCCATAAAGTCTATTTTATGAAAAAACATAAAATCACGATAACTCCTACAAAAATGGCGATAAACACATGATTTTTCTTCTATAGCCTCCTGAGATGATGCACAAGCTACTATAAAAATCTTGTAGAAAAATTCATAGCCATTTGAAAGATATGATGAAATCTTTAAAACCTATGGTTTTTCCCAAAAATGACATAACCCTGCAACAAAAAAATTAATAAAACCTACAAAAAGAAAGCTAGATCAAAGGATTCACTTCAGGTTCACCATTCTGTAGTTAGGGAAAAATTATATTTTGTGTGAAAAACAACAAACTAACTAAACCCTAACAAGCACCATAAAGGACAAACTAGCATGAAAATGAAAACAAAAATACAAAACAAACCCATCTTTAGGCTAGGTTTGATTTATCTCCATGGCTCTTCTCGATCTCACATGAGAATGCATGATGTTGAAGGGTTGTTGATTGCTCATAGTTGCAGCATAACAATACTCAAAATCTAGATGATCAAATGACTTGTGAGGGGTTTGATTTATAAAGGGAAAGGGAATCAAATGAATGACCAAGATTGAAAGCCATTTGTGTGATGTGGATGGCCAAGATTAAAAAGGCAATTTAGTGCTTATGACACACATTAAATGGGTATGACATGAGGCCAAAATTAGGAGGAGAGTGAAACTAAGTGGGATTTTTTATTTGAATTGGATAGAAAGTGCTTATGATGCACAATGAATGAGGCTAAAATAGGGATGTGAGTGGGAGTAAACAATTTAAATAATAAAATTATTTAAATTATGAGAGACATGTGACATTTAAATAATAAAATTATTTAAATTATGAGAGACATGTGACATTTAAATAAATATTTAATTTATTTAAATTGGATGAGGGAGGAAAATGAGATTAATTAAATAAGATTTATTTAATTTGGTGCAAATGGAGGACAAATGGAATTAAATAAATAAGATTTATTTAATTCGATACAAGAGGAGGATAAATGGTTAAGAGGGATTAGTTAAATAAATGTAATTTATTTAACTAATGGGAATGATGAAATGGGTCATGAAGGGGACCTAGAAGAAAATATGTCGAAATGTAATGTCATAATATATAGTCAATTTTAGGTGTCTACACGGACAAAAGCTTATTATGGATGGATAGATGACAAATGAAGACTAAGTAGATGATAAGAGATGGTTCTACACATAGTGCCTATTTGCCAGGTTTTCACTATGGTACTTATCCAAGGCATCTGTTTACTAGATTTTCACCAGAGGATGGATTATTTATCTTTACTATTTTTTTTTTGGTGGGATATTCTGAGGATTAGGCATAAAATTTCTTCAGATGAATACTTTTGATGGGTTCATCCAAAGGAATCCCTTCAGGTGTTGTGAGAGTGTAAGCTCCTGATCCATAAACTGATGTGATCACATATGGTCCTAACCAATTTTGTTCAAACTTGCCTTTTTGCTCACAATCTTGTTGATTCTTCTGATTCTCTTTAAGGACAAGGTCTCCTACATGGAACCTTCTTTCTTTGATCTTTTTGTTGTAGCTACATCAAAGATGATTTGATAAACTTGGAGATGATTGAGTGCTATGAGACATCATTCATCCAATAGCTCTAGATCATTTAGCTTGGATATCCTGTATTCCTCATCAGAAATGAGATGCTATAAGTATACTCTCAATGAGGGGATCTTGACCTCTATAGGTAGGATAGATTCAGTGCCATATACAAGAGCATAATGTGTAGCACCAGTGGGAGTTCTAACACTTGTTTGATAAGCCCACAAGGCCAGATTAAGTTGTAGGTGCCAATCATGACCAGCTTCATTGACTGTCTTCTTGAGGATTTTGATAATGGTTTTATTCAAAGCCTCAGCTTGATTGTTACTCTGGGGATAGTAAGGTGTTGAGAACCTATGCTGGCTATGGAATTTGTTGTATAACTCACATACTTCTTGGTTCTTGAATGGACACCCATTGTCAGTAACAATGGCTTGTGGAACTCCATAACGACAGATGATATGATGAAGGATGAACTTGGATGTTTTATTGTCGGTGATATAAGTCATTGGTATAGCTTCTACCCACTTTGTAAAATACTCGGTGGCGGTAATGATAAACTTATGACCATTAGATGACGTGGGATAGATTTTGCCTATGAGGTTGAGTCCCCACTGCGAAAAAGGCCAAGGTGTAGTGATAAGTTGTAACTCATGTGCTAGAGCATGTATCAAGTCCCCATGTTTCTAACATTGTAGACAATGCTTAGCAAATTTTTGTGCATCTTGCTCCATTGTTAGCCACTAGTATCTAGCTCTCAAGAGTTTCTTAACAAGATTAGGGCCAGCGGAATGCAAACCATAGACACCTTCATGTACCTCACATAAAGCAACATTAGCTTCCCTCGAGTCAAGACATCTAAGAAGGATACCATCAAGACTCTTGCGGTATAAGGTTTCTTTAAGGATGGTGTAACGAGAGGCTCGACGGATGAAAGTTTTATGTTGGGTTTTGGATAGTTGGAATGAAGTTTTATGTTGGGTTTTGGATAGTTGGAATGGAAAAGTACCATGGCAAAGATACTCATATATATCCTCATACCAAGGAGAATTGGGACCAACAAGTTTACATATGAGCTCAGATTGCAGAACTTCAAATGCTAGTATCAAAAGTTGTTCAACCATGAACTCACATCTATGTGCATTGGAAGGCATGTCTAGGAGAGAACCAATTGTAGCCATAGCATCTGCTGCCTTGTTGTTGATCCTAGGAATTTTATTGAATGTGATCTTGGAGAAGTATTTCTTAAAATCATCTACCATCAACTTGTATGGGAAAAGCTTTTCATCTTTAGTTTTATACTCATCAAGGACTTGTCTGATAACCAAATGAGAATCTCCAAAGACCTGTAACTATGTGATAGCCCATTTTACAACCATACATAGTCCTGTGATCAAAGCTTCATACTCAACAATGTTGTTTATGCAAGGGAAAGCAATCCTGTATGACTTTGGTATACAATCTCCTTGAGGTGTGATGAAATAAATTTTGGCTGTAGATCCATGTTGTGTGTATGATCCATCAAAGTATAGTTGCCAAACTATTAAAGGATATAAGTTAAATAGCTCTTCATCAGTAAATTCAGGATGGATAGGATGGATGTCTATCATTGGCACTTCTGCTAGCTAGTCTATGATTACTTGTCCTTTGATATCTTTTCGATCCACATACTCTATGTCAAACTCACTTAGAATCATGACCCATTTTGCTAGTCTTCCTGTGAGCACTACTTTGGAGAGAAGATACTTAAGAGGATCAAACTTAGATATGAGCTTTGTTATTTGGTTCAGCATATAGTTTCGTAACTTTTGGGAAGCAAACACTACTGCTAAACATGCTTTTTCCATGGTTGTGTAGTTAAGTTCATAGCCAACAAGAGTTCTGCTAATGTAATAGATGGCTTGTTCTTTTCCTGATTCATCATGTTGCACTAAGAGAGCACCTAGAGCTGCTGTTGTTGAGGAGATGTATAATAGAAATGGTCGATCGGGTATAGGAGGTACCAACATAGGAGGGTTAGCTAGATATTCTTTTATTTTTTGAAAGGCTTGTTGGCACTTATCATCCCATTTGAAAGGTTCTCCCTTCTGAAGAAGGTGTTGAAAAGGATGACATTTATCTGCTAAATGTACAATGAATCGATGTATAGATTGCAATCTACCTTGTAAGCTGCAAAATTGCTTCAAATTAGATGGAGGAGGCATTTCCATTATAGCTTTGACCTTGTCGGGATCCACTTCTATGCCTCTATGAGATACAATATAACCTAACAGCTTTCCAGATGTTACCCCAAATACGCGTTTCTTTGGATTGCATCTGACTTGATACTTCTCCAATCTATCAAAGATCTGTTCCAATACTTGTAGGTGGGCTTCTCTAGTTTTTGATTTTCCCAAGATGTCATCAACATAGTCTTCCATTATGGTATGAAAAAGATCATGGAAGATAACTGTCATGGCTCATTATATGTGGCTCCTGTGTTCTTAAGACCAAAAGGCATGATGACCCAACAATAAGTACCCCATGGATATATGAAGGAAGTCTTGTGTTGATCTTCTTCTACAATTTTGATATGATTATATCCAAAAAATCTATGCATTAATGATAACATTTCATGGCATGCTGTAAGATCCACAATGGTATCTATACTTGGGAATGGGAAGTCATCCTTAGGACAAGCTTTGTTAAAATCTCTGAAGTCAGTACAACAGCGGATGCAACCATTAGGCTTTGAGACTAGTACTAGATTGGAAACCCATTCTAGATAATCAAAAGGCCTTATAAACTTTGCATCCAACAATTTCTAAATTTTTGCTTTGACTAAAACTGCTATTTGAGGATGCATCTTTTGAAGCTTTTACCTAACTGGTTGTGCATTCAGAGATACTGCTAAATGATGTACAACAAGTGAAGGATCTAAGCCTGGCATATCTGCATAGGTGCATGCAAAATTGATTACTCTTTTCATAAAGAAGGCCATCAAATCTTTTCTTTCCTGTTCTGATAATGATGTTGCTAGGAATGTGATCTTGGGATTCTGTGTTGTGCCTAGATTCATCTCTTGAGATTTCTCTATTAGAAATGGTGACCATTATTGATATTCGGTGGTCAAAGGAAGGTCAAATCCTCTATCCTCGGGCACCTTGGAGAGGTTTTCACCCTTGGATATGTCCTTTATTTTTACTTTTCCACGGTCAAGAGGTGCCTTCCGGTTTTCACCTAATGACCTATATTTTTTTATTTTGTTTATTTCACTTTTGTGACTAAAGGATTTAACATTTCCACCAAAATATGATAACAAAGGTTGATCCATCATGAGGCCTGCTTTGTGATCTCCCAATGGTATGCCTTGTCTCAAACCCATGAATTCTGCTATAGCTTCATCATTTTGAAATGTGTCCAAAATAGGTGCCCCATGTTGGTCCCAATCGACAAGGTGAGGATATACGAGTTTGAGGTTGGAGGATGAAGAGTACGAAATGGATGAGGCAAATGAAATGGTAAAAATGGATGTATCTTGGAATAACTCAGTTATGTGGAAGGAAGAGTCATTGACGGCATCTATATTAGAAGTCCCTTATGTGGGAAAAGCTTTGGCCACTTCCTCAAGGATACACTCAATGTCTTTGGAAGGCAGGTCCTCCTTACCATACCCTAGACCTTGCTTATTAAACTTTTTGGTAACAATAATGGGTTCAACAAGTCCTTGTTCTTGGGGTCCTAAACCTCCTTGTCTTTTATAGACCATATTCTTGATAATGCGAAAGCCATTGTTATATCACTCCACTTCTAGAGTAAGTTCATCATTTTTATCAAAGAAAAGCTAGGAATTAATGTCATCAATGTCTTCATCTTTGAGCATGCCTACTTTTATGAACACGGTAGGTGGTGCTTAAATAAGGGTTGCGGGTGAAGTAATTTTGGATATGGATGGCTAGCCATAAGATTTTGGAGACAAGGGCAAGGTTCCTACACAACAAGATTCTTGTAAAGTGTACTCATCGAGTCCTTTCTCTTGATATTTAGCTTAAATGGCAGGGATGGATTTACTAGATGAAGGCTTATTTAAGTCAGATGGATCTACATAGGAGGTGGATGGATGTGCTTTGGCATTGATAGGGACGCGGTTGGGATCTTAATATTTAGCTTGAAGAGTTCGACAATACTCAAATGGATTTGGATCGACGGGGATTGTGACTTCAACTCCATTGTAAGAAAATTTGAGGCATTGGTGGTATGTAAATGGAATGTCTTTGATGACATGTATCTATGGGCGTCCAAGGATGATGTTATATGGAAATAAAATGTATAGGACTTGAAACTTGGTATCAGTAATGATAGGACCAACCTTGATGGACAAATAAATAATCCCTTTAGAATCTCTCTCAGCATCATCATATGCCTTGATAGTTATGCTCTTAGTAGTATCAATACAATCCTCAGAACATCCCAATAATTTGATTAATTTAAAAAAATAGATGTTTAATCTAGCTCCACCATCTAATATTCATTTGACATGACATTGGTTGATGTAAACTTCAATATGGAGGGCTTCGTTATGGGATGGACCAAGTGACGAGAGATCTTTGTCAGAGAAGTTCAAATGATAGGGTGATGCAATACTAGCTGTCATGGTTTGGAATTGTTTAGTGTCAATATCATTAGGGATTGATGACTCTTGTAAGGCTTTATCAAGGATGGCTTTGTGGGTGGGTGATAGACGCAACAAATCCAAGATGGAAATGTGAGCGGGTGTCTTACCAAGATGGTCAAGGATATTATAGCTAGAGGTTGGGCATACGGTAGGTGGTGCTCTTGAATAGTAACATGGCCTCGACGGGTGTAACAAGACAATCAAGGGCTTCTTGGATAGTGACTGAAGCTTGATGGGTGGTATTGGGATAACTAGGTTCCTTTCCTCTTACGGTAATGGTGGATATACGAGTTTGTTCAATGCGACCAATAGTGGATGATTCATAGTTTTATTGGATATTCTTCCCTTTATTAGAGGTACTTGCCTTGTCATGTGATGGGAGTGGATTCCTAAAATCATCAAGGTCATAGGTTTGAGGTTTGTTTAGGTGGATCAATGCTAATGGCTCCTTGATCAATGAGGTTTTGAATCACATGTTTCAATTTCATGCATCCAGATGTACTATGTCCTTTCACTCTATGGAATTCACAATATTCATTGTCTTTGTACCAATTGGGCTTGTATTGTGGTTCTTCATATGGTGGAGTCTCAGGTAGGGTTATCATGCCTGCTTGTAAACATTTCTTTAAGACCGATTCAATGGGTTCTCCCAAAGGAGTGAATTGACATTTAGGAAGTGGATTTGGTTTCATTTTCTCTCATGGAAGAAATGGCATGCTTTTGTTTGCTACTTGAATATGGATGGGAGGTTTCACAGTTTGGATGCTCTTTGCGCCCACAATGGCATCATTTACAACATTTTTATTTTTGTTCCAAAAGCGAGATTTGTCATTTGAGGATTGTGCATTGTCTTTGGTTTCTTTGAAAATTTTGATAACACCCTTAGAAATTAAAGCCTTTTCAATGTTGGTTCCTTTAGATATGAGCTCATCAAAAGTGGTAGCACTTTGCAATTACAATTGAAATGATAGCTTGGGATGAAGGTTTTGCACAAAGATATTCACTTGTTTTTAGGGGATTTGCCATGAAAGTTTGCTATCCATGTTTCACCATCCTTGAATGAATGATGAAAAAGTTTCCCCATTATGTTGTTTATTGTTGACAAGACCGTTCATGATTACCTCATGTTCAACATTGAAGGCAAAGTGTGAGACAAATTTTCTTGAAAGTTCTTTAAAAGATTTGATACCGGGTGGGAGATGCGAAAACCATTCCAAGGCTTGTCCCCCAAGACTTCGAGGGAATCATCTCAAAGGTATGTGTCATTGTAGGCAACATCAAGACAAGCGACATAAAATGTTCAAAGATGGTCAGTTGGATCTCCTTTTCCCTTGTATTTGTCAAATTATGGCATCTCAAAGTGTGGAGGAAAAGGTATCATTTGTAGTGACTTGTCAAATGGGTATGGGCATACATCCTCAAAAGAAAATGTTTTATTTGTTTGTCCCATACACAAATCAACCAATTGCTATTCCACGTCTGTGAGTCATTGATCATTATTAGATGTAGATGATTGTTGTTGTTGTTGCATAGGGTGATGGTGACTTGGGTGTGGGATTTGGTACACCGGAGTGTTGTTGGGAAAATATTGCTATGATATGTTATGTGATGGGATGTAGGTATTCTGAACTTGATTATCCAATGGTAGCAAGGTGTAGGTGTTCGGGGATGGATTGGCACCTTAAGTTTGTATCGCATGTGAACCATAGGAGGGATTAGTGTATAACATTTGCGGAATAGAGGTTGGCGGGGCTTGAGATATGTTGGATGAATTGATATAAGATATGTAAGAATGAGGATCGGATGGAGCTTGGGATACAATCAATGGATTAATATAGGACATTGGTTAGGTGGACGGTTGTGGTCCAAATGAATGGAGTTGATCAATGTATGGCTGTGATCCAAAAGCTTGGTCAACAATGGGGATATTAGAATCAGATGATGCTTGTGATGTTTGGACTAGGTTCATGGATGAGGATGGTGAGGATGGCTCAACATGCCACACCATTGGATTAGTATGAATTACTTGTGTGACATGCAAAGACGTTGTGTTCATGGAAGAAGATACTATGGGATGGGATACATAAGATGTAGTAACATATGACACACTTTGGCTAGGCACTTGAGGTGTTTGAGGCACATGTGAAGGAGTTGTGTTTATGGAAGGAAGTGGAGTGGATTGAGATACATGAGATGGGGTGACTTACGACACATTTTGGTTAGACACTTGAGGAGCTTGTGACACATAAGAATTAACATCAGTTGGTGTCAACAAGGGTTCAATGGATAAAGGTGCATAGAATGGAGGAATGGTATGAACATTATGTAGTGATGGTGTAGAAATGGTAGACATGGTAGTAATGGCCTTGTGGGTATCCTTTGCAACAACAACAACATCATTGGTTGGTTCATGTTTTTGGATTGTGGATATATTAAAATTACTCGGCAATTTGGTTCTTTCTCGAGCTAGTTGAGTAAAAATTTGTTCACAGTTTGAGCTTATGATCCTATTGACAAGTCACATAGATTTATCATCTTGGAGATCTAGATCATCCAAATAGTCCTCACCAGTAGGTTGATAATGTGGCACATGAGTAGATGAGGAAGGTCCAAAATGATGTTGTGGTATTTGTGTGGTTGATGAAGGTGTGATAGTGTAACCCTTGGGTACAAACGTGTCTTTAGGCATTCCAGTCATGAATTGTGAAGCATCCTTAAGAGGGGTAGCTTAAAATTTCTGTAAATTGGCTTCCATGGCTACTTTGTATTGGCTTCTTGTGTGAGGCATTATTTTTGGAGATGTTTTGGATGTGATATTTGTGACTAGTTTGACAAAGTTGATACTCTCGGCTAGTTTTCTTGGTTTGATTATTTGATAGGAATGGCTTGATCAAATGTTTGGATTGATTTGGATTGCTATTTTCTTGGCTTGGTTTGATAGTTTGATTTGGATTGGCTTGATAAAATGTTTGGATTGAATTGGATTGTTGTTTGCTTGGCTCGGTTTGATAGTTTGCTTTGGATTGGTTTCGATTGTTTGTTTGGATAGGTTTGATAGATTGATTATCCCCCAAGAGATAGACTCATGAACTCAAGGGTAGACAAGATTAGTTTTCTGATGTTGAAATGATAAAAAATACAAGCTAATGATCAAAGCCAAGTGATAATGCTGTTTTGTTTGATTGATGGATGGTGTTGCTAGCTGAGTCTCAAGAGGATGGAGGGGTCAACAAGTCCAAAATGTAATTAAGATCAGGTTGGATATGATGAATACTAGCTAAAATTAATCAATGTGTTTATCTAGAAGCTACTAACAAACTCAAGATTGACTGGTAATGTGATTAACAGATTGGATAGTTGATGACAAGTTACAGTTTACCAAAGGAGATGCTATTTAGACCAGAGGCGAATACTGATAGCTCAAATGTGATTGGGGATAATGCAAAGGTGATTGTCTGAGGATTAATTACAATTTTTTGCTGCTCAAACGCAACTGGGCAAGGCTTAAAGGTGATGTCTGATAATTCAAAGGTGACTGTGTTGGGATCACTAGTAATTTCAAGGTAAATCAGAGGTGAGCGTCTGCAGTTCAAAGGTGATTAGCTGGTATTCAAATGCGACACTCTGTTGTTCAAATGTGACTTTCTGTAATAGGAATTGTTTTTGGTATTGTTTTTGTTTGTTTTGACAAGAAAGAAGATGAATGAAAACACACATGAATGAAAAACACTCAGAAACATGTACAACCTAGGCTAGACAAGGAGAATATTTACTGGATTCCCACTACGGATAAATCCGATCCGTACTTATTCAGAGTGGATAGCTTAGAAATTTGGTGGCATTGACTCCCACTTACACGACACTCACTTCTTGGGCACACCAAACTTTGAATTCCAAAAGACCTAAAGATCTCAAGAAATTTGCTATCTGTACTTTGAGCTGTGAGAACGTGGGATGGCTTTAGAGGTCTGAGCTCTTGCGCTAGCAAATAAAAGGATTCTGACCACTACACAAAGGTTTCTAGTGAATATCCAGGGGACTAGCACCTTACGATCGTGCAACAAGCTACTAAAAGCTCTAACTAGATCTATTAGGAGTATCAAATATGCTAGGTACACCTCCTTTCAAACCAGCACTGTACAGTAAGTGCTTATACCAGTTTGGACTTGGCTTTTGCCTTATCCTAATTTATATAGTGGACTAGATGAAAGTATCGCTTGGGGTCACAAATGAGTTCTCCTTGTGGATGTGTCTCAAGAGTAGGCCCACTCTAAAGATAATAACAAGTTCTCTTGCACCTAAGATCCATTTGATAGGCAAGGGGAGAGGATATTTTTGTTATTAGATTAGGGTTATAAACATGCACAACAAGAAACCAAAAAAGGATAAAATAAACATGAAGAAAAAAAGGTTCCTTTTAAGCACCAAAACCAAATGTTCCTAGATTAGTGAAAAATATGATGAGTCTTTGACCAATCAATCCTACAAAAAAATTTGTTAGTAGTTTTAGATCATCCTTTCTTCGACAGACAATAAGATACTGCACAAAAAGATGTTAGATGCCAAAGAAAAATCAAGTTGCAAATACATTTAAACCAGATGCGAATGAATAGTGATCAGATGCGATTTTCTCCAAACCAAATGCGATGATATATTTACCAGATGCGGCTTCCTACCATTCAAAAGTGATTCTGTACCATGCAAAAGTGACTAAGGATCGTGCAAATGTGACTGTTTGCTAACCAAAGGTGCTCGGATCTTGTAAATTCTACAAAGGCTCAAAATTAGGTTAGGGTAATTGATCAACAGACAATTATGAGAGCTCTAATAACCCCAGAAGATGAATGGCTTGGGTTGAATCTTGTACTTTGTAAAACAACACAAAGATCTAGCTAATTGTTGTGATTAGATCAAAGACAAATCAAATCCCTAAATAAACTAGCTTAGGGATGATACAAGGCACTTAGGGTTAGCAAATAAGCATGAGCTTGAAACCCAAACCAGATATAGAAACTAAACTAAAAACCCTAGAAAACCCTACAAAAATAGAAAAACATCAATAAAACCCTAGATAGCCAAAGGCGATCCTCTGCTGATCATATGTGATTTTCTGTGAACCAAAGGCGATCGACAATCATGCAAATGCAATTCTCTGTGTATCGACTACGACCGAAGACCGTGCAAAGGTGATGATCTGCCATTCAAATGCAACACTTTGCGAATCAAATGCGCTCTGCGTATCTAAACTTGACCACAACTTTGAAAATGAAAATATTAATCAAGGACGTGGGTCCCACCGGGTGTGCCAAAATGTGTTAGTAGGAAAAATTAGGTTAACAAGATCAAGCATTGCAAATCAAACCTAATCCTACCACCTTCAAAGAATCCATCTAAATGACATAAAATGAATGCAAATCAAAAGCAAAGTCACCTAGATTGCTTGATTCCTTGGTTGGAATTGTGGATTGTTTCTCAATAGTGAACAACCATAGTTGCCATAGCTGCAATGATGGTGGATGATATTCTCAAAGTGCTCGGATGCTCAATGGATTCAATATGCATGATATGATAATCTGGACACTTTCAAGATTGTGTGGGATATGGGGGTTTGGAATGAAATGAGAGGGTGTATATATAGCTCTCTACGAAGATTGATCAACAGTGGAGATTAGGTGGCTATGTGAACAATTGAGATTGAACAAGAAGCTTGGATGAATGTGTACAACACGTGTCCATAGGAAAAGCTTTTATTAAATGATTGTAGTTAGTTTGTTGGTAGTACTAAGATTAATTTTCTTAAAATAGGATGCTTTTCTATTTTAAGGATTGGATGATGTAGATGATTGACTTTAGAACCAATTAAATAATTTTTTTGTATTTGATTTAGGATAGGACCTATCTTGTACACATAGAAGAATGTGACAAGGAAATGATAACATAAAAATAAATTAAATAAATAAATTCATTTAATTTATTTTTAAATGATAGAAGAAAGAGCTAAATTTAGAAATTTGGAGAATGAACATAAATTAAATAAATAAATTTATTTAATTTATATGGATGATGAGAAAATGAATAAATAAAATATTGATTTTATTTATTTATAAGAGGAATAATGAGATAATTAAATAATTAAAAATTATTTAATTATAGATAGAAATAGAAGAAAATAGATGGAATTAATTAAATAAATCTAATTTATTTAATTAATGATAGAAGAGGGTGATTTAGAAGAAAATAGATGATTAACCTAGGCGTGCTAGACAAAATTGACATATGCAAGGTGAATGATGCGACAAATGGACAAATGATGTGAAAGGTCAATTTTGGGTGTCTACAATGGCTATTTGGCCTCTATAATCAATATAAAATGATATTTTACCTCTCTCATGATTCTTATACTATGCCTACTTGTAGATTAGTGTGAGTTGTGTATTGTGGGCAAAACGGTCCCTCTTATTTCTTTGTTTTTCTGTCCTGGCCTCTATTAGAATCAATATGAGTCTGTGTAAGTTGTTTTAGTTGTGAGGTTATTACTGTGTTGAGTTAGTTATAGTTAAACCTATCTAATCTAGTGCATCACCTTTATTCTCATTTAGTTTCTTCATAACCCTTTTCTCCTGCAGTATTAACACTAGGTTTAGTTTGTAAATTCCCTAAGCCTTAAGCTTAGGATGAGGAACCAACCTTCTTTAGAGGTCTGATCTCAACTTGCAAGGTCGCACACCTTGAGATCATTCCCATTATGTCATTAGAATGCTTGGACTCTCTCCAAGCAGGGTGCAATTCTATGTGGCAACAATTTCTGGCACGCCTTGTGGGACAAGCTTGATGAGCTTTATCATCTATTGAAGGATCTGGTGTGTTCTTCAACGCATCTTACCATTCAGGGTAGTTTTTACAAACACCATGGTGACTTTTCTAAACAAATCTACTGGTACAGCCAGTCCAAGCACTTGAAGAACTCGAAGGATCAAGATTTTAGTGGTTTTCTTGGTCTATTTTGCTTTCAGAAGCATCTAAAATCATCTGGTACTCTTTCTTGGTATGTATCTAGTTTCTCTTTGGTTGCCAACCTGTTTGCTCTAATTTAGACATCTTTATGATTGTCTAGCTTTTCAATGCTTTAAAATTTTAAATTTTTATGGGAGTTATGGCTATTCCCCTTCGCCCAACCAAAATGTAGGCTGGCCCCCATATCAATAATATCAGGCTAAAAATGCCTCTGATTTTATGCCATACAACTTTGCAACAATAGAATTCTAGCATCCTCATGATGCTTACCTCCCACCCACCCCTGCTCAATTTTATTTCTAGTCTAATAATGCTTGTTATCAACCACAAGAAAACCACTGCATCTCTAATCAGTATGGCTACCCTCATATCCCACCTCAAGTGGACTACAATTTTGACAATATGAGTCTCATGGATATAATGATGGACCTGCAAAGGAGGTTGGAGGAAATTCAAGGAGTGGTAGAATATAACCAGTAGCAAGATGAGCTTGTCTATTAGGCCCATCTTTACCAATAACAAATGGAGGCACAAGAAAGGGATTACCAAAGAAGCCTGGATTTGGAAATTGCAACTAAAGAAGAATAGATGAGGCAACTGCTTGCCAAAGCCCAAATATTAGAAACCCAATCAGTCACCTCCATTCCCAGTTTTAGACAACATCTCCCTTCCACACCTGTTCAGCCTACTTCAGAGGCAACCCCCAAATTTAAGATCCCAAGATTTAGGTAGGATAATCCCTCTGGGCCTCCAAATCCACTTTCCAGTTTCAAAATCCCAAGTTTCAAAGGCCTTCACCCTTCACGGGAGCTTGTTCCTGCACAAATTCAGCCTATCACTCCTCAAGAATTACTCTCTCAAGAAGCCCTTCAATTCCTTGTAACAAGGGAGGAACCGCTTGCAAATAATGAGCCCTTGTGCACTATTATAACTAAAATTTCAAACCCATTGCAAGAAGAAGTTATGCCAAATCTGATAGAGCAACAGTACACTGAGCATAAGGATAGTGTTGATTCCAGCACAAGGTTGAGCCCAATAGTCTTTGGCTCATTTGAAGAATTTTCCCATGTTGTGTACACGATGAATGAAACCCAAATGCAGAGAACGTGTGGTGAAGAATTCTAGTTGCAAAGATAGCTCAAGCAAAATCCAGTGGAGTTGCAGTCCAATGATGTGGGCATGGTGGAGGAAATTGCTCCAATTGCTCCTAAGGAAGAGGAAGATGCCACTATATTTCATGAACTGGCTGGTTACATTGAGGATGAAGAAGGCATGGATATGCTAAATTTGATGACAAACCAGTGGTGTGGGGACATTAAAAATAATGGCCTGTTGCTAGAATGTGAGGCTGAACAGGATAGTGAGGTTCCAAACCACAAAGAAGGGCAAGCATGTTGCCCTATGCTAGAAGATGCAGAGGTTGATGTGTTGGAAATATGTGCCTAAGTGGTGTTGTCATTGATGTCAACATATCCTTGTTGCCATTTGTGTCAACTGTATCCTATTTTGCTATCTGTATAGAAGACTGGATTGTTGAGGATATCGAGAAAATTAATGACAATCAATTCATGCGAACCATATGGCTATATAGAGAATTGTCAGAGGTTGTTCCAGTTAAGAATTGAGTTCACATGAAGATTTGAAGAAGTTATGGCCATCTAAGTAGAACCAGATTTTGCAGTATTCAAAAGAGACAGTGTGACAGTAAGTTGGTTCGGATTGTTCCGCAGTGAAATACTATGGTCTGCGGATCTAAAGTCATGTTTGGGAAGTCAGTGTGTATCATCAACTCTAGTGGTTTGTGGTTTGGAGGTCTGCAAGCTATCATTTCTAGTTTTATAGTCATGGAAGATAGTGTTCTTGAGGTTCCGGAGGAAGATACAAATGATTCTAGTAATTTGGTTTAGAGTGAATGTTATTGGTGATTTCAATGTGCTTGTGGAGGTCTCTGGATTGTGTGGTTACTATGTTGAAGGTCCACATTAAAGTTTGAGCTTGTTGATTGAAGATTTCTTCTTTGAGGTTGATGTTCTTCCTAGTCTTGGCTGACTAGATGTTCCTCGCATGTTGCGGATGATCTAAAGAGCATTTTATGAAGCATGGTATGTTAATGGAGGAAGTTTCAAGTCTCAGCTATGTTTGGCCGACAGTGTAAAGATCTGGGTTAAGATTAGCTGACCTTGTTGATCATTCCAAGGTCGATGAAGTGTATAAATACTTGTTGAAGAGTCATGAAAAATCGTCCTTGTACAAATGAGTTAAATCTGAAGAAAGGATCAAAAAGTAGAGTAGAGAAGAAGAGGAGTGAAGGAATTCTAGAGTGAAGAGTCAGTGAAGAAGAATTTAAAAATAGGAGCAGAAGTTTTTGATCCTTCAAAGGGATTGATTCAGACATGAATTTAGATGCTATTTCTCAGTTCATTATTTCTGTGTAAATGATACTTTCTTATAGGCAGTGAGCCTCTTCTTGAGCAGTGAGCTCTTGGCAGTGTGCCCAAAGGCATGTGCCTTCTATTTTCTTAAGTACTTTTGACAGGGTATGCATTTTTGTGGGTTAACCCCCACCGTGGTTTTTTCCTTAACTAGGTTTTCCATGTCAAAATTCTAGTGTTGTGTGCTCATGTTGTTTCTTCTCATGTGTTGATTTATGCTTAAATGTTTTCATCATTAATCTGATTGTAAAGAAAATTTAAAAATTCAGAAAAGGTTAAAGTTTAGGGACAATTGATTAACCCCCCCTCTTATATATCTGGACTATTTCCAACAATTGAAGCTTAGTTCCTCTAAAAGAAGCTTGACCGCTTGAGGATATCCAAGATGTCATTCTACAAGAAGGAAAGTCTGAGATTTGATGGAACAAATAACTCCCTCTGGAAGGTAGGCATGCAATGTCATTTGGAGTGTATGGGTGATGGCTTGTGGACAATAACCAAGAATGTGTATAAGATTCTGAAGAATGGACCTTCAAATATAGATGAACTCAGAGATGCTAAACACAACACTCGAGCTAAAGAAGTGTTGTTGAGTGCCCTATTTGATACTGAATTGGCAAATGTCCTGGATTTGCAAACTACTCATGAAATTTGGAGTAAATTGGAAAATCTATATGAAGGTGACAAAAATGTTAAATGTGCCAAGCTACAAAGCCTGAAGGGTAAATATGAAAGATTGGTAATGAGTGAAGATGAAAACATTACTTCCTACATGCATAAAGTAAATGAACTTGTGACCGATATCAGAAATGCAGGTGGAGTATTGGATGAATAAAAAATTATTGCCAAGGTGCTCAGATCCTTACCTACAGCTTACAAGCACAAGGTTGCAGCCATTGAAGAAATTAGGACAGTAACAACTGTCACAAGGGATCAGTTAGTTGGTAAGCTTTCAGCATTTGAAATGAGTGAGTTTGGTGATTCTCTTCCTAAGTCTGAATCTGCATTCAAGGCCAGTGTGTATGGAAAGCAAAGATATGATCCAGGTGAAAGTTCTTTAGGAAGAACAAACAAATTTATCAAGACAAGGAAGGATCTTGAAGATGATGAAATTGAGACTACAGATCTTGAAACTCTTATTGCCAAACGGATGCCAAGAGGATCCGGTAAGTATGAAGGAAAGTTGCCACTCAAATGTTTTTCTTGTAATAAGATTGGTCATTTTCCCTCAAGGTGTTTGGAGAGGTTTTCAAAGCCAAACCTTAACATATACAAAAGTCAGAAGAATTGTTACTATGTCCAAGAAGCTGGAGAAGGAGTCACAGATGATGAATCTGATCATGGAGAAGGTGATTGGGTGTTCATTGCTATTAAAGAAGAAGATCCAATATCTACTGAATTTGCTAGTTGTGTAAATCTGGAAAGTACCTTGGCTGCTCAGGGTGTTGAAAAGGATGAATGGGTGATTGATAGTGGATGTTCTGATCATATGAATGGTGACAAGAGTAAGTTTGTGAGTTTTGAAAATTATGAAGGAGGACTTGTGGAATTTGGAGACAACTCAGCTGGTAGAATCCATGGCAGAGGATCCATCTCTTTTGATGGTAAGAACAACCCCAATGATGTTCTGTATGTAGAAGGATTCAAACATAATCTTCTTAGTGTTGGACAGTTGGTTGACAAGGGTTATGATCTTCGATTCAAAGATGGAAAATGTAGAATCTTGGAAAGTTCTAGAATTGACATTGCATCCGGTACTCAGACTAAAGGTAACATATTTCACTTAAGTAGTTTAGGCAAAAGTTGTTTGATTGCTCAAACAGATCAAAGTTGGTTATGGCACAAGAGGATGTGTCATGTGAATTTTGATAACATTGTCAAAATAAGTTCCACTAAAGCTGTAAGAGATCTTCCAAGACTTTTGAAACCTGATAGTATATGTAGAGAATGTCAATTGAGTAAACAAAACAAAATTTCATTCAAAAGTAAGGAACAAGGTTCAAGTGGGAGATTGGAACTGGTACATACTAATCTCTATGGTCCTGCTAGAATTAGGAGTGTGCAAGGAGACATATATTTCATGTTGCTTGTTGATGATTACTCCTGGATGATGTGGGTAACTTTCCTAAAAGAAAAATCAGAAGCTCTTGATAAGTTTAAGGTGTTCAAGATGATGGTTGAAAATGAGATTGGTGGGAAATTGAAGTGTCTGAGATCTAACAGAGGTGGAGAATTCACTTTTGGTGAGTTTGATTCTTTCTCTGAAAAGCATGGAATAAAAAGATAGTTATCTGCTCCTAGGACTCCTTAGCAAAATGGAGTTGTGGAAAGGAAGAATTGGACCATTCAAGAAGCTGCCAGGACCATGATGATGGAAATAGATGTTCCTCAAGTTTATTGGAGGGAAGCTGTGAGTACTGGTGTCTACACTCTTAACCGGGTGCAGATTAAAAGAAATTCTGGTAAAACCTCCTACTGTGAAATTTTTTAGAGTTTCTGGTAGTAAATGCTATATCAAAAGAGATGAGGATTTAGACAAGTTTGATGCAAGAAGTGATGAAGGAATATTCTTGGGATACTCTACTCAAAATAAGGCTTACCGGTGCTTCAACAAGAGGTTGAAAAATATTGTTGAAAGTGTTAATGTTAAAGTTGATGAAAGCAAAGAAGGTCATTCCAAGTATTGCAAATATGATTTTGATGATCAAGATGAAAGTCAAAGTCAAGGAAGGAAAGATCAAATTCAGACTCAGATCTAGATTGATCCGATAACTCTAGTAACTCAAGAGATTAGTGTAGAAGATGAGGAACAAGTTCAAGAAACAGAAGTTCAAACAATTCCCAAAACCCCCAGGTATGTAAGAATGAATCATCCTGAAGATCAAATCATAGGAGATAAAAATAGAGGTGTTTGAACTAGGAGAAGAGTTGCTGAAGATGAAGAAGAGATTTGTTTGATTTCAAAGATTGAACCTAAATCAGTAAGTGAAGCTTGCAATGATGAAAACTGGGTTAAAGCAATGGAAGAAGAACTGATGCAAATTGAAAAGAATCACACTTGGGATCTTGTTCCTAGACCTAAGGACAAAAATATGATTGGAACCAAATGGGTCTTCTAGAATAAACTAAATGAAGATGGTGAGGTTGTAAGGAATAAGGCATGGTTGGTATGTAAAGGATATTCTCAAGTGGAAGGAATTGATTTTGAAGAAACTTTTGCTCTGGTGGCAAGGATAGAGGCAGTCAGATTATTTCTTGCTTTTCCTACTTTCAAAGATTTTAAAGTTTATCAGATGGATGTCAAATCAACATTTCTAAATGGAGATTTGGAGAAAGAAGTCTACATTGAACAACCAGAAGGATTTCAGTTGTCTGATCAGTGAGATATGGTCTGCAGACTGAGAAAAGAATTATATGGACTTAAGCAAGCCCCAAGAGCCTGGTATGCACAATTGGATAAGCATTTGCTCAAGCTAGGATTCAACAAAGGTACTGCTGATAGTAATTTGTACTTCAAGATTAATCATGAGGACATTCTAATTGTTGAAGTCTTTGTTGATGATATCATTTTTGGTGGAAATGAATATATGTGCAAAGCATTTGTTGATCAGATGAAAAGTGAGTTTGAGATGTCAATGTTTGGTGAGATGAACTTCTTCCTAGGTCTGCAAATTGTTCAGTCAGATAAAGGTATCTTCATATCTCAGTTTGAGTATGTGAAAGAATTGTTGAAGAAGTTATGAATGGTAGATTCAAAGCTAGGAGGTACTCCTATGGTAACCAGATGCAAGCTAAGAAAATATGATGACTCCCCAAATGCAAATCAGAAAAGGTATAGATCAATGATTGGAGGATTGTTCTATCTGACTGAGACCAGATCTGACATCATGAATGCAGTTGGACTTGTTGCCAAATTTCAAGCTAATCCAAAAGAATCCCATGTTTTGGCAGTCAAAATAATTTTTAGATATCTCAAGGGGACAATTGATTATAGACTGGGGTATCCAAAGGACAATGACTTCACTCTTCATGTATATACAAATGCTGATTGGGCAGGGGATGTGGATGACAAAAAAAGTACTAGTGGTGGTGCTTTCTTCTTGGGAAGAAGATTGGTCTCTTGGATGAGCAAAAAGCAAGAGGCAATTTCTCTGTCTAATACAAAGGCAGAGTATATAGTAGTAGCAAATAATTATTCTCAAGTTCTGTGGATGAAGCAAATACTAAAGGACATCAGAATTGTGTTTGAGGAGCCAATCATAATTTTCTATGATAATTCAAGTGCTTTAAGCATTTCAAAGAATCCAGTATTGCACTCAAAGACAAAGCATATATCTATCAAGTTTCATTTCTTGAGAGAGAAAGTTAATGAGAATGAAGTTGGAGTTTGTGTCTTCCAAAGATCAGATTGCGAATATCTTCACTAAGCCTCTTCCCAAAGATACTTTTGAGTATCTCAAAGAAAAGATAGGGATTATTACCCCTCTTGATTAGAACTAAGATGCACTAAGGTGCATCCGTCTGATGGAATTCACATTCATATCTTGTGATCCGGATTGATGTTAAGGAGGTACTACTCAAAAGGGGAGTAGTCAGTATGCAAATTTTGGGATTAGTCTGAAGCAAAAAGAGAAACAATAGGAAATACGTGTCCTTTGCCATTGATGTCAAAGGGGGAGAGAAATCATGTGAAAAACTAGTTGCTGATGTAAGGGGGAGCAGTTGCAGAAGTGAGAAGAGAAAGGGGGAGAAGTTCTTGTCTTGATGGTTGAATTTATTTTTTCACATCATATGTTGCCATCAATGACAAAGGGGGAGATTGTTGCAAATATGTGCCTAAGTGGTGTTGTCATTGATGTCAACATATCCTTGTTTCCATTGGTGTCAACTGTATCCTATTTTGCTGTTTGTATAGAAGACCGAATTGTTGAGGATATTGAGAAAATTAATGACAATCAATACATGTGGACCATATGGATGTATAGAGGATTGTCAGAGGTTGCTCGAGTTAAGAATTGAGAAGTCTGCAGAAGATTTGAAGAAGTTATGGCCATCTGAGTAGAACCAAATTTTGTAGTATTCAGAAGAGACAGTGTGACACTAAGTTGGTCCCGATTGCTCTGTAGTGAAATACTATGGTTTGCAGATTTGAAGGCATGTTTGGGAAGTTAGTGTGTATCATCAACTCCAGTGGTTCATGGTTTGGAGGTCTGCAAGCTATCTTTCTAGTTTGACAGTCATGGAAGATAGTGTTTATGAGGTTTCAGAGGAAGATACAAATGATTCTGGTAATTTGGTTTAGAGTGAATGTTATTGGTGATTTCAATGTGCTTGTGGAGGTCTCTGGATCATGTGGCTACTATGTTGAAGGTCTGCATTGAAGTTTGAGCTTGTTTATTGAAGATTTCTTCTTTGAGGTTGATGTTCTTCCCAGTCTTGGCTGACCGGATGTTCCTGACATGTTGCAGATGATATAAAGAGCATTTTATGAAGCATGGTTGTTAATGGAGGAAGTTTCAAGTCTTAGCTATGTTTGGCCAACAGTGTAAAGATCTGGGTTAAGATTACCTGACCTTGTTGATCATTCCAAGGTTGATGAAGTGTATAAATACTTGTTGAAGAGTCCTGGAAAATCATCCTTGTACAAATGAGTTAAATCTGAAGAAAGGATTAAAAAGCAGAGTAGAGAAGAAGAGGAGCGAAGGAAGTCTAGAGTGAAGAGTCAGTGAAGAAGAATTTGAAAATAGGAGCAGAAGTTTTTGATCCTTCAAAGGGATTGATTTAGGCATGAATGTAGATGCTATTTCTTAGTTCATTATTTCTGTGTAAATGATAATTTATTATAGGCAGTGAGCCTCCTCTTGAGTAGTGAGCTCTGGGCAGTGCGCCCAAAGGCATGTGCCTTCTATTTTCTTAAGTACTTTTAACAAGGTATGCATTTTTGTGGGTTAACCCCTACCATAGTTTTTCCCTTAACCGGGTTTTCCACGTCAAAATTTTGGTGTTGTGTGTTCATGTTGTTTTTGCACATGTGTTGATTTATGCTTAAATGTTTTCATCATTAATCTTTTTTTTTAATAAAGGGGTAAAAAATTTATTGAAATTCAGAAAAGAGCATTACAAAACATCGAAGGGTCAAGGCCCCAGGAATCCATAAGAAACAACCATACAAAGCATGAAACAACGTCATCCTTCACCAATACCATTCCCATCCTCTGCAAGAATCCTCTTCAAGTCATGTCGGAGCTCATGAGGAACCTGCTCCCACTCATCAATCTTCCATCCATCTAAATGCTTAGAAGCCCACTTAGCCAAACAATCTGCTGCCCTATTCCACTCCCTTGGAATATGGACAAAAGACACCATCTCCATCAAAGAACTTATCTACAGAATTTGCTACACCATCATAGCCAACTACCAACTAACATCAGATACCTTCTATTTATTCAGTAAATTAATTAAAACCTATGAATCAGACTCATAGATAACCTTGCACCATCCCAAAGCGTAAGCCCTCTCCAAAGCATAGAGGATCACCAAACCTTCCATAAGGTTGATAGTCTGTAATCCTGCATGAACAGAAGAGAAAAAAACCACTAATCCCAAAAAATCCTTGCCAGCCCCACCAATCCCAGCAGGCTGAGGATTGCCCCTTGAAGAACCATTAGTATTGAGCTTCAGAATGCCGACCGAAGGGGGTAGCCAACTCCTCACCCTTTGAACTTTCTTTTTCACTCACCTTCCTCTCCTGACACAAGCAGAAGTTGGAGACAACCCCTAAATTCCCAATCTATCCACTAGCTCAGCATCCCCTTTCTCCAAAGGGAACACCACATCACACTTAGCTTCCACCGTCTCCTAAATCATACCCATAATTTTGTGCTAAACGTGTTGAATCAACAGCTTCTCACCTTGAAATATTCTTCGATTCCATTCCAACCAAATCTGCCATAGTATGAAGGAAGGCCCAACATACCCCACATCTTGAAAGAAAGAGGCCATAGAAGGAGGTCTACCTAGACTACTCCAAAAATCCACAAGGGAGGAAGCATGAACACAAGGGCTTTTCCAAACTCCCCACCAAAAATGCCAAAGCTGCAAAGTCAAGGGACAACAGAAAAACAAGTGAGAGGAGTCCTCTCCACATCCACACAAAACACACATAGAAGGACCCTGAAAACCTTGCTTTCAAATATTATCCCATGTCAAACACCTATTCCAAGCCAAAGTCCAAATAAAGTAGTTACACTTCGGCCAAGAAAGCTTATTCCACACTTTCTTCCACCAGTGAACCTCCACCCCATCCAACTGGTGAGATAACAACACCTGATATCTAGAAGCAACAGTATAGACACCCTTAGGATTAGGAGACCAAGAAAGAACATCCCCTTCCTAGAGGGAGCTACAGTGTCTATGAGAAAGGATAGTATGAAGCTCAACACACTCCTCCTCCATACCAACAACATGCCACTCATCAGGATTCTTCCATCTCACCACCACCAACTGCCCATGAGAAGATAAGGACTTGAAGTCACTCACCCTTGACCATCCTGCCTCACAGAACCTTTGGCACAGAGTCACCAAATTAGGAAACTAAGAAAAATTGGGAGGAAAACCATCCCAAGAATCAGACCAAAAATGAGCTTTCGTCCCTCTTTTACAAATCCAAAATAAGCCATCCTTGACTAGAGCAGCCCCTTTCTTGAGCGTACTCCAAATCATCGAGCCTTTCCCCACCAGGGGATAATGAGGAATATCAATCTGAGGGATCCCCGAGAAATATTTTTGTGTTAATATCCTTTCCCAGATCCCATCCTTCTCCACACACCACCGCCAATACAATTTAGCAGCCAATGCCATCCCTAACAACGACGACTACCTTAACCCAAGGCCACCAAACTGCTTTAGGCTACAAATAATGTCCCATCTGACAAGGCTCCATTTAGAGGACAATAAGCTACCAGCCCATAAAAATTGTCTTGCTAAGGAATCCAATTCCCTAACAAAACCCAAAGGGGCCACTTGAATCATACATCTGTAAATGGGGAGGGCCTGCACCACAGACTTGAGCAACTGAACACGACACGGAAAGGACAACCAACGATGGGTCCAATGATTAACTTTCACCTAAAATTTGTCTAGAATATTCTGCCAAGAATCCCTGGGTAGTCTTCCATCAAAGATGGGAATACCAAGATAGGTCATAGGGAGAACCCCAGTCTGAAATCTCAAGATATGAGCAATTTGCCTCTGAATGGAACTTGGAGTATGAAGAAAAAGATGGAAGACTTATCTTCATTAATCAATTGGTTCGAAGCAACAAGATAAACATCCAACACCTTGCGCAAATTCAAAGCTTCCCTAATTGTAGCCATACCCCTCAAAGCAGTGTCATCTACAAACTGCAAGTGAGATTATGGAGGTAAACCACCTCCCCACCCCCACCCCTGAATGAAACCTAACTCCACATTCCTTCTTATCAAACATCCCAGACCTTCAACAAGAAGAAGAAACAAGTAAGGAGAGAGGGGGCCACCCTATCGCAAACCCTGAGAGGCACCAAAAAGCTCAGAGTGCTCACCATTTATTAAAACAAAGGAGACTGAAGTAACACAACTCATAACCCAATAAATCCACTTATCCCCAAAACCAAAAGCACCAAGAACCTTCCAAAGGAAGGACCATCGAGCTCTGTCATAAGCCTTAGCCATATCAAGCTTGATGAACATCGCCTTATCTTTGGAACTGGCCATAGAGTGAATGATTTTAGTTGTGATAACAACCCCATCCAGAATCTACCGTCCTGCCACAAAACCACTTTGTTCCTCAGAGATCAGCATTTTAAGCCACTTTTTCAACCTATTAGCAATCAATTTAGAGATAATTTTATAAATCACATTGCAAAGAGAGATAGGAAAAAATTAACTTAACCTATCCACCCCATCACACTTTGGGATGAGAGAAAGGAAGGTAGAATTCAAAGCCCGTAACATCTGTTTATTCTTACGAGACTCCTGAACAACCGCCAACAAGTCCAACTTGATAATCTCCCAGAATTCTTGAAAGAACTCAATTGGGAAACCATCATGGCCAGGAGCTTTCCCCCTCTTCATTTTAAACATAATCCCCTCTAGCTCCTCAATCAAAATATCACTCATAAGATGCTCATTCATCTCCCTAGATACCAAAGAAGGGAAACAAGAAAGGACCTGAGCTTCCTCATTAGAACCCCCCTACGAGTCCTCCTTGAATAATGAAGCAAAATATTGCATAGCTTCATGCGTGATTTCATGAAAAGAAGAAAGGGTTTCACCCTTGTCATTCACCAGAGCAGAAATAGAATTACCATGTCTCCTGGCTTTCACCGAGTTGAAGAAAAAAGGAATATTTTTATCCCCTTCCTGAAGCCACTCAATTCGAGCCTTTTGTTTCCAAAAAACTTCCTCTCATAGCTCACACTCTTCCAGTGCTTTCAAAGCCCTAGTCTCTTCCCACAATAGGTCCTCAGTCATTCCATCTTCCCTGATCAACCTCGTAATGCCATGCAACTCAGCCTAGCTAGTAGTCTTAGCATGGAAAATATTTCCAAAGCATTGCTGATTCCAACGTTTAAGTTGATACTTGACAAATTGAAGTGACTTAGCAAAAGTATACACTGCTGTACCATAAGCAGGTCTACCATACCTCCACCACTCAGCAACATAGTCACGGAGAGAGGAGTCATGCAACCACATAAGCTAGAACTTGAAAGAAGGAGACCAAGGCACACGAGCTAAAGAAATAGCCAGCTTGATAGGCCAATGATCTGAGCCCCTCCAATCCAAAATTTTAGAGCTAGAAGACCACAACCCACCAACCCAGTAGCAAAAAACCAGAAAGCAATCAAGTCATTCCACAATGCAATTATTCTTGATCCTCTGATTGTTCCAAGTAAATTAGCCATTAATGGGATTGATATCAACAAGATTTAAAGCTGAGATGTTATCCTGAAGTAGCAACGCAGAAGGCTCAAGCCTTGCAATACCACCCCGCTTCTTAGCCAACTTAGAAATAGCATTGAAGTCTCCAGCCATAATCCATGGATAGAAAGGAACCATGCTTTAGAAAAATAGGATATGGGACCACAAAAGTTTCTTACCCTGAAGTTTAGTAGGTGCATAGATATTGGAGAAGAGAACAGACTCCCCCGTCTCAAAACAAGACACAATCATAGAGATAGAAGACTGAAAGGACAACCACCAAAGAGGGTGGATCTTCCAAGGATTCCATAAACAAGCCACTCCCCTAGCAGACCCTTGATCACCAATACACTGGCACTCTCCACTCCCCCATAACTTAGGCACTAAACCAAACATACACTCCACTGATAACTTAGTCTCCTGCAGGAAAAGAACATCAGGAGATTGACTTATAACCAAATCACGAACAACTTTTTGTCAAGGGCCACTGTTCAAGCCCCTTACATTCCATGATAGAACAATCATTTCAAGGGGCTCAAAAAATGAGAATTCAAAGTCTTAACAGACCCCGACTCTACCAAAGTTTACCCTGTTAATTTAATCTTTTCCAAATCTATTTTTCTACCAAGCTTGGAAGACTTCTCCCCAGCCCCTTTTTTTGGATCCTTTTGATGAAGACCCAAAAGAGAAGAAGAAGACTTATTAATCTTCACCCCCTTAGTACCTGCATTTGAAACAAGAGGAGATCCATCCTCACCACCCTTCTTCCCTACTATAATAGGAACCGATTCCACTTGGACTTCCATTTGAACATCTGTGTCCATTTGTAAAGCACTATTATCCTGCAAAACCTGAGTAGCTTCAGAAAGAAGGCCCTCCTGTCCTGTACCCAAAGCACCCTGATCCAAATTCACCAAGCCCGGATTCACTTCCTGCTGGCTAAGATCATCTAAAACTTCAAATCTATTGAAAGAATCTTCATCCTACCTTTCCTTCAAAGTCCTCTTTTGACCCCGATTCCTATTTTGAGCCTTGACTGGAATGAAACCATCAGTCCCAGCCACATCACCAAGAATGGGTTCCTTCCCCTTTTCAACCCTAGGGGGATTGCGGGGAGGATGAGAAGGGAATCCACAGGCCTAGCCTTTGGGTATCTCCTCTGCAAATGTCCATATTCATGACAGAGATGACATCGAAAAGGAAGAGTCTCATAGTACAACTGCTGCACCCAAGAGTAAGGACCTGCACACATATCCACTGAATCTGGCAAAGGTTTACTTAAATCAATCTCAACACAGATACGAGCAAAAGTCATCACCTTTTTAACTTGAGTTTACTGTGAAGCACCAACTGGTTTTTCTAGCATTGAAGCCAGCAAGTGCAAAACACCATCCCACCAACATTCCACAGGAAACCTCAGAAGTTGAACCCACACCGGAACCCAGTTCAGAAGCTCTTCAGTAGGATTGAAGCCCGCATGCCAAGGTTTAATAAATAACCCAATCTGATTATGAAAAAAGGGGCCTCCTTCAAAGGCCTTGTTGCGATCTGCCAAGCAATTGAATGAAACCATGAAATAGTTATTTGCTAAAAGTATAACCTCCATTTCTCCCTCTGGCATCCAAGTTTGTTTGGCCCATGATTCAAGAATTGTAATGAAACATGCATCTCCATACACTTGCACAATAATGCATGCTTCGAATAATAGTCAATATCTTCCGCAATAATCTCTAGTGGGATAACCAATTTTGGCCTCTCCTCACAACATTCAAGACATCCATTGATCTTTGTAATTCATGTACCACTAGACAAACCTGAACCAACCAACCCTAGATTTGGTGAGAACAAGTTATTATTAAAAACCTTTGAAGCATGCGAAGGAGAATTCGCACCAATTGCTGCTGAGTGAAAATCCATCTTGGGACTAGCCCCTGAAGACTCCTCGATCAGCATTGAAACTAAACAAGACCCAAGGCAGGCATGCAGGCCCTTGAGAAAAAAAAAAAACCACCCCTAGGGTTTAACTGACCCACCACCCAGCACTACCTTCGAACTGCAAACCCAAACCAACCAGGCACAAAAACCCCACCTGCGGCCTCCAACCAGGCACAAAACCCCCGCACACTCAAGGAGAAAGAGACACCGATGCAGATGAAAAAAACTTTTCATTGATAAAAACCACAACCCCATACCTCCCCAAAACGTATGCACTCCCCACACTTTGCATGACCAAGAAAAAACTAGAGGATCAGGCTAGGGAACGAATGCCCTAGCTCGACATGTAGAGCAAAAAATTGACATCCTTCTTTACTATCAAAGGTTATGTGGCTGTTATGTAACCTTTCATCATTAATCTAATTATAAAGAAGATTTAAAATTCAAAAAAGGTTAAAGTTTAGGGACAACTAATTCACTCCCCCCCTCTTAGTTGTCTGAACTGTTTCCAACATGATGATGTGGACCTGTTTGAGGAGCCCCCATCTTTTATTAAAGATAACGATGTAGAGATCAAGCATGGGCAAGAACAAATTGAATATTTGTTCTCTATTATCCGGTAGGGATATCAACTTCTTGGTGAGGGAGATTTCTCCATTGAGCATGTGCAGGGCTCATTTCTTGAGCCCAATCCAAAAAATCACGAGCATCTTATTCATAGGGTGGAGGAAGCCATATTTCTAGTTGAGCCATAGAAGCCAGAGCATTCAGACTAGCAAGAGGAGAAGGAATCAGAGTAGAGGCATGAGATCATCTATGTTGATTTGCGTGTCATCTCAAGGGGATGCCCTATCAGGCATCTAACCCAACTGGAGACACATCAGAAGGAGTCCCTACCTATCATGCTTGCTTTAAAGCATGAGGTGGAGCATCAAAGGGGCTAGATTAGTCCACTTATCCACTTCCAGGTAGTTGCATCGACAATCAGTTCAAGTGGGTAAGTGAGTTTGTCCTCTTTCTGGGGGAAGTGTTTTGTCAACTTGTTGTATGCCCATCCCTCCCCCACCTCCTGTTAACCACCCATGAGCATGAAAAACATTGTAAATTGTTGAGAAAGGGCAGTTATTTTGAAAAACTAGTTAATGGATTTGTTTAAGGTCAGTTCTGGTTGGTTAGTTTAGGTTAGGTTAGTTTTGTTTTTTGTTTTAGGTTTCCTTTCAATAAGTGCCCTTGCACTCTACTGTGCTCTCATTAGGAGATGCATGCTTCATTTGTTTTGTTTGGATCCTGGAGGTAGTGCTTAGTTTATATTGAACCAACCCTGTTCTTTTTGCTAGCCCTCTGACTCTGTGCCCAATGGATTGATAAGGCCTCTAGTCTATTTGTTTAGCAGGAAAACACCCTTGAGAGGTCGCCAAAATGTTGGCCTATTTTACTTCCGAGCCAAATTGTCCAAACCCTTAAACCTTAAGTGTTTTCTTTCCTCTTAAACCCCTAGGATTTATAGTCATCTTCCTACACATTATAATCCATCATTGACTGCCTAGCCCAGGTTGCTAGTCACTTAAGTTATGACCTTGAGCCCTTTATGTTATGAAGTCACCAGCCTTGAGTACTAAGGTTTACCTTTTATCACCCGTCAACCTCATTCTTTGTCTTAAGTCCCCTTGTCCTGAGGGTGCCGCATGGCCATATTTCACGTGCCCGCAGACCGTCTAAAGTTGACATCACATTCCTTCTGCACGACTATGAAATGAAGACATTTGTAAAGTTTGTCATGGCCCATGGCCACATGATCTTTGACTCCATCAGACGGTAGCGTCGTGTCATAGGTGAATCTTGCTTACAGAGAAGATTCAGTGCATGGTCGCAAGATGTTGACACGTGGCAGGTTCATGCTTTCTTTTCAAGATCTTATGGGGTCGAGCTACAATGTTGAAGATCAGATGGTAGCATGGTGTCGCAGGTGAATCTTGCTTGCAGAGAAGATTCTATGCATGTCTGTGAGATGTTGACACGTGACAAGCTCGCACCTTCTCTTCTGGATCTTTCAAGATGGGCCCCTACACGCCAACAGTGCTTAAAAGAAGCAACTTGTCCATTCAGATTGCACCACGTCGACCAAGCCTTAAGTCTCAGCGTGGAATTAAAACAAAAGTATTATGCAGATGATCATAGAGTCGTCGATCTTATAACTGTTTGTCTATCTGATGGCTCCAATTCAAATTTAGATCTTTCAAAAGTTTCGGTGGTGCCAAGGACATTTAATTGAGTTGGTGAGCTCTGGAGGCAGAATTCAAGGGGATGGCTCGATTCTTCAATACGAAGGGACTTAGGTGGTTCTCAAGCATCCTGAAGGCGGTAAAATATGTGGACTCAAGCTGATGAGGATGCGGACGCAGAGACTCAAGGGTTAAAATTTTAAAGTGTTGGAAAAGCTGCCCCTCCCTATCAACTCAACATTCAATTTCTATGAGCCTGGGCCGATGAGGGTAGATGAAATGGCGAACCCTTCAATGCTAGGGTACAGATGTAGATGCATGGCCTATTCACAATGGAAAATCAAAGACTTTCTGCAGCCCATCATCAATGTGCTTGCCATTCATTCATGCAAGCAACCTATTTGCAGGCTTGCAAGACAGTCAAGGGTGTGCGATCCACCCTAGTTTGCAAGGGGTTTCTAAGCAAATTTCAATGTAGCATGGTTGATGTCTCTTCTCATTGACTTCTCATTTTCCCACCATGGCTGCTATAGTAGAGTGCTGAAATGCTATATATACATGTCTCAAAGATGTATTAAGGGTTGGCTATTCTTCTGGGCTACTATAGGATAGAGAATCTTTGCAACTAGACCTCTGTAATGCAATTGCAAGAATTACTAGATTTGATGGATTGTGCTCTTCTGCTGAGCCTCTCATGTCTCTAGTCTTGTTCAATAATGAATGTAATTGATTATTCTGTGTCTATTTCCTTTACATCATTCTCTCTTTTGTAATGGCTATTTGGCCTTTATAATCAATATAAACTAATATTTTGCCTCTCTCATGATTCTTACACTGTGCCTACTTGTAGATTAATGTGAGTTGTGTATTGTGGGCAAAACGGTTCCTTTCATTTCTCTATTTTTTGTCCTGGCCTCTATTAGAATCAAAATGAGTCTATGTAAGTTATTTCAATTGTGAGGTTATTACTGTGTTGAGTTAGTTGCAGCTAAACCTATCTAATCTAGTGCATCACCTTTGTTCCCATTTAGTTTCTTCCTAACCCTTTTCCCCTGCAGTATTAGCACTAGGTTTAGTTTGTTTTCCCTAAGCCTTAAGCTTAGGATGAGGAACTAACCTTCTCTATATGTCTGATCTCAACTTGCAAGGTACCACACCTTGAGATCAATCCCATTGTGTCATTAGAATGCTTGGACTCTCTCCAAGTAGGGTGCAATTCTATGTGACAACACTGTGCCTACTTGTAGATTAATGTGAGTTGTGTATTGTGGGCAAAACGGTTCCTTTCATTTCTCTATTTTTTTGTCCTGGCCTCTATTAGAATCAAAATGAGTCTATGTAAGTTATTTCAATTGTGAGGTTATTACTGTGTTGAGTTAGTTGCAGCTAAACCTATCTAATCTAGTGCATCACCTTTGTTCCCATTTAGTTTCTTCCTAACCCTTTTCCCCTGCAGTATTAGCACTAGGTTTAGTTTGTTTTCCCTAAGCCTTAAGCTTAGGATGAGGAACTAACCTTCTCTATATGTCTGATCTCAACTTGCAAGGTACCACACCTTGAGATCAATCCCATTGTGTCATTAGAATGCTTGGACTCTCTCCAAGTAGGGTGCAATTCTATGTGACAACACTGTGCCTACTTGTAGATTAATGTGAGTTGTGTATTGTGGGCAAAACGGTTCCTTTCATTTCTCTATTTTTTGTCCTGGCCTCTATTAGAATCAAAATGAGTCTATGTAAGTTATTTCAATTGTGAGGTTATTACTGTGTTGAGTTAGTTGCAGCTAAACCTATCTAATCTAGTGCATCACCTTTGTTCCCATTTAGTTTCTTCCTAACCCTTTTCCCCTGTAGTATTAGCACTAGGTTTAGTTTGTTTTCCCTAAGCCTTAAGCTTAGGATGAGGAACTAACCTTCTCTATATGTTTGATCTCAACTTGCAAGGTACCACACCTTTAGATCAATCCCATTGTGTCATTAGAATGCTTGGACTCTCTCCAAGCAGGGTGCAATTCTATGTGACAACACAACCCTCAACCCTCAAACCCTAAACCCTATCCCTAAATCCTCTACCCTCGACACTATACCTTAAACCCTAATCCCTCAACCCTAAAACCCTTAACCCTTAAACCCTTAATCCATCAAACCTTAAACCCTTAAACCCTAAACTCTCAACCCCTAGATACCATTAAACCCTTAAACCCTATACCCTATACACTTAACCTTGGACACTCAACCTTGAACATTATCCCTCAACCTTAAAACCTCTACCCTATACCCTATACCCTCAACCATATACTTATGCCCTAAACCCTCAACCCTCATCCATATGCCTTATACCCTTAACCTTAAACCCTAAACCCTATATCTTAGAGACTCAACCTTGAACATTATCCCTCAACTGTAAACTCTCAAACCTCTACCCTATACCTTTGATCATATACTTAAGCCCTAATCCCTCAATCCTCAACGCTATACCTTAAACCCTAAAACCTACACCCACAAACCCTCATCTATATACCCTATAACCTCACCCTTATACCCTAAACCCTGGCTATTGTGTCTCAACCATATACTTAAAACCTAAACCATACACTCTTAACCCAAGTCATCGTATGCCTTATATACCCTCAATCCATATTGTAAACCCTAAACCCAATATCCTAAACCCTAATCCCCATACCTTACACACTTAATCTTATACACTCAACAAGTTGAATATTATCCCTCAACTATAACCCTCAACCCTCAACCTATTACTTAAGCCCTAATCCCTCAACTCTCAACCCTAAAACCAAAAACCTCAACCGTCAACCCTAAAAACTATATGGGCTTAGGTCCTTATATACCCTAAACCCAAAACCCTTACATACATACATAAAAGCATACATACATACATACACGCATACATACATACATACATACGTACATATAGGTATACATACATACATGCATGCATACATACATACATATAGGTATACATACATACATACATACATGCATGCATACATACATACATATAACCATACATACATACATACATACATACATACATACATATAGGCATACATACATATAGGTATACGCACATACATACGTACATACATACATACATACATACATGCATACATACATGCATGCATACATACATGCATACATACATTCATACATACAGACATACATACAGACATACATACATACAAGCATACATACAATTTGGCATAAATACATAAATACAAATATTTATACAAACATACATACATCAAACATACTTAACAAATTTGAACATAAAACATTCCAAGTGAGACATAACGTGAGCGCGTTATAACACACTCGCATTATGTCAAACTTGATAAACATTAGGCAAACTTTTGCAAAAAGGAAAAAAATGCAAAGCAAAACATAACACGAGCGCGTTATAATGCGCTCACGTTATATGTTGCTTTGGGAATCTCCAAGACTTAGGCATGGGATTTTCTTTGAATTTCCAACCCAAAGGCTTGGAGTGCCTTCCCAACATCCAAAGACATGTTTTTGCATATTCTATAGAATTTCACATAATCTTGTTCGTGCTAACCGTCAGGTTTGCATGTGTTTCAAGGTCGAACAAATCAAACACCTGGGTAATGTTAGGCTTTCTCTTAGCTATTTAATGATGTAATTTTTTTCACATTTTGACAATGTTAAGCCTTTCATATTTAATTTCTTTTGTTTATGTCTATTTTTTAGCAAAAACCAGTGTTTTTTTTCCTTTATAAATTAACCGTTCATTGAAATTTCAAATAAATTACATTTTTATAAAATAGACTCCATTCTACACATTAAAAAAATTGATTTTCAATTAGTTTTCAAAATTTATAGGGGTAGCACGACCAAAATTCTATTTTTCAGGATGTGTCCACTTTGAAAATTAGTAAAAAAACAAATATTCATTAAAAAATTATCAAAAAAATTAGGCATAAACTACATGCTGTTAGCTAATTTATCACTGAAGTGATTTTAAAAATACCAAAAAAAGGTTAACCTTTTGAGGGAGCCACAAAATATGTTATGTTTTTTTGACAGAAACAACACCAATTTCTGTGGCTCCCTTTTTTGAACCCCTTAATCTATATCATTTTAAAAAAAAAATAGTAGTTTAGAAAGTAGACTTGGAGCAATACGAACATTGTTTTTGTTACATCTTAAAATTTTGAGTGTAACTATGCTCAATTTCTCATCCAAGGTCAGTATTTCCTAATTTCAGAAAAAAGTGGCCACTTAAGGCCCCTTTTTGGCCTCCATCTTCTGCACTTACCCTAAAGAAGAAGAGGAAGTGCATGCATTGTAATCTCATATTTGAATATAATACAACTTGGAGCCTCTTTTTTTGGTGGAGTTTTTTTTATCCAAAAGAGTTTTCTCCACATTACATACTGTGTTATGTGTTCAGTTCTTAATGCATGTTATTTCTGTGTAGTGGGTTTTATTTCTATTGCAATCTCCATTGATTCTACATTCTTTAGAGGATCATATTTCTATTGTGTGGTTTGCACCTTCATTTCTAACATTTGGTATCAGAGCATGACCAGTTTTGATTCATGGGTGGTAGTGTGAAAGTTTTTTAGCTGTAGTGGGAGATTTAGTTACTTTTTGTTTGTAGATCTTGTGTAGATATCATGGCTGCATCCACTATTGCTTCTACCTCTCAGTTAGACATTGAAAAGTTCAATGGCACATGGTATGAATTGTGGAAGATGCAGATAGAGGATTTTCTTGAAGAAAGAAATCATTGGTTGGCTGTTATAAAAGAGAAGAAACCTGGTGATGTTGCTCAAGATGAGTGCCCAATAGCTTGGATAAAAGGCACGAGGTACAATCTGGCTGTGTTTGGCAGATTCTATTCTACTGAATGTTGCAAGTGAGAAGTCTACACATAGCTTGTGGAAGCATCTGGGTGAGATCTATCTAGAAAAGAGCATGGTAAACAAGCTTTATTTAAAGCGTAAATTATTTTCCATGAAAATGAAAGAGGGTGAATTAGTTGCAGAGTATTTGAGTTCATTTAATTTTTTATTGAGTCAACTAGCATCTGTAGATGTTGATGTGAATGAGTAAGATAGATGTATATTTCTTCTTTGTTCTTTATCTGAGTCATGGGAGAATGTTATTTTGGCTATCACTGCTAACCTCATAGATCTGAAGTTGGATGGTCTTGTTTTAGTTCTGCTATCACATGAATTGAGGAAGAAAAGTTTGGATAGTTCAAGGGATGCTCTCAATGTCAGGGGAAGGTCTATGGAAAGAGGACCAAAGGAGATCAAAAGGGGTCTAAAGACAAGTCTAAGGGATGTTATAAGACTCCTAGAAAGAAGAATAGAGTCAAGTGTTGGAACTACGGAAAGAGAGGACATGTGAAAAAGGAATGTAGAAACCAGAAGAAATAATGGGATTCCACTACTGATAAGTCTTCAAATGCAGGTGATGAGGTTTTACTTTCTGCATGTAATATTGTTTCTCATGATCATTGGTTGGTTGAATCAGGATGCTCATACCGCATGACTCCACATAAAGAATGGTTTTCCACATATGAAGAGTATGATGGAGGAAATGTGTACCTCGGGGACAACTCTACATATCCTATTGGTGGATGAGGGAAGATAATGTTGTGTTTTAGTGATGGGAGAAGTAAAACCCTCCTTGGTGTTTTGCATGTTCCTAGATTGGCTAGAAATTTGATTTCTATTTCAAAGTTGAATGATTTGGGAATGCATGTGACATTTGATAAGAATGGCTATAGATTGGTGAGAGGAAACTTGGTGGTAACGAAGGGGAAAATATTGGGAACTCTGTTTAATCTATAAAATATAGACTTACCTTCATTACCTAAACCCATTGTAGAATTACACCATTTGACAATAGATCTCACATATGTCAACTTTGAATTGTCTTTGTAATTCAACTCTTCTTATGTTAACACTCTTTTGATACATGCTTCTGCACCATCATGCTTCCCCTTTCCATGCCCGGCCTCAGAGAAATCCCACATATGCTAAACACCATTCATCCTATGCATCCTACTCAACCAATATAACATCCATGAGTTCTTGAATTGTGATGCACAATTATCTGACCATATGATATGTTGACCAAATGATATGCTCCTACTAGCCAGATCAAGGTAGAACATCTGAAGTAGCCTTGCATGAACTCTGTAGAATGTGTGTGATCATCATTGATATAAAAATGATACTCCCTCAAGATCTTACTATCATCCTCTGTAGTGTTATCTGCATGAATGAATGCTATATGCATAAATATAGAAACCTGTATAGAGTTGTAATACTACGATTACACCTCATTCTATGGCTGTAGTGTATAGTTCTCTGCAAAGTCAACAATTGAAACAATGGTATCAAGTGGAATGTGTCCTTGCATAACTTGAATTGCAAGTCTAACCATTGAGCTCTATGGGTATTCCTTGCATACTCGTAAACTATATTCTCTTAGAAAATAGAGATAAATTGATACACTGGAATCTTTTCAATGACCAATTCAGACCTTTTTGCTTTGCTACTATCTTTTAGACTATATGTTACTATCTTATATTTGTCAAAACTTACTATTTCATTTACAATTGCATGTGTGTCCTCCATATATTCACAAATTGGCAAATGTTGCAACCCACCACAATGATCACACATGCCATCCAAGCATAAGTTCTTGTGGAATAATTGACCATCCACTCTTTAACATAAGATGCTCGATATGAAATCTCTTGAAGATATAGGTGGACACTTTATATTACACTCCTGCAAAACATCGTTAGTATTCAAATCTAAACACACACACACACATATATATAAACATCATAATGATTAGAATACTCAATATGTACTCTACAACAACAAGTTGTGCTTGTGTGATTTATTTTGACATAAAAAGGCTTTACCATTTCAAAATACCTTTGAATAATTTTTGATTTGAGGATACATCTCTTGAAATTTCTTGAAAAACTATGTTTGAGTCACATCCAAATAATACTTTGGATGTGACTCACAGTTTCAACAGCTAATTCCTTTCTTACAATATCTCCTGCATTAGGAGATACCCTTGTGTTATTTTTCCAAAATTTTTCAAAGAGGGATCTCAAGGCTTCAACAACAACTTCATCTTTTTGTGGGAGTCTCCCAGAGAATGTCCACAATTCGTTTCTATTTGGGTCCTCAACTCTTTAACACCTTCCAATGGCTCTCATTAGAGTTTTTCTACTTATTTTCAATGCTTCACTTGTATTTCTAATGAGGTGAGCTTTCTTTGTTTGATGGTTTACTATTATTGATGTAATGACACATTGTGTGACATTACTATCCTTGGTGCATCAGGTGGAACCCACACTCTCATATGCACTCATTAGATTCTTTACAACTAATTTGTCACTTGAAGCATCTGATGTTCTTAGGCCAAGAATCTTCATAATGGGCCTAAATTCAAGATTTTTCATCAATTCAACAAATAGTTGACATCTTCCAGTTTCATTTAAGTTCTCAAAAAATAATTTCCATATATTAATGGCATATCTTTGGCAAGTACACTTGGGAATCTTATCTTGCATGGGCTTCAAAATATTCTCATCAATATCAATTAGATACTTAGGCTTTCTATGCAAAATTCTAAGAGATGTTTTCAATAGTAAAGTTGACCCAGTATTAAGAATTTCTTCAATATTTATTTGAGATAGGATAGATGACGTACCTTCAATTGGAGATGGAAAAGATAAAAATCCTTGAAGTTGAGATGGAGAAGAGGGTATACCTTTAACTTGACATGTGAATGATAGCGTGCCTCCAACTTGAGAAGAGAATGATGTTGTACCTTCAACTTGACATGTGAATGATGGTGTGCCTCCAACTTGAGAAAAGAATGATGATGTACCTTCAACTTGACCTATAAAATATGGAGTGCCTCCAACTTGAGAAGATAATGATGATGTACCTTCAACTTGACTTGTGAAAGATGGAGTGCCTCTGACTTCGAGATTCAATTTCCTCATTAAATGAGGGTTTTGCATTCGTTGTGTTTGTGCCACCAATTCCATCTCTCTCTTAGCTTGATTAGATGATTCATGTTCCTCTTGAATTGGCAATGGTGGTATGTCTTCTTCTATAGTTGATAATTTCCTCCTTTCGCGAAGTTGCTTCATTCCTTCTCTTTTCTTCACATTTAGCTTCAGGCTCTTCTAGTGTTAGAGTCTTTGCTCCTTTCCTCGGCATGATGATGATTTTTATATGCATCATGAATAAGAAATAGATAAATTAGTCCATATTGGTACAATAAAGTAAAGTAATCTCATACACAAATCTCAAAATAATCATATAATTAAAGTGAATAAATGATTATAAATGAAAAATTTATAGTTTCCTATGGTGGTCCAACCCGAAACATAGAGATCGCACACATGTCATAAACTATAAATCTTTTACAAATAAATACTAAGCTAGGATAACATTTGAAATACAAGTCAAGATGACATATCATACCATTCTTTCTTCATGGAGTAACTAACATTCATCATTCAGATGATATTTAAGAACATATCATAGAAATACAAAGGAACTTAGGTTGGAACACAAGTCTTTTTTCATCATTATGCTTTACATACTTCTATTCCCTACCTCATTGAATAGGTTACCTATTCAAGACTTAAAACATCTTGACTAAATGCCTCGGTGATAATCCAAGAGTTGATCATTCAAGTGCAAATGCTTTTAAGAAAACATGATGTGTACTTTAACTAACATCAAGCATCATGATCTGATTAATTTAATTCATTTTCTATGAATGAGGATAAAATTAGTTTCTTAAAATATTTCCTCACAATTTTTATGAATCAATTTGCAAGCTACATGCATATTACTTAACAAAATGCTTCAAATCAAAGTAATCTTGAGAGGTAACAACTCAATCCTTTAATCAACAAAAGACTGCTTGAGTGGATCATCTATACTCATGACCTCTACAACACATTAACATGTTTTTAAAAAAAAGGCTTCACAAGATACTAGGGAACTCTTATCCACTTCTTCATATTCACATTTCTTTGTACATGTTAAAATGACTATTTAGCAAAAGAAAGATTTACTAATACTCCCTTGGCAACATTTTACATTTTACACCCTATGGTTTTCTCATAAACCTTGTAAAGGAATACATTCCATGACTTGTTCCGCTTTTTTATGCACTTTATGCCAATAGATCATTACTTTCCTTTAAGAAATCCTTCTAGTATGCTTCAAAATAGGTTAAAGTAAGATCCAATCATGAAAAATGTTACCACATTGCTTTCTTACTTAAAGATGGTATTTGAGAAAAATATTTTTCATTATGGCCTTAAAAAGAATATGTGACTTTTCATACAAAAGTTATGACAATGCTTTATGGAGTAAAATTACAACACAGTCATGACTTCATGAATCAATAAATCATCAAGAATTAAGACTAAAAGAGGTAATATTTCATAGAACAACTTATTATTCTAAAATATGATAAAACTCTTAATATGAGCATCAAACTAGTTAACTAGCATAGTGGAATTTTAAAAGTTCCAACTCTCTCTATCTTCCAATAATAATCTTTTTATTCAACTTGGTTCATTCCAAACCATATAGGAATTAGGCAAGAACCATCTAGTCTATGTATATTTGATACATTTCTAGGATCTTCAACACTCAATTTCTCTTGCACCTAGTTGAATATTATCTATGAATCTAAAAATCTTATGCTTATAAGAAAATATCTTATTCTTGACCTTAGCCAAAGCTATGGTCTCGTGATCAAGTTAACATAACTCTTCTTCTTCAAGAGGTGATTGGTTGGACTTCCTCAAACTTAGTTAACTCTTGATAAAGGAGAATACTTTGCTTTTCCTAGATGATGAAATACATCCAATAAATAGATGATGAAATGTACATCCAATAAAACTAAAATATTTTTTTCCTAAATGATGAAATACATCCAATAAATGGATAAAATACAATTTTTGTCATATGGTTTTAATGCATTGTTAATGTAATAGTTTTTTAATGCTTAGGGCTTTAGTGAGAATTTTCCAATAGGATCTTATTATATGTTTTTGGGTGCGCCATAATAGGATCATTTTGTTGAAGCTCAAACCACAAAGATCACCATTTTATGTTACGAAAACTTGCATTATTATCTTCACAATATATAGATGAATTTGGAGATAAATTAGGTGTCCACAGATCATTGACATATTTAATAGGAGTTCATGCTAACATAATAATAAAATGAAGTAAATGAATACATAAAGAACATACCTTAGATTTCAAGATTCAAGTTTCCCAATTGCACAATTATGTCTACTTCAATTTTTTGGCTTCAAAATCCCCAAAAATTTGAGCTTTTGGAAGTTCCTTTGTATTCAATGTTGAATTCTATATAATAGGATAATCAAATTTATGAACAAAAACAAATCTATATCATCAAATTCAATATAAATACATTAAAAATTGGCATTCAAACAATACGAAACATGAAAATATTAGTTCAAATAATCAAATTCTGTCTAAAAACATCCAATTTACTTCTTCTACATTGAAGAACCAAAAAAAAGGTTGTGGATTAAGTAAACAATGATTGTATAAATGTCAACACCATGAAAAGCATTTTTTTGTTCGATAATGCATAGAAAGTAGAGAATAACAGAGCATGTGGGTCTGATTCACAGATTGCACATGCTTTTTGTCTATTTTTTTGGTTCCTCAAAATGACGCGAGCACGTTTTGTCATGCATGGAAAGTTTTAAGTGTTGTCTAAATTCTAAAATTACTACTATGATAAGATTTTTATCATCCTTAAATTACTAAATACCCTATAATCAATACCCTCAATCCTAAATCCTATCCCTCAACCTTATGCCTTAAAGCCTATATGCTAGACCCTCAACCCTATACACTCAATTAGAGAGAGAGAGAGAGAGAGAGAGAGAGAGAGAGAGAGAGAGAGAGAGAGAGAGAGAGAGAGAGAGAGAGAGAGAGAGAGAGAGAGAGAGAGAGCTTTGGTAATTTCCAAGCCTTTGGCTTGGATTTGCCTTGGGCTTCCAACCCAAAGGCTTGGACTGAGTTTTGAATGTCCAAATACATGTTTTTGCAGATTGTAAAAAAAATTACATAATCTTGAGCACGCTCCCCATCATGTTTGCACTTGTTTCAATGACAAGTCAAAAAAATACCACAATAATGTTAAGCTCTCTCTTAGGTTTCTAACCATATAATTTTTTTCACATTTTGAGTATGTTAATGTTTTCATCTTTAATTTCTTTTGTTTCATTATATCCATTTTTTATCAAAAACTAGTGTGTGGTATTTTTGAATTTATTTTTTAACCGTTCATTGAAATTTCAAATAAATTACATTTTTTAGAAACTAGACTTTATTCTACATGTATTAAAAAAATTTGGATTTTGGATTAGTTTTCAAAAATTTTAGGGGGGAGCATACTCAATTTTCTATTTTTCAGGATGTGTCCACTTTGAAAATTAGTAAAAAATCAATTATTCATGAAAAAATTATCAGAAAAATCGAGGATAAACTACATGGTGTTAGATAATTTCTCACTGAAGCGATATTTGAAATACTAAAAAAAGTTAACATTTTAGGGGGGCCACACCAGATGCTATGTTATGACTTTTTGAAAAAAATAGGACCAATTTGTGTGGTCCCCCTTTTTGAACCCCTTAATCTCAACCATTTAATTTTTTTTTAGTAGTTTAGAAACTAGACTCAGAGCACTATGACTGTTGTTTCTGTTGCATTTTCAAATTTTGAGTGTAACTACCTTCAATTTCTCATCCAACATCAATCTTTCTCGATTTTAGAAAAAAGTGGCCACTTAAGACCCCGTTTTGGTCCCCCATCTTTGTGCACTTACCCTAATTTGACCTCTTGATGCACTTGGATGGAAGTACTTTAGAACAAGCTTGCTAAATTGGGAACTTGGTTGGGTTTCCCTACACACTATTTAGCATTATTAATTGTTGGGAATCATTTAAAGGAACCATTTTGGGGTATGAAATAGTAATCCAAGAATTTGGGGTTTTGTTATTAATTAATAAGTTTTGTGAGCCGTGGCTTTGTTTTTGAATGGGTATTGGTAAATAGTGAAATGTTACACTATTTGGTCGTAAACCCTTATATGGTCTTCCTTCTGCAATATTCCTTCTATTTCACTTCCAAGAGGAAAGTTACTTGAGTTGTTATGAAATCATGAGTATAGGAACTTGTGTGTATAATCGTTGAGAGATTAAGGTGAGAATGACATGTGACTTTGATTCCATTTGGAAGCAGGTAAGTAGGCAGTCTTTGGGAAAAGGATGCCCGTAGATGCAAGTCCATAGGGGATGGGTTTAGGAATAGATCTAGGGTTTGGGGTTGTTCCTAAACTTGATCAACCTTCCCAATTAATTATGTTTTAGCTTAAGGTTGAAATTGCATGAAATGGTTGTGAACTCACCTTTCAATTAATAGGTGCTTAGACCTATATTAAGTTTAAGGTGGAGTTCCCTCTGACTACCTTTGCCAATTGTGGGCAATTAATGGTAAGTAATACCAAATATTGTATTATGTTTTATGTTTATGTATGTTTGGTGGATATTTGTATGCTAAGCCTTATGATTGTTAATATACAAAAATGTTATGTTCTTAGAAGTAGAATATTATCTAATATTATTACTATGGGTTTGAATTTATGTCTAATAAATAATGTGTTTCCAAGTAACAACTTGAATGTTTTGAATGACCTTTGAGATTACTTTGATTTTGTATTGGTTTATGTTTATGATTCCCAAGACCTATGGACAATGTGTATAGGTTTATGGATTAGTCTATGTGGTATGTAACCAAGTCAACCTACCTAGTGTTTGTGAGTTCTTATGATATCTTAATTGTGTTTCACTTGGCTATAAGATGTCCCCACATGTCAGAATCAAGTTTGATGTAGGTGTAGATAGTTGACTGCCACAAGTATCATGTAGGTTATGGATGCTAGGAGCTATCTATTATATCTTAGGATTATATATCTTTCACTAGTAGCATGGAGGTGAAGGATGTCAAGAGTTATCCATGTATGATACATGAGTGGTGTAACTATCCATCACCAATACCATGTAGGTAACAGATGTGAGGAGATAACTTTTGTATCTTAGGGTTTAGTTAGCTAGCACTAATATCATGAAGGTGGTGGATGCTAGGAGCTACCCACGATATGATAGGGCTTAGCTGAATTTCACTATTACCATGTAGGCGATAGATGCTAGGAGATACCCCATACAAGGTTGGAGCAACTTTCACCAGTGGGATGGAGGCGATAGAGTTAGAATCCACTGACTCAAAAGGTCTAGAAAGCTATGGAAATCTTATTAATGGTCTAATGTGATGTATGTTGTTACACTTAGACCTTAGCCAGTGATGACCACAAGTAGTATGGGATGCTTTCTTATCACCACAACTAGTAGTGAACCATAAACCCATGGTGTAGTATATGATGCACTAACATTTATTTTTCTAGTTGGGATGTACTTAAAGGGTAAGTGTTAGTGAACTAGGTAATGGGAAGATATGTGTAGTAGGGTTGCATACACTTCTTATTGCCAGTTGGTCACTATGTATGTGTGCGTCAATCACCATGTACATGCGTATTAATGGCCTCATGTGTTGTGTGTTGTTACACTTGTCCTGTTGCTAGAGTTGACAACAAGTCTAGTATGGGATGTTTGTCTTGTCATCACAATTGCTAATGATCCAGAAAAAAAGATGGGACCCATATTGTAGTATGGGATACTAACATTCCCTTTTTTTGGCTAGGATGTACTTAAGGGCTTATGTGTTAGTGAACTAGGTAAAAGGGAAGATGCTTGTAGTAAGGTTGAAACCATTTATTTTTTTGTTAGATGGTCATTATGTGTACCTATGATGTTAAGTTATTCACATTATGTATATGTGTTGTATGCATGAGCTAGCTACTTTGTATATATGTGATGCATGCATGAGTTATTTAGATTGTGTATATGTGTTGTATGCATGAGCTAGTCACATTGTGTATACATGACACATGCATGGGTTATTCACATGGTGTATGGGTGTTGTATGCATGAGCTAGTCACATGTATATATGTGATGCATGCATGAGTTATTCACATAGTGTATATGAGTTGTAGGAATGAGCTAGTCACTTTGTGTATATGTGACACATGCATGAGTTGTTCACATTGTGTGAGTTGTATGCATGAGCTAGTCACATTGTGTACATGTGATGTGTGCTTGATCTAGTCAAATTATGTATATATGATACAATATGCTTGAGCCTTTCATTATGTGAGAACATGCATGATTTTTGTATGAGTTCTTCACTATATGGTTTTATGAATGTTCATATATTGATGTTGGCATTGAACTAACATTTGATTGGAATGCATTTGCTATCATCCTATTGTATATGGATTAAAATGGAAGCATAAGCTTTCTTTTTTGCTAGTTGGTCACTATGTGTACTAATGGCAACCAAGCAAGTTATGGACCAAAATAGAACATGAAAGAAAACAGAGGAAACAACAAACAACAGTATTCAATTTCTGAAGGTTATTAAATTGACCCTTGCCTAGGCAACATGAGCATAGACAAAGTTCTTTCATTCATATAAGCAACAAAAGCAAAACTCTCCAACAATATAATGTTAATGGGATTCATTCAATAATTGATTACAAGACATATAGCAAGACTCTTTCATTCAATGGTCACCAGTTCGACCATGCACATAAATTAAATATCCAATAATCAGAGACTTAATAGTCTTTTACATAATCTACTATTCCAGACTTTCTCACAGTCCAATTCCTCTCTACTCTCTCGCACAGTCCCCTCTTCCTCTTCACAATTCGGTGGTCATCCCTTAACCGTTCTTTCCTTGGCCATTTTGGTAGTTTGTCCCTTCTTCCTTTGTTGGGTGACAGGAACTAAAAAAAACTATTTCCAAACTGAAGGTGATAGGAAGAACTACTAACTTCCCCACCTTAACCAGAAACTGTCTCGACAGATTCATCCAATGGTTGATTCATGAAGTTTTGGGAGTTAACAACTACAACTAAAACAAACTTTAATCAACAATTAATCAAAATAAAACAATTTAGTGAGGAAACAAAATGATGCCCTTGCATCAGGCTCCTCAGGTGAGATGTTTGCGAGTGTAGCTCACAAATGGAGTTGGGTAGTAGAACTACCCTTTCAAGCTGTAGCAACTTGTAGCATACTCCAATGCTTGGACTCGGTAATCAGAAACCATCTACTTCTTCCTCTTTTTCTAGCACGTGGCTGGAATAGATCTTGCATACCGTGGAAAAATGAATTCAACCTCTTCAAGACCATTTGTGGATCCATGTCCACCATGCATCAAACTCCACCTTTGCCTCCCACTTGTTGGCTTCTTGTTATGACATCCAGCATGAAGATTAACTTCTCTTGCTCCATCCTCCTCTGCCCAGAAATTCTGTTATTACACCCCATCACATCCTCTATAACCTCCTTTCCCATCTCACTCAAACAATTTTCTGCTTTAACATAAACATGAACAAAATTGGAGAAACTAACATAGGCATGTGAAACACGATTTTCTTCCAAGTTTGGTAGTGCACATTCATGAAAATCAACTGTATCTACATCAAAGGAGTTTGAAAACAAATGTACCCCATTATCTGCTGCTACAATATTGTTTCACCTTTTGTCAACTCAATCCATTCCTTTTCCATGGCTGCAATTTGTAGTAACAAGTCATCTTCCTCATCTTGTTGGGCTGTCCCTTCACGCTGTCTATGAGACATCTCATTGATATGTTCATCTTGACATTGCTGTTCCAAACTTTGTAGTAGTTCTATGTCCTTCATGGGACCATCCCGTACTACTGTCCCAACATCACATGCACTTATTTCAACACCTTCTTTCCACTGTCTTACATGCAAATCAACACTATCTTCATCCTTGTACAACTCATAAAATTGAAGTAACTCCTCCTTGGTTGCTGTCGCAACTTCTTCTTCGTTCCTAACTTTTACAAACTCCTTCACACTGACTAACATCACCTTACTATTGCTGCTACTACCGATGTCCTCTTTTGTTTCTTGCAAAGGTAACAAGGTATGTTTGACACCATCCTTCTCAAAAGTATAAGTATTGGTTCTACCATCATGTATAGCATTCTAGTCAAATTGCCAAGGTCTACCAAGCAACACATGACACACATCCATGGGCATGATATCACATACAACACTATCCTTATAACTACCAATTTGAAACTCAACCAAAGCCTGTTCATTAACCAACAACTGATGCCCTTTTTGTAGACAAGAAACTCTATAAGGTGTAGAATGTTTAATTCTCTTAAGACCCAATTTATCTACCATTTTAGTAGCCACTAAATTATTCGTACTCCCACTATCTATAATCAATTTGCAACACTTACCTTTAGCCTTACATTTTGTCTTGAACAAAGCTCTCCTTTGCACTGGCTCTTGGTTCTCCTTAGGTGGCTTTAATAGCACTCTTTTGAACAACAAGGACTCTCTAGATTCAGGTTCTTCTTGGTGATGAGCAGGGGACCCAACACTCTCTTGATCTACTTGTACAATTTTATTACTTCTCTCAATCCTTGTATGGCCTCCTTGTGAGAACTCAGGATAATCCCAACTCTTATGACTAGCATACTAGTTACATTTAAAACACTTACTGACAAAGCCTCTTCCTCTTCCTTGAAAACCTCCTCTTTCATATGATCTACCTCCTTTGTTTTGAAATCCAACTCTTTTTGGATTAGCTATCCCACTTGAACTTCCAGCCATGTCTTCACAAGGTTGTTGCCATCCTCTTCCTCTAGCTCCTCTTGTTGATTTTGTCTTGTCATAATTTTCTCTTCTGCCTTGATGGAAAACTGATAGGCTTCTTCAAGAGTTCTAGGGGATACTAGACTCAAATAATCTTGCATTTACTATATTTCAAATCATTCAAATATCTTGCTACCTTCTCCAAATCTTTGTCACTATGACTTGACCTAATCATCAACTTGTAAAACTCTTTCGTATATTCCTTCACTGACATGTCCTTTTGCTTAAGATTTTGCAATCTTTTGAAGAGACTAGTTTGGTAATACCCTGGAAGAAACTTAGTCTTCAATTAAGCAATCATTCAATCCCAAGAAGTAATCTTCTCTTTATTCTTCTTTCGTCTCTCCGATTGGACATAGTCCCATCACATAGTAGTGTGGCGTTTGAGCCTTGTATAGACAAATTTAACTTTCCTTTCGTCTACAACTCCTTCATACTCAAAGTATTTGTCCAGATCATTGATCCAGTCAATGAGTTCTTCCCCATTTAAACTTCCAGAATATGTAGGAACCTCTATTTTGAGTTTGTCTCTCACTCTCATAATTGTCCTCAACAATTTCTCTTTGAATCCTTTAGGTTCTTCTTGAACTTCTTTATCATTTCATAACTACTCTTCCTTAGCAACTTCACTAATATCATCTATTTCTGCTTAGTTTGAACGTTGTTCCCTTTTTATGTCTTCCATTCTCATTGCCAAGATCTGCAACATGTCAAAAGTTCCTTCATCATGGCCTCTTCGGCCTCTACCTCAAGCACCTCTTCCTCTCATCATTCTCGGTGGCATTCTGCCCACTCCACAAAATCCCACTCTTTAGGCTTTGATACCAAAATTGATGGCAACCAAGCAAGTTACAGACCAAAACATAACACAAAGGAAAATAGAGGAAACAACAAACAACAATATTCAATTTTCGAAGGTAATTAAATCAACCCTTTCCCAGGCGACAGGAGCATAGACAAAGTTCTTTCATTCATATAAGCAACAAAAGAAAAAATCTCCAACAATATAGTGTTAATTGGATCCATTCAACAATCGATTACAATACATATATCAAGACTCTTTCATTCGATGGTCACCAATTCAACCATGCACATAAACTAAATATTCAATAATCAAAGACTTAATAGTCTTTTACATAATCTACTGTTTTGAAATTTCTCACAGCCTAATTCCTCTCTACTCTCTCACACGGTCCCCTCTCCCTCTTCACTATTTGGTGGTCATCCCTTAATTGTTCCTGCCCTGGCCATTTTGGTAGTTTGTCCCTTCTTCCTTTGTTGGGCGACATGAACAAAAAAAACCGTTTCCAAACTAAAGGCGATAAGAAGAACTACTAACTTCCCCACCTTAACCAGAAACTGTCTCGACAAATTCATCCGATGGTTGATTCAAAAAGTTTTGGGAGTTAACAACTACAACTAAAACAAACTTTAATCAGCAATTAATCAAAACAAAACAATTCGGTGAGGAAACAAAACGATGCCCTTGCATCATGTAGTTTTGATGTTGAATTATTCACATTGTGTATGTGTTGTATGCATGAGCTAGTCACTCTATGTATATATTATGTATGCATCAGTTATTCACATTATGTATATGTGTTGTATGCATGAGCTAGTCACACTATGTATATGTGATGCATGCATGAGTTATTCACATGGTGTATATGTGTTATATGCATGAGCTAGTCACATTGTGTATATGTGACACATGCATGAGTTATTCACATTGTGTATGTGTTGCATGCATGAGAGCTCGTCACATTGTGTATATGTGATGTATGCTTGAGTCAATCAGTATGTGAGAACATGTGATGTTTGTATGCGCTGGTCACTATGTGGTTTTGTGTGTGTTCGTATACTAATGTTCTCATTGAATTAAGATTTGATTGGAATGAATTTACTATCATACTATTGTATATGGATTAATTAAAATGGAAACATAAGTTCAATTAATAGCTTGAATTTAAAAGAGAGGTTAGATGTCTTATCCTAGATAAGAGGATGAAGAATCTTTATTATTCATGTGTGAACTATGGAGCTTCTGATTCTTGAAAGGGGATATGTAGGTAGGGCCATTACAAATGAACCCTTGAGGTTTAGACATCTGGGTCTAGGGATGACCTTGACATTTGGAGATTACTATATTTAGTGTAACTATACATGTAAGATTGTTACATAGAGTTGTTGCCACAATTAAGGGAAAGGACCCAGTAGCTGCCCATGTACCAATAGCCGCCATGGTGCGGCGCACCTTACCCCCCAATTAAATCTATGAAAAGAACCAATACATGTGTGCATAGATTACTAAAAAATTAATAAGGAACCAATACATATGCACATATACATGTATAATAATACACTTCACATGTCACATCAAAGAAACAACCAATCATATGGTGACACATAAGGCAATAATAAGGTGATCAGTAATAGGTGCCTGTGTGCACATGTTTTGGTCCAATTTTTTTTTGGGTGTTTTTGGACAACTCAGCGAAGATGTAGCTGATTAGGCTACACTGTTGATATCCAGAACCCCAAACAGTAGCTTTAAGCTCTTAAATCACACACGAAGAAACCAAAATTTTTTCATCAAAATCTGATGTACTGTTTAGGAGTTTAGGATGCATGAAGTTAGGATGAGTCGGTACTAGGTCCTTTCCCCTATGGTTGATAAGATTATGAAGCTAACACTTCTATTTTGGATAGAGGTTGTTTGACCAATTAAAATAATACTTAAAGTGAAATGATAGGAGGAAGAAGAAATAACAAATTAATAGTAACCAGGGAGTTTATTACATCAAACTAACTGTACGGTTTGATAGTAATAACTGATCTACCAGTTTAAAACAGATCTAAGAGGATCATTCTTCTTAATTATTGACTTATATAGAAGCGATAACAGTCCATTAAAGCCTATAGGTGTTATATATATATATATTAAAGTAAGTATTCACGCGGTAAGTCCCATGAATTATCAACCGTTCAAATAAAAATCTGTAAAAAAGTACTATTTTAATGTTTTAACATCTGGAAACAAAAATTTATTTCAGAAACAATACAAAAGACTAATAGAGGGAGATAAAGTGAATATTGTAATAAAGATTAATTTTATATTAGTTCTGTAATATATTTAGGAACAAGAACATAATTTACACCTCCCAAGATAACCTTTCCATAAGTGGAGGGTGCTAAATCTGGAGGGGGGAAGGATTTGGCTCCTAACTGCTCCCGTGCAACATACTATATGGCCAAAACATCATAAAATTAATTAACTGACACTGTTAACAGATGTCTGCAACCAAGTCGTCTAAGGATATCGAGCTATATAATTTAAAATTGCCAAATACCAACAATTTCAAATGCTAAAACTATTGAATCTAACCATGATTTGTAGCCCATTAAATCCATAATACACAAGCATTATGTTAAGTATTTACCAACAATATCTGAGATTGTTTTGCCGTTAGTAAACCTTCTTCATTGGATGCCCTTCAGAGGGAGAAAAATCAATCCCATATGGAGGAGAATCACCTTTTGAAAGTGTAAAAATTTAGTCATTATTCCCTGCATCCACCAGAGAATCCCCGAACACAAATGCAACATATTCAGTATTATTGTTAGAGTAAATGAGGCTCATTGGAAAACAAGATGTTATGATATAGATCATAAAAAATAGGAGACTGGTGTAGAATTTACCGTCATACCAAAAGCACGTACTAGTGGTGGAGAGGGATCTCATCGTTGATATAGTTGCTACGCTAACACCCCCCCCCCACACGATGGAGCCGGATACAACAATGTACCATGTGGGATTTGTATCCACTACATACCACGTTGATAAGCCGAGCTTACGCGAGCAAAAGGTTGAGGGCTCGAGGTACTCGAACTGATGACCTGCGCTCTGATACCATGTAGAATTTACCGTCACACCAAAAGCACGTACTAGTGGTGGAGAGGGATCTCATCGTTGATATAGTCGCTACGCCAACAATTGGATGATAAAGCCATTTCTGAAGCTCATGTTACATGGAAATAGGAGCATAGTTGGTGACTTATAAACTTGTAGAATATTGGGTGGAATTGTTCAAAGTTGACGGGAGATTTGGTAAGCACTATCACTCAATTTCCTCGGTCATGGCCAGATTGAGATTGTCGATGAAAAACTTTCTTGAACACATGCAAAGCGTTAAAGATTAGGAAAGGATTCTCTGAAACCCCATATAGAAATCTTCCTATCATGACAGTAGAGATATTTGTGCTCTCAAATTTGTCTTTCATTTTTAGTGGATGTAAGTAAGCAACATTGTCTCCTAATGATTTACTGTAGACACCTAAAAGTGTCCTCGGATTGCAAAGCATCAATTTCTTCCACATTCTACTAATTTTCCTTAATTTGCTTCTATGGTTAAATAATTGATTTTAATTAATTAATTATTTAATCATTCATGTCCCCTTTCACTCAATTAATTCAAACAAATATCCTATCAACTAATTCCTAAAATCCCCTTTCACATGCATCCTTTCAATAAATTAAATAAATGGGACAAATTTATTTAATTTGAATTCCATTTTCCATCTCATCATTTCTTCTAATTTAAAATTGTCTTTTGTTCTCTAGTGGTGAGAAAACCCTAATCAATCAAATCTACTCTTTTATAAAACACCTTTTTCCAGTTCATTTGGCATTCCCTGAGTTCATTTTTTTCATGCTCTCTAATTTCTCACAACTCTCCAACATCTTGCCATTCCCATTTGAGCTTCTCACGATTGTGCAAAAATCTACAAGTTTGAGAACAATAATGGAAGATTTAGGAGAACAATGGAGATAAGACAATACTAGCTTAGATTTTAGTTGTTTTTCATGCTTGTTTGATTATTTTCTAGGCCAGATTGCTCTTCATTGCAATTAGGGTTTAGTTTGCTTGTTGTTTTTGACTGTAAACCTGATTTTTCCCTAGCACAAAATGGTGAACCTGACGTGAATAAAAGAAAATCTAACATTTTTTGTTGATTTTAGCAACTTAGTTTTCTCAGGTGGTTTCTTGGTCTCAAACCGACCTCACCATTGAGTCCAAGAGGTCCTTTCGGTGAAAAATGACATAAAATTAGCTATGTTTTGGTGACTGTAAATTTTTTTAAAATTTTCAAAATTTTAGGGTACAATCTGTACAGTACAGATTTGTACGGATTCGTACTAGGTACGGACCAATTTCAACTATCTCTGTGGGCTCCTCTGTGTTTGCAGGTGTAAATATACCTGGTCGCTAGTATTTGAGCTCTGCAAATACAGTGTTAAAGAATTAGGGTTTATTATTATTCATGTTTGGTCGATCTTTGCTGTCGACTATGAGTCTAAAACCCTATCGGCACCTTTGCAAGCACCTTCACCCACTGTTGACCACATTGTTGCCTCCTCCTGGCTACCCATCGACTTTAAACCCTACTGCTGAATCTACCATCACCACCCACCACTGTGTACACTCCACCTAGTCTGCCACTCTACTCGGCCTCCTTAACCCTAGCCGCCATTGACTACCGTTGACTTGGCCTGGCCTTGGCTATACCCTAGCCGTGTTGCCTTGAAGTTCTCTCTATCTCCTGCAAAGTACTAGGTTGAAGCCCTTTGACCAGTCTAGCTACTCCTGATCTGCAACACCTCAGCTCGGTCACCACCGACTAGCAAGTTACTTTCCTCCACCACCACATATTGGTCGCCACCTCACGAATCCAAGTCACCACGAGACCATCCCTTTTTCTTCCTCCCGCTTGCAACTTTGACCTCCACTTGCAATACGCCCATTTGCCACCTCAAAAAACCTCAAACTTCCACCTCATTTCCCTTGTCGCAGCCCTCAAACGTCAACCTCTGCTTGGTCGCAGTCTTTGTCGTCGCCTCGCTATGGCCTACAAACTAACCGCAACCACTGCGGTTCCATCCTCAATATCTGCCACCGGTATCTAAAATGCCTACCGCCCATCTGCATTAGGTATTTCTAATAGTTAGGTTTAAAATCCTAACTTCACCTTGCAAATTGTTCGACCACTGTTTGAGAGCCTTGGGTCGTGGGCATCAGATGGTGGTCACATTGGTGACTGAAAGGGGGGTTTGCCATCTGCCCCTCTTTATTTTTAATTCCTTTTTATTTTTGCCCTTGGCTAGCCCCTAGTCATATGAGCAACTAGGGGCTCATCTAAACCTCTAATTTCCAGCTAACCGCCAGCTACTGTACCCATGACATGTGACCAGCTCGTCCTTCGATCGCCAGAGGTGAACTAACCACCAGATTTGATCTTCTTCCTCCTAGGGGCATTTTTTGTCTTTTGGCCATAACTTCTGCATATGATAGCGAAATTTTGTGAACAAGGGCTTGTTGGAAAGAGGATTCAGAGAACTACACAACAGTGTAGGTATTATCAGGTAAAATTGCCATTTTATCAAACGTTTCCCTGGTCAAAGTCAATGCTTAGTTTGAACTTCAAACGCTTATAAATCATGCAAAATTGATCCATTTTTTGTGCAATTTTTTGAAAAAGTGAATGAATTTTTTTGAAATTTCTGATTTTTCTCTCTGGCTTTCTATAGCTAATCAAATTTTAATCAGATTTACTTTTTGAACTTTTGACTTTGAGGCTTACAAAATGAAATGTTTACTTGATGCCTCTTATTTTTTCACACATTCATTAGGATTTTATGTCACTAATGTCTGATTTTTAGCTTGTGGTGTTCGCTGGTCAAAGACTTGAATCTAAAACTACTGACACATTTTGATGTAGGCTTCCTTTCATTTTCATGTTTGTGCTTGGTTATCATAGGAACACTTGGTTTTGGTGCAATAAAATGAATATAATCCTGCTGTTTTCAAATATTCTTGGGGGCTTAAAAAGAATCAGTGTATTCTTTGTTTGGTGATGTTTTTGTGTTTTGAGGTACGTATGCTCTTCCCTTGAATGTTATGTGACCTTGGGAATCAAAAACATCTCTCAACACTTTCATAATCACACCACACATTCAAATTCTAAAGGTCAATGAACATGTGCGAGTGTGAGCAAGTTGCATATGTATGCTCTCTCCTTGTGTCTTAGTGCGAGCCTGGATATCAAAAACATGTACTTGTCTTGCTTTTGTGTAACCCTTTAGAGTGGGCCTACTCTTGAGACACATCTACAAGAACACATTTGCGACCCCAAGCAGTACTTTCATCTAATCCACTATACAAATTAGGATAAGGCGAAAGCCAAGTCCAAATTGGTATTAGCGCTTACCATACAATGCTAGCTAGAAAGGAGGCATACCTTTGCGTATATTAAACTCCTAGTAGGGTTAGTCAAAGACTTTAGTGGCTTGCTGGATGCTCATAAGGTGCCAGTCTCCTAGATATTCACTAGAAACCTTGTTTAGTGGCCAAAATCCCTCTATTTACTGGCACAAGAGGTCAGAAGATAGACATCTGAAGCCATCCCACATTCTCGTAGTTCAAAGTAGAGATAACAAATTTCTTGAGATCTTTGGGTCTTTAGAAATTTGAGGCTTGGTGTGCTCAAGAAGTGAGTACCGTGTAAGGGGGAGCTAGTGTCACCAAGCTTTTAGGTTACCTGCTTTGAATAAGTGTGGTTGGAGCTATCCAAGTGGGAATTCAACAGATATTGTCCTTTCCTAGCCTAGGATTGTGCATGTTTACAAGTGTTTGCAAAATATCAAAAGTCATAAAAAAATAACCAATTGATTGCCAAGTGTCTTCTTTGATTAATGTGTGTGCTTGTCTAATCATCACCTTTAGACATCCATTCCATCCATTCATTCCAACTCATCATCCTCCTTATCACTATCCTAACCACATCCTCTTGTCATCCCACATCATCCTTGTCCTATCCTAATCACATCCTAATTACGCTATCATCATTTTACATCATCCTATTTCTAATCCAACCAACACCATTCCAAGTCAAACCAACATCTAGTCATCCAATCTTGTTATTCAACCTTCATATCCTAATCACATTATCCTAATCACCTATCCTAATCACCTATCCTAATCATCATTACACCTCATCATAATCATATCCTGTTCACCATTCCTAATCATTCAACCACATCCTAATCACATCCTTATCATATCATAATTCCTAATCATTACACATAATCCTAATCCATCCAAGTCATCTAACCTAATCATCTTCATTCATAATCCAATCAACATCATCCTAATAATATCCAAGTCATCCCAATCCAATCCTAATCATTCCTAAACATTCTACATAGTCATCCTCTTTCCAATCCAATTAGCATCATTCATATCATGGTCCTACTCATCATCCACTCATCCCAAGTCATCATGTCCTCATCACATCCTACTCATCATCATCCAACCTTCATATCCTAATCACCCTCCTAAACCAATCAATTTCATCCTAAACATTTTGATCATACCCTAATCATCATTCCTAATCATTACACATTGTCATCCTCATCCAATCAACATCATCCTAATCATTCTCCTAATCATATCCAAATCATCCTTATCAAACCCTAATCACTTCTTTCATCTAATCACCATCATCTTAATCATCCTAGTCAAACCCTAATCATCTTTATTCATAATCCAATCAACTTCTTCCTAATCCATCCTCGTCCAAACCATAATCATCTTCATTCATAATCCAATCAATCACATCCCATTTCATATCCTAACCATTCATTTCAATCCAATCAAATTCATCTTAATCATTCACAATCACAACACACCACAATCGTAGGGAAAACTTTGAACATCTACTATCCCCATCGAATCTGATTGCAACTGTGTCAAAACCTTATAGACCTATTGGTTCTATTCACTCACCACATATCCAATTTCATTCCTTTAAGATCAAATTTCATCACAACATTTCATTAGCATACAAACCTTGACATCTATAGAGGACCCTAAACATTAGTCTTCCTAAGGTTGAAACATAGGGAGAAACTATCAAATCTTGACTATATCACATATACAAATCTGGACCAACAGACCTTGACATCTTTTTCAAATCAATCACAACTTGGGATTAACACTCCAAGGCTAGTTTAAGGCCATCCTTCCAAGTGAACTCTAAAACTCATGGGTTCACTTTAATCAATCCTTTCTTCCACACCTTAAGGTCTCGATAAATCCAATTTATACTTTGACAAGGTCATTAGTAGAAGAGAGTACCCTCTTAGAGCTAGGCTTTTTGAAGACTAATATCATTAGCCTCTATCATAGTCTGGGCCTCATCACCTTGTATTGACATCCACATAGCATCCCATAATTCACAAGTCTCATTTGGTAAAGACACGGTTGCAAAAGGAAGAGAAAGGGAGTAGATCCTCCTAGTCATCCCTCATTCCAAACATTCCAAACATTCCTTCCAACACATCGTCCAATCATTTCACCATATCATAATCACATCCTACTCATATCTTCATCTTCAACCTTCACATCCTAATCACCCTTTCTAATCACATCTTTCAATCAAATTCATCCTAACCATTCCAATCATATGCTAATAATTTCTAAGTCATCCTAATCACAACCCTAACCATACCCTATCACCCCTAATCACCCATCTAATCATCCAATCAATCCCACACTCTATCATATTCCTAGTCACTCCACATCATCATTCATCCTAGTCAAGCACTAGACAACATGGTCCTAATCCCACAAGATGACATACAATGATATGAAGACATGTGTCATTCCATGACAATCCTAGAGAAAAAGGTTCTAGCACCCCAAGCCCCTTCACAAGATTATCCAAGTCCATCTTGGTAGCAGGACAAAGTGCCTTTATTTATTCTTATTCTACCTTTGAGAAGGGGAACATAAGTATACCTCATCCATCCTATAAGTATATTCTACCACCACACTCTAATCCTACATCAACCCCACGTCCTAGAATCAAACATTACAAAAGCAAGCCTAAGGGGTTGTCCATATCCACCAATCCATTTAATCCCTTTGACACTCCACTTAATCCAAGTTTGAACCCTAATCCTACGACTCCTTCCATCCCTTTTATTCTACCACCATGGGAACTTTCAACTCCTAATCCTAATCATACATCCACATCATCTACCCTATTGTCCATCCACTAAATTGTCCTTTCACACATGCACTTGCAAAGGATGTGATCCATTAGCTACTAGCATGGAACAACCCATCCCCATGTAAAACACTTGTCATTAATTCAAGCAAAGAGCCTTCCAATATCATGCCTAGTCTTCCCAATCCATCATGTGTTTCACAACATACCAAGCTTCTCCAAGAGCCTATCCAAGAGTCATCCACTTTCACCCAAAGTCAAGAGCTATGTCAAGAGCATAATTCTAAGTATGAAAAAACATTACCCCCTCATCCACATCAAGATCAAACCCCTTCCATTCCACCCATCCATAACACACTTTATCCTTTCCATGATCAAGCTCCCATTTATGATCATGATCCCCTCTATGATCAAGAAAACCATGTTGATCCTCTTAGTCAAATCTATGCATTCCATGGTCAAGAGCTTGCCACCTCACCCATCCATGATCCACAAACATCCCCTCCTCATGATGAGACATGTGCCTCCCAAGAACACATAAACATAGAAGATCAAACAAATAAATTGGATCTTAGTGAGCACAATGATAATCAAGATCCTAATGATCCTTCCACATCCACCAACAACTCCATTTCAAATCCACTATCATATCCTATCGGTTTATCCACTTTCATTCATGAGTGTTCTTCCTTAGGAACACAACAACCTTTATCCACTTTCCCTTCTCCATCTAATAATCAACTCAAGTCTAGTGTCCAAACCACACCTAGTCCCATTGTCAATCGTATCCTCCAAAAAATGAATTATCAAGGTAAAGGCCTAGGCCTTCACGAACAAGGTATTTTGGAGCCCATCCATGTCAAAGTCCCTCCACACTCATATGGCCTTGGATACACACCTCAAGGTCAACAATCTAACGATGTTGGTACTTCCTCCATACATCCTAAGTCCACCACTTTCCATCGCACATCCCATCATATTCCCAAAACATATGTCGCCATTCCACCTCCATCATCCTACAAATGTCAAAAGCATGTGACCATACACCTTCCTCCATCAAATTTACCTCCGCTACTTCCAACCCCTAATATCACTCCATCCACTTTACCACCACTTCTCCCAACACCAAATCCATCGATTTACACATTCCCTCACATTCCTAACCATGGCCAACAAATGCACACATCTTGAAAACATAAAGCTTCCACTCTTTCCACCCACCACATGGGATTCAAAAATAAACATTTGGATGCCTCTACCTATCAAGTCAAAAATCCTAAGGATCCTAATGCCTTAGGACATCAATTCAAAAGTCAAAGCAAAATCCAACTAAAAAGATACCTAAGCCCATACCTTCAAAACAAAAGTCAAAAACTAAAATGGTATGGGTCCCTAAGCAAAAAAGTGAGTCAAACAAGGATTCCATCTCTCAAAAATCCCAACCATCCACTTCCATTCAAAAATTCCATTCCATTCAAAACTTCTAAAAATCCCACAAGTCAAACAAAAATCATAAAAATACTAAGTCTATGTGGGTGCCTAAAGCACTTCATCATCCATCCACTAAGAAAACATCACCATTGCCTCTTACACCTCCATCCAATCACAATATTCAATGTTTATCATGGTGTGTGTAGCCGTTGGTCATGATTATTTTTCACACCTCCATCACCCCATCATTCAACTATTATCCTACATATCTTCCTCATCCTATCCCTATGGTCCATCCATTTGCATAAGCCCTACATAATCCACATCATAATCCACTATCTACCTTATCCATCTCACTTTCACGCAATCACCCTACCAACATTGATGAGCATAATGACTTGACATGGTCCATTTGCAATGACATCACTCTCCAAATGGGACTATCACCTTTCATGGCACTAGACACTTGAGACCCTCTCGTCCATATTCCACCTACCCTATCAAAAAAGTCAAAAAGTCAAAAAAAAGAAAAAATAAAAAAAGTAAAGATAAATCCTTTCGTCCAACTGTGAAAACCACCCTTGGTGGTGTTAGTGCGAATATGGATATTACCTAACTAGTTATTTCCCTTGTTGTGTAGATAATTCATATTATTTAACTATTTAATAGTTAAATAATATTCACACACATATTCACATGTTAAGTTGACTTAGTGAATTTTCTAGGAGTCTAGTTGTGTGTTGAGTTGTTGATAGTTGGAGTGAGGTGTCTTATCCTCCACATGTGTAATTAGTTGGTATACTCTAATTGTCACGTGTTGTAGGACACTCTCCACCTTTCACTCCACCTTTCTATCTCTCACCTTGTCTTTATAAGCAAGGTATCTCTTTTCGTAATGAATAAATGAATGAATGTAATGAAGGCTGGAGTTATAGTTCTCTCATAATGCTATTATGCCATTGGGAATTTACATTATTCTATCATTGTACTGTTATGCTGTTCATTTCATTTGCATTACAGTTTATTGATTCTAGCTCTTTCAATTTGATTCTGGGTTATATTCTTTTTCAAGATTCTAACATGGTATCAGAGCATATTTTGGAAGATTAGATTCATTGTTTGAGAGTGCAAATCATGGTGGATCTTGATAGTTGAGTATGATCTTCTCTTGCATCACATTGATAATCTTGAGAATAAAAAAAATTGATAGAAATACCAAATTTGGAGGATTTTCTTCTTTGTGGCATTGTATTGCAAGTTTTAGCATGTCTTTGTTTGACTTAAATGACTGATTCAACTTCAACATGCCATTTTTTTTGTTTCTATAGACGTTTTGTTGCACTAGGTCCATATCTTCTGCACATCAGATCAAAAAATGCCTTCCAGGTTTTGTTTGTCACATCAAAAAATGATCTAGGTATCTTTTTGATTTTGCATGCAAGAAGCAGATCGTCCACGATTTTAATCAAAAGTTTCTGCAGGACCCCTCTCCATTGAGCTTTTCAATTTGGCAGTCCAACTTCAAACGCCTATATCTTGCTCATATTTGCTTCAATTTTCGAGCAGTTTTTTTTTAAAATTTAGGTTAGAATTTTACAAGCTACGTAATGGTGGAATCAATTTTCTATTTTGGTGCCTGATTTGTCCAAAAAATGAAGTTTTTCATCACTGTACCTGAGTAGTCCTTGTTTTCAGAACTTCAAAGGCTTCGTTTGGGCTCATACGGTAACATTTTTTGGTGCAATTTTTTTTGAAAGTGCATGATTTTTGAGTACTTTTCAGATCTTCTATTAGTTTGATCTAGTTGTTGCTCAGAATTCTACTTTTAGATTTAGCCTAATCTTGGCTTTTGCATTGTACCAAAATCAAAGACCACTTTGCTATTTTGGCTTGTGGAAATTGTAATTGGACTGATAATAAAGTCCCACAATCATTTATTACTAGGGGGCTCTTTGATTGAGTGAAAAAGAGGGGGTTGTGTCCTATGTGCTCTACTTAAGTTATAAGGTTAATCTTTTGATTATTTGATCTCTAATCATTTGAGAAGATATCATGGGTTTTTATATTCATCCTTCTGTGATAAATATGAACAAGGATAATTATGAGTCTTGGAAGAGAGGTATAGTCACACATTGTAGGTGGCTCAATCTTTTGCCTTATATTTATGACCTCATAGCTGAACCAGACTTACCTCAGAAGAAAAATGCATGGGCAAATAGGAATGATCATATTGTAGGATTTATTAGTTCTAATGTTGATTCTGACACTATGTGGGATATTTTAGACATTGATTGTCCATGCACACTTTGGACTAAGATTTGGGAGATCTTTGGAGACCCACATATTTCTCCATTCCTAGATGATCCTACAATGGATTGCCTCATACCCATTGATGATGCAGATAATATGCCCTTTGATAATAATACAAAAGAGGAGCTTAAATATCTAGCAGGACTTGATTGTTCTTCTATTGCTTCTCTCTCTCCTTCTATTGAGATCATTGCTTCACCATCACCTATTGCTACTTCAGAGTTCAGTGATGTTCCTTTTAGAGCTTCGAGTGATTCTTTATAGCAAGATCATTTCAGTCTTCCTCATTGGGATTCCTATCTTGCAGACATTCCTCATATTGCTGACTTGGAGGACACATTTGAGGGGTTATCTCTCCTCTTTGATGACAGTCATAACACAACTGTTGTCAACCCATCTTTGTCTTTGGAGGTTGATGATTTTTAGTTTCCACTAGATCCTAGATTGTCACTTTCTTCAGTGAGGCCTAAGACTCCATATTTGATTGTGGTATCATTCGGCATTCACATGGAGAGACATGATCAGTTTTCAGAGACATCATATTTCATGAGACTTCCTTCCTCATCTCTTGGTTTGGAGTTGGAGTTTTTTCATGCACCAGTGGATTGGTTTCTTCCCAAGGGAAGACATGTTGTTTGTAGGTTTTGGATAATCTTTGGTCTTCTTCTTCTAGCATTTGCCATTGGCACAGGAGCTTCTTCATTATGGGGGGGATATCTCATCTCATTCTTTCCCTCTTATGTGGGGGCTATTCATTGTATATATGTGATGGATGTTGTATTTGGGGGGTGTTGATTCTTCCATCATTCCATCACTTGTACATGTTTTGTATGCATTCTCACTTTTGGAGAGGAGTTTTTTCCCATGAGGTTTTCTCCTTTACTCCACTTGAGACTTGTTTGTACATGGGTATCTAACATGGCCTAGTAGCTGGGACCCATTGATCTTTGCTTTAGTCAGCTTCTCCATAAGTTGCACTTAAGGGGGGTGTTAGTGTGAATAGAGATATTACCTAACCAATTATTTCCCTTGTTGTGTGGATAATTCATATTATTTAACTATTTATTAGTTAAATAATATTCACACACATATTGACATGTTAAGTTGACTTAGTGAGTTTTCTAGGAGTCTAGTTGTGTGTTGAGTTGTTGATAGTTGGAGTGAGGTGTCTTATCCTCCACATGTGTAATTAGTTGGTATCCTCTAATTGTCACTTGTTGTAGGACACTCTCCACCTTTCACTACACCTTTCTAGCTCTCACCTTGTCTCTATAAGCGAGGTATCTCTTTTCCTAATGAATAAATGAAAGAATGTAATGAAGGCTGGAACTATAGTTCTCTCATAATGCTATTATGCCATTGAGCATTTACATTAGTCTCTCATTGTACTGTGATGCTATTCATTTCATTTGCATTACACTTTATTGATTCTAGCTCTTTCAATTTGATTATGGGTTATATTCTTTTTCAAGATTCTAACAGGCGGTGCCTTGGATAAGTACCATGATGAAAACCTGGAAAACATACGTCATGTGTAGGTTGATCTTCTATGTCACTTACACTTGGGGGTACGTTGTCTCATCCACATGATTATTTTCCATCCAGACATATACCTATCCCATCGCGTCCGTTCATCTACCTTTCCTCCTTTTGATCTTGATAAAGAAATGGGGATAAAATGTTAAAACATGCTTTGGATATCCCTTGATATACCTCATCCCTTCCAAATCCATCCAATCATCCTATGTTCATAAGTTTTTCCATGTCAAATCCTAAGCATACTACCTACAATGGGGCATGTTATTCCTATGTGACATAGTCCTTAGAGAACACATCCTTGCCCTCTTACGCATGTGTTCGTTCCATCCACTATCGCCCTCCCCTTTTATCCATTCATCTAATCCCATCTGTTATCCTTACACCTAGACTTGGTTTTCCCTTGTCATTGGCATCTAGCACAAAGGCTACTCAAATTGTCATCCATTGACACCCCAAAACATTCCAAAAACTCAAAAAAATCAAAACATTTCAAAAATCCAAAAAAATCACAACATTCCCAAAATCCAAAAAAATCACAACATTTCAAAATCCAAAAAATCACAACATTCAAAAATCCAAAGAAATCAAAACATTTCAAAAATCTAAAAAAATCAAAACATTCAAAATCTAAAAAATCAAAACATCCCCAAAACCACAAAAAAATCAAATATCCTACCAAAAATCCAAGCAATAAAATCAACTCATCATATCAACCAATTCAATTCATCACATCATTCATCACCAAATCAATTCTTCAAACAATTCTTCAAATCATTCATTTCCTCAACCAAATCACTCAATCAAATCTCTCGATCGATCCATTCAAACATCCTAATGAATCACATCATCATATCATTCAAATCAGTTCTTCAAATCATCTACAGTCCGTATGGTCGAACTACGTCGCCTTTGAGCTTTCACGTAGGCAAGGCCATCTTTGATGAGGCCCCGAGGCATTAGGACAGTCCCTTAGGGCTCTTCCTATCATCTATCATCCTTTAACGAGATGGACACTTTGATCAGACCAAAAAAGTCTATCTTTCAAACAAATGTACACTCAAACCAATCCCAAGCATCAAACAAGAGAAGTATTCAAATCAACCAAATTAATCAATTGCCATCAAACTATCCTTATGAACCATCACATTCTCATACAGAATGGGGCATCGTCGAAACCAGGACTCTGTGCCTTATATGACATGTGTCATTTCTAAAATCAAACATAAATCAATCATCAATCAAACCCTTGTGTTGCTTGTATGGCCAACAACACTAGTGTCAATCAATCAATCACTTGCCTTAGACAAGTAGGGGCATTGTCGAAACTAGACTAGGCATCTTATATGACATGTTTCTATCCTGAAACTAGGCCTCCTTCATCGAATCATGATCAATCAATCACATATCACTTGGAAAATGATCTAATAGCTATTGGTGTAGTTTGTCTTTGCTTTTACTGGATTGTTTTGTAGTCTCATTCTTATGCTTCTCAAGGCAGTCCCTAAGTGATGAAGAGAAGTGAGGATAGAGCGAGACCTTTTTCTTTGATTGCTGTTTGCGGTTTGTCTTGGCAAAATGATAGGGGTAACTTGGTGCGTTGCATGTGACCGGGATTCCATTGGGTGTGAATTAAAGACATCCTATGCATTGGAAAGAATAATTGCTTCCTTGCATAAGGACTTGCACACCTCTAAGTTATCTCATCTCAAGGTATCATAGTTACTAGTCTGAGTCAGGCATTCCTTGTCTGTCTTGTGCCTATTTCGCAAGGGATCACATTTTCACACCTTGGCCTCTGTCATGCCATCGTGTTTGTCATCTCTTGACATAATAAGTTCTATGATGATAAGCAGAAAAAATTGCAAGTGAGAAGCTAAAAAATCTATCAAAGCAAGATCTCATTTCCATTCTTCTAGGCAAATCTTTCATTCCTCTACCATCTCTCTCTCCCATCTTCATTCCTCCACCTTCATTGTAGCCTAATGTTTCATTCATTTCTTCTATCCATTCCCCTTTCTTTCTTCCTTAACCAACCCCTTTCATTTCGAGAGCCTACCCGTGTTTTTCCAACCCGCCTATCCTCTTAAGGGGGCATCATCATCCTCTCTTTCCATCATCATCCTTTTCCTCTATCCATTTCCTTAGCTTCTTTGAAATGATGTTACTCAACATAAATCACATCATCTTGAACATCATCTCAAAGAGGGGCAAAATGTAGACACCTAAAAGTGTCCTCAGATTGCAAAGCATCAATTTCTTCCACATTCTATTGATTTTCCCTAATTTACCTCCATGGTTAAATAATTGATTTTAATTAATTAATTATTTAATCATTCATGTCCCCTTTCACTCAATTAATTCAAACAAATATCCTATCACCTAATTCCCAAAACCCCCTTTCACATGCATCCTTTCAATAAATTAAATAAATGGGACAAATTTATTTAATTTGAATTCCATTTTCCATCTCATCATTTCTTCTAATTTAAAATCGTCTTTTGTCCTCTAGTGGTGAGAAAACCCTAATCAATCTCAGCCCTCCATTTGGCCTCAAAGTCAACATGTGATCCTAGCCCTCTATTCAAATCTAATCTTCTATAAAACACCTTTTTCTAGCTCATTTGGTGCTCCCTGAGTTCATTTTTTTCATGCTCTCTAATCTCTCACAACTCTCCAACATCTTGCTATTCCCATTAGAGCTTCTCACAATTTTGCAAGTCTGAGAATAATAATGAAAGATTTAGGAGAACAATGGAGATAAGACAATAATACCTTAGATTTTAGTTGTTTTTCATGCTTGTTTGATTATATTCTAGGCTAGATTGCTCTTCATTGCAGTTAGGGTTTAGTTTGTTTGCTGTTTTTGACTATAAACCTGATTTTTCCCTAGCACAGTTACTAAGGACAATTTTTGTCCCATGGACCCAAAGTAAAGATTTGAAAAAATTAAAATAGACTATGTAATCAACACGAGTAGCTGGGATGTAGATCCAAACATTTGTTGCCATCATAACAAAAATCTTTCTATTATCTTCTTCAACAACACCATAGGCTATTGTCCCATAGAGGGGGCTTAACTAAAATTTTTAGAGGTGCTGGTAAAAAATTAAGGAGTGTTTGAACAAGGAGATGGTCTTAATATATTTTCAATTTTATAAAAATTAAAATAAAAATTAGTAGGAGTAAATAATTATAAATGAGAAATTATAAAAATTATATAAAAAATAGATAATTCAATTTTTTTTCCAAAAATTAGAATTTAGAAAAAGATGTGATATAAACAAACATATGGGCATTAAAGTCTCTACTGAGGGATTTCTGTTGATGGCAATATTGACACATGCAACACATATGGGATGAAGATCACTTTATCTCTCTTGAAAAGATAATTAATCCTAGAATCAATCACCTCTAAGGTCCTGTGAGTTAGGTCACAACTATACTGTACAAACTGAATGGTCAATGTGGTCTATTTGTTCAAGGATGCATGGCTTTTCTTTAATCAAACTATGTTATGCTTAATCTAGATCCTACGCCATGAATTTGTGAAAAAGGTCAAAATATTTAAGGTGATGCAAGAAAGGTGATGTGAGTGCTGTATCTTCAACCAATGATAATCTGATAAATCAAATAATTGTAATGCTAAGATCAATATTAACCCTATATTTTACATTATCAGTGCAAGATTCTAAGGAATTTAAATGAGAAAGTGGAAATAGCATTTAACTACTCTATTGCACACACAAGTTAAAATATAAATTCACAATTCACTTTCAAGATTTATCAATGAAACACAATATTTCCCAAGTAATCAATGAATCAAGAGAGATATTAGGCACTACACCAGATATGAGTAGATAGATTTGAAGAAATAAGAACCATTATATTGATTTATATAAAACCACAGGTACAAATCCAACAAGATGCTACATTGGAATTTTGGTTCTTTTTGTTTAAAATTGTGTAATGCCCTGAGCTTTCACCCAAGACATTAGCTGGACAAACACCGAACCAACAAATTTTTTGCATTTGCAAGTGTGACATTCACATGTCGCATTGCACTCATGTGCACACAAGGTGTCACAACAAGCACAAAAACACTTAAAACAACACCACCATTGTACTAAGCAAGGTGGCACAAGTGGAAGACTTCACCCATTGTGTGACAACTCATCACAATGACCAAATGAGAGGTGGAGCTCACTCCATGACAAGGATCGGATACACGTCCATGACCTTGGTCCCTTGCAAACACATAGAGTGGGATGAGGGTGACATCCACCTCAATCCATTCCATGATGACACAAGACCTCCCAAACACAAGGGTAATGCTCACCCACGAGATGGTCCAACTAAGAGGTACAAGTCCTCCACCAATTGGAATGGTCAGTAGACAAACTTGTGCAAAGGCATGCTTCCCAAAGTAAAAGAAGGAATAATCTAAGAGTACATATCACATCATGGAAATGACACCATGGATACACTCAGTGGTGCAGGAGCACCTACCTGACAGCTGGCCTCCATGAGGTAGTTAGTTTGTTTTAGGTCTGGTTAATGTTTCCAAGAAGGTCTGATAAGACCAATGCATGTAATAAGGTCATGTTGACCATACTTTACTATTTTTAGGTAGTTTGTTAGGACAGCTGTTATGCTGTGTGTTCGGTTGGATCCTCCCAGCCGCTTGGAAGCTCCCAGCCGCTTGGAGTCGAGTGGTAGTACTCGCAGGAGATCCTATTTATGTAGTAGGATCGGTTGGTATTGGATATCATCGATCATCGATCAGACTTTGCAGAGAGTGAGACAGAGGGAGAGACTGAATACTGTATTTGCATCTTTTGAAATCAAATAAAGAAATCCTGTTGTGTCAATTCTCTGTTTTGGATTCCATTGTGTGATCGATTTGCTGTTTTGGTGGTTTCATGGATTCGCTGATCCATTCCACCGGTTGATTCGTCGAATCGGTGGAATGGCTATGTACAGTAGATTAGGATTTAGTCTGCATTTGTGTTTGTTTGCATGTCTGTTTGCAGGATTGCAGTCGAGAGGTGTTGAGAACCCTAGCATGGGTATGTGCTAGGTCGTGCTGATAGTTAGAGTCTGGAAAGTTGTCCAGGAAGTGGATCGGGTCATCCCAGGAGGTTCGGCGGATCGAAATTTGCTAAGATTGGAAAATCCATCGCAACGGCATCATCAGGATATTTCTGTGTATATCCTGCGGTCACTTCGGGCGTCATCCGAGTAGATGGAGGTGAGCATGATGCAATCGTTTGCATAAGGTGAATGTGCATTGGGGTGATCATCATCAGGTGTTGCCGAGGAGGAGCGTATCGGCATAAGGTAGAAGATCGGGTTGATAAAACCATCGCGGGCCGATAATGTTAAGTTTGGCCGACAGCAGGATATTGAAGGAGCTGCATGTGACGTCATCGTCATCAGGATAATCGTCATCAGGATATCGGGGTGACATAAGCATCGAAGGAAGGGTGCATGAGGTTGTCGTCATCAGGATATATGGGAGGAACCAGATGTTCTATATCCTGCTGATGAACATGATGTTGAACATCATGATGATGAAGATAGAGGTTGGCAGTAAGATGAACAGTGAACATCAGGAGGATGTTTGTGCTTGTCGAACATGATGATGCTGCCGATAGCCGGATATGATGATGCTGCTGACAGACGAAAGGTCGAAGGTTTGTCTGCAGGAGGATATCGGTCGGCAAGAGAAAATATGATGATGCTGACAGTGTTAAGGGAAATATGATGATGATGATGGGTTTTAGACATACATGCTGTATGTCAAGGTTTTAGTGTGGATGCCTCTGCATCATAGTGGTATCAGAGCTCAGCAAAAGGTCTGGGCTGTTGTGTGCTGATTCTGTCATCGAAAGGGCAGAGGTAGAGTTGATTCTGTCACTGAAAGGACAGAGGTAGAGAAGTGAGAGGTTGACAAAATGCCTCCGAAAGGTAATGGTACTGCAAGGGAATTGCAGGAGATGAAGGAAAAACATGCCAGAGAGATGAGGAAGATGAAGGAGCTTGCTGAAGCACTTCAAGCCAGGCTTGTAGCCCTGGAAAAGAACAAAAAGAGGGAAGTGGAAGACAGTGAGTCTGAAGAAGATGAAGATACTGTTGAAGAGTATGAAGAGGTAGTTGAAGATCTGGATGCTGAAGACCAGAGATTTGCAAAACTGTTAAAGGCAGTGCAGAGTGATAAACCTAAGGTAAAGGTTGATGTTTCCAAGTATAATGGAAGTTTGAATGAAGATGAGTTACTGGATTGGATTGCTGCACTTGATAATCACTTTGAATGTGAAGATGTTGCTGAGGATCAGAAGGTAAAGATTGCACAGACCAAGTTAGGAGGTCATGCTTTGGTATGGTGGGATTATGTACAATCCGAGAGAAGGAAACAAGGGAAGTCAAAGATCACTTCATGGGATAAAATGGTAGCAAGGATCAAAGGTAAATTCTTGCCTAGGGATTATGAGATTCAGATGTTTAAGAAGCTGCAATTTTTAAGGCAGAAGGAAATGGATGTGAAGGCATATACTGAGGAGTTTTATAAATTGAGTATGAGATCTGGTCATCATGAGAATGAGGTAGAAAAGGTGGCTAGGTACTTGGCTGGTTTGAGATTGAACATACAGGATGAGTTAGTTTTAGCTAACCCTAAGAATGTGGAGGATTGTTACCAAATGGCAATCAGGATTGAAGAAAAGATGAATAGGGGACAAGATAAGTCCATGAGAGGAAGAGGCAGCAATATGAGGGGAAGAGGATTAGCCCCTACACAAAGGCAACCCAATGAGGGTCAAGAAGACACTGGTAAAGGACAGGGACAATCTGATTTCAGAGGTGGATGGAAAGGTAATAGAGGCAGATTTGGAAGTGGTAGAGGTTCTACTACATTTTCAGGAAAGTGTTACACCTGTGGTGAGTTTGGTCATCCATTTTTTAAATGTCCAGAAAGCAAAGGTTCATCATCCAGAAATGATAGAACGAATGACAAGAGAGTACAACTTGTGCAAGAAGAGAAAGTAGAGCAAAGTGTGCAAAGTTCAAACACTTATCAAGGAGATAGGGATCCTAACGGTTATGGATATCCTAAGGAGGGAGAAGCATTGATGCTAAGAAGAATTAGTTTGCAGACATCAAAGGATATGATGCAAAGAAGAGCTCTTTTCAAGACCACATGCAAGAGCAAAGGTAAGGTATGTAAGGTTGTCATTGATACTGGTTCAACGGACAACATGGTATCTCAGGAAATGGTGGATAAACTAAATTTGGAAAGGATTCCACATCAACACCCTTACAAGGCATCTTGGGTGAGTGATAGTCAATCACTTTTTGTCTATGAACAGGCATATGTGGATTTTCAGATTGGAGCATATCATGATAGAGTTTTGTGTGACATTTTGCCCATGGAATGTTGTCACCTACTGTTGGGTAGACCATGGCAATTTGATAGGAGGGTACTGTATGATGGGTATGCTAATACCTATACCATCAAGAAAGATGGGAAAACTATTATGTTGATGCCATTACAGGAAGCAGCTGCAGCACAGGGGGCAGCCCAAATCATTTTAGTGGGAAAGAAGGAATTTGTGCAGATGCCTATAGGAGCAGGCATAAAGGCAGTTGAGAACACTGCAGGGAAAAAAGTTGTTAAGGACAACAGGTTGAAGAAAGTTTCAGTTGTGACTGACAGAGGTCAGCAGCAGGTGCAGAAACAGGTTTGCAAACAGCAACCAGTTGAGAGGAATGACACAGATGTTGTCATAGTTGGGACTATTGTTTGTCCTATAAAGGTTGAAAGGAAGACAGAGTTGAACATTGCAGAAGTTCAAGAGGCAGTTCGGACAGAGGTTCTGGTCAGACAACCTGACAAACACAAGGTATGTGAGAGAAGGGCCTACATTGACAGGCATGAGGATTTACTTGCAAGAAAGCAAGTTACAGTTCAGAAGTCTTGGAGCAGCCAAGAGCCAGCAGAGGACAAAGCTGGAACAGGTCAAGACACTGCAAAGGCAAAGTGTAAAGGTGGAGGACTTCCACATCCTAACTCATGGGACATGAGTTCTTTTCTGTTGGGGAGTATGGTGCAGGAGCACCTACCTGACAGCTGGCCTCCATGAGGCAGTTAGTTTGTTTTAGGTCTGGTTAATGTTTCCAAGAAGGTCTGATAAGACCAATGCATGTAATAAGGTCATGTTGACCATACTTTACTATTTTTAGGTAGTTTGTTAGGATAGCTATTATGCTGTGTGTTCGGTTGGATCCTCCCAGCCGCTTGGAAGCTCCCAGCCGCTTGGAGTTGAGTGGTAGTACTCGCAGGAGATCCTATTTATGTAGTAGGATCGGTTGGTATTGGATATCATCGATCATCGATTAGACTTTGCAGAGAGTGAGACAGAGGGAGAGACTGAATACTGTATTTGCATCTTTTGAAATCAAATAAAGAAATCCTGTTGTGTCAATTCTTTGTTTTGGATTCCATTGTGTGATCGATTTGCTATTTTGGTGGTTTCATGGATTCGCTGATCCATTCCACCGGTTGATTCGTCGAATCGGTGGAATGGCTATGTACAGTAGATTAGGATTTAGTCTGCATTTGTGTTTGTTTGCATGTCTGTTTGCAGGATCGCAGTCGAGAGGTGTTGAGAACCCTAGCATGGGTATGTGCTAGGTCGTGCTGATAGTTAGAGTCTGGAAAGTTGTCCAGGAAGTGGATCAGGTCATCCTAGGAGGTTCGGCAGATCGAAATTCGCTAAGATTGGAAAATCCATCGCAACGGCATCATCAGGATATTTCTGTGTATATCCTGCGGTCACTTCGGGCGTCATCTGAGTAGATGGAGGTGAGCATGATGCAATCATTTGCATAAGGTGAATGTGCATTGGGGTGATAATCATCAGGTGTTGCCGAGGAGGAGCGTATCGGCATAAGGTAGAAGATCGGGTTGATAAAACCATCGCGGGCCGATAATGTTAAGTTTGGCCGACAGCAGGATATTGAAGGAGCTGCATGTGACGTCATCGTCATCAGGATAATCGTCATCAGGATATCGGGGTGACGTAAGCATCGAAGGAAGGGTGCATGAGGTTGTCGTCATCAGGATATATGGGAGGAACCGGATGTTCTATATCCTGCTGATGAACATGATGTTGAACATCATGATGATGAAGATAGATGTTGGCGGTAAGATGAATAGTGAACATCAGGAGGATGTTTGCGCTTGCCGAACGTGATGATGCTGCCGATAGCTGGATATGATGATGCTGCTGACAGATGAAAGGTCGAAGGTTTGTCTGCAGGAGGATATCGGTCGGCAAGAGAAAATATGATGATGCTGACAGTGTTAAGGGAAATATGATGATGATGATGGGTTTTAGACATACATGCTGTATGTCAAGGTTTTAGTGTGGATGCCTCTGCATCACTCAGGTGGTCAAACGAGCACCTTATGACAATAAACTTCACAAAAGGGTTGAACAGGCAAAACATGACAAAAGCGATACAAAAGGCTATGCATATTTGACACCAACGTCAAGACATGCCAAAAGCAAAGATAGGATCCTCACCGCCTATGTGGGATGAATACAATCCAACACAAAAATATGCATAAACATCAAATACAAAATCAAATAACTAAGTCTAAACATGATAACATACCTAGATTCTAACATATAAAATCTATCAAATCATGCCAATGTCATCACAAACTGAGGCATGGAAAAATACAAGATGATATCCAATAATTACAATATTCAAAGAGTTTAATCATAAACATAGATGAATCATAGCCAACATCATAAATCAACTCATAGCATTAATTGCATCTTATTACAAGGGTCTCAAAAGGACTACATTATAAAGGTTAGAATAATTGATCAATAATGATAATATACAAGTGCATAAACCACCTAAAAACCAACATGCTCTCCAAGGTATAACAAGGCACAAAGCACGAAGTAAACCACCTGTAAAAAGATCAAGGAATCTATTCATCACCTGAATATCATCATGAAGTACCAATGGGGAAATGTTGCTTGCCTCCCAACCATATTGCCATCGTCGAGCACAATAGTTGTCTACACAACTCTAGGCGACCCCCGAGCTACAGAGAAGGTGATCATGACAAACCCACTAAGAGCATCTCACACATCCAGGGTATATAAACAACATATGGAATACATATCAATCAATGCACAAAATATACATGGCACAATTGCCAATCTAATACATATAAATAACCTATGGCACACTTACCAATAAGCATAATAAAATGACATCACAACACTCAAGAATAAGGGAAATGATCACACCTTCAATGCATGCCAAACAAGGCATAAACCATAGTCCATAAATGACACATACAAGCATGAATCAACATAACAATGCACTACAATGCAAGTACACAACACACGCTAAGTATAACTTAGGGGGTGGCAAATAAGGAAGAGAGAACTAGCAAGCTAAATAAGGAGTGTCATGATGAGGGAACTCAAACCTCCTTGCTGAGTTTGACTAGTAAGTCACCTATCACGGACCCTACTCAAGCATCCACCAAATCTAACATTGTGTGCAATGCTTCTATACCCAATTGGGTCTAGGAAAACTCCCTGCAGTAAGGTGTTGAAACTCTTGTTTTAAGCTTTGTTAACTCTGATGTGATTAATGTTTCTCTTTTTACATTTCCTTACACACTGAACCCACTGACAACTTTGTGCCTTGGTATGTGTTCAAGGATCCACTCTTTACCTATTCTTAGATGTCTTCCTAAACATCCAACACGTTGATTTAACAAACAGAGTGTGGCATAGATTTCAATGCACCAAAAATCCTAAAAATACAATATGGTCTCAAAAAATGCAGAATCACATTTTAATTGAGACACAACTCATTCCAAAAAACAATTTTTTGAATATAGATGTGGCATGCAAACCAATGCATAAAATTTTCAACATAATATTTTTTTGACAATATTCTAAAAATATGTAAAATCTTAAAATAATAGGGAGACTACTCATCCCACATTTAGATTCATCAAGGAAATGCCTACAAAGCAATTTTCATGTTTTCTAAATATGAGAAATAACCATAAGGCCCTAAAAACTCCATTGGAGCTCTCTTTGGCACCTTGACCAAAGTTTGACCAATTTTCTAACTTTTGTTTTTCAATAGCTATGGACAATCTGATAACTACCCATCATAGATAACATGCCCAACAACCAATATATGTAATAAAAATGTGTTGGGAATTTCCATGGAAATTTTACAAGGTTCTGTCTGTATTTCTATGCTTCCAAAATACAAAATACATGAAATAAATAAATAACCACCTGAAATAAATTTTCTAAGTTTCCTACAACTAAGAAAAGCCATCTTCAACCATTCTAGATGGTGTGGCATGAAGGAAATAGAATAAAACAATTTAAATGAGAAGATTGGAGAAACCTGCCTTCCAATACAAGCAAAATCTAAGGAAAAGAATGAGGTTGAATGTCAATTCGATCCACACATAGCAAGTAAACAACAAGATCCTAAATCCAATCCAAACTCCAAGCAATTATAAGAAAATCTTCCTTCCAAGAAATCAGATATTTATTTTGCAAGAAAGAGGGTTTCAAACAAAGGAGAGAGCAAATTTTAGAGAGAAAAAGAATAATGCAAAATACATGTCTTTTTCCTTTTATTCCTCCAAAGACACTATTCCTTTTTTGATAATAAAATAATCCTTTAAGCGATTTAATCAATTAATTCAAAATTATGGAATTTGTACAATTAAACTATTTAATTCAACAATTAAATAATTGAATGTCTCTTTTACAAATCAAATAGACATTTAAAATAACACATTAATAATTCCATTTCACTAAAAACATCCAATTAATTCACTTAAAGCAACAGGGAAATAGTTAGTCAAACAAACTCAACTAATCCAAACAAGTTATTTCCATATAACTCAGTCTCATTCTGAAAAGTACAAACACGCCATACTAGGCATTTAGTTTTCTCATTTAATGCAATTTCTACCTTTTTACGGAAAAATATCAAATTTTAGAATTAAACTGAAATTACTCAAATTTGTTCCACAAGCATATACTGATGCAACAAACATTTTTTCTAAAACAAAAATATCAATTTACAAATTAGAATCATTAATTTAATTCGAAAACATGGAAAACACACTTTTCGAACCATTTTAAAATAAAGTGCAAGAATGCGAGGGAAACACACGCAAATGATTCCAAAGGCACATCGGGGTTTCCACAACACAAGGATAAGGGTGAGATGGCTTAGCATCACATGTCAACCTTCTCCACATTTCCCACAATAATTAACACCTGTAATTACCTACACACTCAAGTAAACCATCAGGCATACCTGCTCCATACATAAAATAGTTGAAGCACATCATAATCCCCAACATGGAATGATATCACATAAGAATCATAAACATGAGTCGACAATCAATCGACAACATAAAATCATACATGCATAAATCATGTTCATTCACCTTCAGATTTTCAAACTTTCTAGATTAACTTGCAAGTCTTACACATGACTACAAGAGAACTCTAGAACTCTGTACCTATTCATTCTTTCTAGAGTTTTGAACTTCATAAATGCTCCTTTAATCTTACAAAGCTACACCAAAAGCCTAAAAGGTCATTGTATGCCAAAATCTAAAAATTTGAACCTCCTAAGCAATTGTAAGGCCTAGGCAATTTTTATTAAAAAAAAGAAGTCTTTTTGCATATAGATTCAATGCTTTAGTATTATTTTTAACAATTCATTTACATGATGTGAATAATAAGATATCAAATGTGAGCAAGTTGATTCAAGATTCATATGACAAAAACTGCAAATAAGTTTAAGAGCCCTTGAAACGGCTAACAGCTTTTTTTTTAATCCAAGGATTCTTTTTTTTATAGTTTAGGTGGTTTGGTAAATTTGAAAGCTTTTGAATGGCCGAAGTATTATATTTTTTTTCTCTTCTGAGTTTTTAACGAGACCCACCTGAAAACTCTATGTTGTGCCTGTGGATATAGTTAGGTGCTCTAGTAAACATTTGGGCATTTGAAATGCCAAACTGGTGTTTTTGTTAAATGTTTTTCGAGTTCAAACCCGTTGGTCTATACTCTGCTCCGTGTTTCCCTGTGGGACCAACAAGCTTCCTAACCCCAATGGACGTTGTTAGAGATTTGGGCGCATGGTAGAATTTTGATCAATTGCAACATATAGGCCCCAAACATTGATAAAATTCCTTTGTAATAGATTTTTTCAGAAAAAAAGATAATTCTTTTTTCATTGTATGTGGGACGCTCATTCTTGGTAATTAAGCAAGGTTTAGGGTTTTTTGTGGCAATATTTTCTAACTATAGATTCTCTTGGGTATGCAGGTGTAATGGGCAGGCTTCAGAAGCTTTTGATTTGCAGTTTTTCTTCTTGGAAAGGGCATTCAGTTTCACACTTCCAGATTACTTTCAAATTTGCTACTGCTTTGCAGACCAGAGGGAAAGCCATCTAATTCTGCAGTCAAGCTAGTGTATTGAATTAATTAAAGCTCATGTTAACTAAATATCTTTGATAAACCCTCATTTCATACCTTTTATTCCATTGCACATGCCTTCCATAGGTAGTCCCTTGAAAACAATGCCGACACAGGGTTTGAAGGGCTTTGATTTTTTGGGGAAAAAGTCGGTGAGGAGAATCTCTAGATAATTGTTATCTGTTCAAGAAAATCTTGAAATTCAAGTAATTTAAATTGCTAGATAATTGTTATCTGTCGAAAAAAATACTGTATTTACTATTTACTTTTCAGAATTACCAACAACCTTATTTTTCTTTCTACTGGTGTAGAAAAATAATATTTGTTTCGTATATCTTAATAAGTAGCTACCCAATGAATTCTATGTATTCACCCATCTGCAGTTTGATCATGTTACCAGGGGAAAACAGAAAACTAGCACACCCATGAAAAGCCCTTTCATGTAATGACTTAAATATCAGGAAAACAGAAAGGCCCATCCGCAGTTTGATCTTGTTACCAGGGGAAAATAGAAAACTAGCACAACCATGAAAAGCCCTTTCATGTAATGACTTACTTAAATATCAGGGGAAAATAGAAAACTAGCACAACCATGAAAAGCCCTTTCATGTAATGACTTAAATATCAGGAAATTATCAGGGGAAAATAGAAAACTAGCACAACCATGAAAAGCCCTTTCATGTAATGACTTAAATATCAGGAAAAAAGGAAGGATTAATTTGTTTTTGCTACAATTATATATATTTTGCCAGAGCAAAAACAAACAAATAAATTATTGTTCAGCCTTACCAAAGTTTAAGTTTCACAGACTTGATGCAGATATCCCTTCACAACACCTGGTCCTTCAAAACACAAAAACATACATGCACTACAGCGATTCCTATAATTCTTATAATTTTACTTTAATTGAGCCAAACGAGGAGGTAAATAGGACTTAAGCCTATCATCTTTTAAGAACTATTAAAAACCATTAATTGACATTGTAGGAACTAATAAATACAAAATGCCATCTGCACCGTCACTTTGCAATATGCTTCATCCACTTGCACTTTAATAAAATGACAATTTAATTATTTTTTGGAAAGAAAAATTAAATTTCTACACTTACTGTTTGATGTATCAGCCAATGGGAATAAAAATAAATCACAATTTCCTATTTAATAAATTGCCCAAAAAATTAAACACTAAAATATTTTGTTGAGCTTTTTTTATTCCTTAATGCCTATTGGCTAAAAAAATTCAAATAATTGCATCAAAGTGATGCAATAGTAATCCTGCCGGAGGCAGGAACTAATAATAATAAAAATATAATATATTAGTTTATATTAGTGATGTGTATATAATATTATCTAAAGTTGAAGGTTGCTTTCCCGAGAACAACAACCTCTACTAGTTGTTCACAATTTAAACATATTTAGCTGATAGTTATTAGCTTATTAGTGGGAGCTTTTGCTCCCCAGAAATTTGTCGTGCTGCCTGCCTTACTTTTCTCAGAAAGAAGCCGTCATAATTTCTTTTTCCACGCCGTTTCGGTGTTAAAAAACAAAGAACGTGAAGCCGTTGGAATTTCTTTTTCCACGCCATCTCGGTGTTAAAAAACAAAGAACGTCTTTGCTGTTGTTTCGTTGCATTTGGACGATGGAAGGTTGAGTAGAAATATAAAATTATAAATGTATCTTTACATTAGCAATGTTCTTAGAAACAAAAAAAAGAGTGAAATTGAAATGCAAATATTATAGACATGATATTTCCACAGTCCATGCAAATATTAAATTACAAATATAATTATATGATCCTTGCATTAAAAAAAGCATTGCAATTTTGTCTTTGAACAAATATTTGTTTTTTATTAAAAAATTGAAATATATCCCTCTAATATTGAACGAGCTTGGTATTGATGATGCAAGAAACTTGTATATTCCACTAAAATTTCAAATAAATTTATCTCATTCCAAAAATTCCAAACTCCAACAATGAAGGAAAGCACTATGATTGTTACGTAAGTAAAGCACATGTTATGGATGCTCTGAAGTATAAAATAAAGAATGACCCATACTACAGCTCAATGTTCATATAGATATGAATAACTAAGCTTGCTACCTAAAACTAGCACAGATGTTTCCCACATGTTGTGTAGCTTCAAACAAGATACTCAACAACCAACAATGGCAACTATTGCAAACCTCAAGCATTTAAGAAGCTCGATTATAACCATTCCTAGGTTCTGTACTTGTAAAACATCCTAAGAATATAATATTCATGTATTGTATTATATATATATATATATATATATATATATATATATATATATCACAAAAATCATTATGCCTCCTAGTAATAACTGGTAATAAATTGATTCTTGTAATCAATAGAATTGATATCCTTGAAAATTTGAAGATTCCTTTATAGCTAGGAACTGGTTTGGAATAAATGCTATACTTTATGAAACTTTTCTGGGATTCATCCCTCAAAAGAACTTTTCCTTCTCTAACCGAGAATTGTCTTAGTGTACACTTAACATTATCATAACTTTTCTATTTATTAATAGTTTCCACCAATCTATTCTGATCAGTTTAATCTATTCATCTATTTCTAACAATTATTCCTGGACTAATGTTAATCCTATCTTCTAGCTTACCCTGGAGCTTATAGGAATTCATAATCTTTTCTGTCCAATCTTTCAATTCGAACCATCTTAATAGCAAAAAGTTAGGTATTGCTATAAGAAAATTCCACAAGTGGCAAGTAGTCTTGCCACTTATATTGCTAATCTATGCAATACATTGATAACAAATCCTTCAAAACTTGGTTAACTCTAGATTAGAATAACCATCTATTCTCATGATGATAAGTTGTACTCTTATTAAGTTTAGTCCTTAGCATAGAGAACAAAGTTTGCCAAAACCTTGACATTACATGCGCATTTCTATTCGAGATAACATTCTCAGAAAAACCATACAATCTAAACACTTCTTGAATAAAATTGCGGCTAACACAGGTGCTCCATCAGACAAATTCCCTGGTATGAAATGTGCTACCTTCATGAGTTTATCAACCACAATTAAATGGCATCATGTCTATTCCTAGACATAGGAAGACCTTGGACAAAATCCATACTTATAACTTGCCATTTCCACTCTGGTACATCATGCAGATACATCAATCCTATGGAGTGTTGATGTTCTGCTTTTACCCTCAAGCATTCTAGACAACTTGCTGCAAATCTCGCAGCATCATTCATCATTCCTTTCCAGCAATAAAGAGGTTTTACATCTATTAGTAGTTGGTTACCCCTGGATGTCCTGGGTGTGGTGTGGTATGAACTTCTTTCCACATCAATTTTCTTAATTCAATAGAATTATAAACACATATTCTTCCTCTGAAACTCAACAATCCTTCAGACTCAAAATGAAACCTATCATACCTTGAATCTTTAGGATTTACCATAAGAGCTCGCTTGTCTTGCTCATAATACTCATCACCTAATAAATCTTGCAACACTTAATCTTTAAAGTTTGCATGAATAATGACAATTTAAGAAATATATCCCCTCCAACTCAGAGCATCAACTATTCTGTTCTCTCTTAATAGATCAATTACCTCTTGACATTTATCTGTCCACTCAATTCGCTTCCCTTAACCATTGCAGAATCACTTGCACAAGTTGATAATGTTCTGATGCAATGGTGGTGTCTTGACAACCCAACTAACCTATTCCAACAATTAGTTTTCACAAAAACCCTTGACAACTAGTACTTCCTTTGTAATTGGACCACTAGCCTTGTAGCCCTTTTTTTAGGTCTATCAGAAGATATCTTTTATATGGCGCATCAAATTGGGAAGACATGGACAATTCTGAGTACCCATTTGGCCCATTATTGACATATCCCAAAATGGGTATTGGTTGTTTTAGAATAAATGCCTCAATAATTGACTGTCCCGGTTTCCTAATGAGCCCAATTAGCCCTATTTTCCAAAGGAACTACTCACAAATCACCCTTCCAACTCACCAATCCAACTTCAATCTTCTAGGCAGGTTCCAAAAGGACTGAATCACCAACTTTTTGTTGCAAATATGTGCCTAATCGGTGTTGTCATTGATGTCAACATACTTTTGTCGGCATTGGTGCCAACTATATCCTATCTTGTTGCCTGACTAGAAGACTAGGATGTTGAGGATATTGAGAAAATTAATGAAGATCAATGGACGTGGATCATATGGTAGTATAGAGGATTGTGTGAAGTAGCTCCAGTCAAGATTTGAGAGGTCTGCATGAAGATTTGAAGAAACTATGGCCATCTGAGTAGATCTAGTTTTGCTGTATTAAGAAGAGACAGAGTGATAGAGAAGTGGTCTGGATCATTCCGGATATGTCAAATAACAATATGTGGATCTAGAGGCATATTTGGGAAGTCAGTGTGTATCATCCATTCAAGTGGTTCGTGGTTTGGAGGTCCGCAAGCAATCTTTCTAATATGACAGTCATGGCAATCAGTGTTCTTGAGGTTCTGGATGAAGATGCAAGTGATTCTAATGATTTGGAGGAATGAGGATGTTTTTGTTGAATTCATTGTGCTTGTGGAGGTCTCTAGATCGTGTGACTACCGTGTTGGAGGTTTGAATTGAAGTTTGAGCTTATTGATGAAGATTTCCTTCTTGGTATTGTTGTTCTTCCCAGTATTGGCTGACCGGATGTTTCAAGCGTGTTGCAAATGTTCCAATAGCAATTCTCTGGAGTGTTGTGTGTTGTTAAAACAAGATCCAAGTCTTAGCAATGTTTGGCTGATAGCTTAGTGATTCACATTAAGTAAGAAGTTTGGTGTGTTGACCTTGATGTTTATTCCAAGGTTATTGAAGCATATAAAGGAGTGTAGTTGAGTTGTGGAAAATTATCCTTGAGAAAAAAATAAATTTGAAGAAAGGATCAGAAGCAGAACAGAGAAGAGAAGGAGCAGAAGAACAAAAGCAGAGAAGAGTGAAGAGTTAGTGAAGAAGAGTTTGGAGGCAGAGCAAAAGTTTATGAGCATTCATTGGAACTGAACCAGGCATGAAGTAGATGCTATTTCTCATTTAATTCTTTCTGTGTTAAACTTAAATTTCTTGTAGGCAGTGAGCCTCTTTTTTGAGCAGTGAGCTCTGGGCAATGAGCCTGAAGGCAAGTGCCTTCTCATTCCTTTTAAGTACTTTTAACAGGGTACGAATCTTGTGGGCTAACACCCACCGTGGTTTTTCCCTTAACTGGGTTTCCACGTCAAAAATCTTGGTGTCAAATGTGTTGATTATGTTTCTTCTTATGTGATGGTGTTTCATGCTTTAATGTTTACATCATTAATCAATTTGCAAATTGTGAAAGAAGATTAAAAAGAAGAAAAGGTTAAATTTTGGGACAACTGATTCACCCCCCCTCTCAATTGTCCGGTCTATTTCTAAAAATTGGTATTAGAGACGGTTCCTCTAAAAGAATCTTGACTTCTTGAGGAGATCCAAGATGTCAACCTACAAGAAGGATAGTCTGAGATTTGATGGAACAAATTACTCTATTTGGATGGATCACATGGAGTTCCATTTGCAATGCATGGGTAGTGCTTATTGGGTGATAACTAAGGATGAGTATATTCCTCCAGAGAATCCTTCAACTCCAGATGAAATTAAAAATGTTGAAAACAATCTTCGAGCTGAAGAAGCCTTGTTGAGTGCCCTAACTGATTCAAAAATGACAAATGTCTTTGGTCTAAAAACTGCTCATCAAATTTGGAAGAAGTTGGAGAATCTTTATGAAGGTGAAATATGTCAAATGTGCCAAGCTACAAAGTCTGAGAGGAAAATTTGAAAATCTAAGGATGAGTAAAGATGAAAACATCACAATCTACATGCAAAAGATAAACGAACTTGTATGTAGTATTAGGTGTGTTGGCAGAACTTTGGATGAATCAAAGCTTTGGCAAAAGTGCTCAGATCTTTACCTGATTCATACAAACATAAAGTTGCTGCTATAGAAGAGATCAGGACTGTCTCAAAAGTTACAAGAGACCAGTTGATTGGCAAAATTTTAGCTTTTGAATTAAGTGAGTTTGGTGATTCTCTTCCTAAGTCCAAATCTGCATTCAAAGCTAGTGTTCATGGGAAGCAAAGATATGATCCAGGTGAAAACTCTTCAAGTAGATCAAACAGATTTGATAAGGCAAGGAATGATCTTGAAGATGATGAAATTGAGTCTACAAAAGTTGAAGCTCTTATTGCTAGAAGAATGCCAAGAGGATTTGGTAAGCATGAAGGAAAGTTGCCATTCAAATGTTTTGCTTGTAATAAGATTGGTCTTTTTGCCTCAAGATGTCCAGATAAATTTTCAAAACCAAACTCTAATAGATATAAAAGTCAGAAGAATTGTTACTATGTTCAAGAAGGTAGAGAAGGAGTCACATATGATGGATTTGATCATGGAGAAAATGAGTGGGTGTTCATTGCTATCAAAGAAGAAAATCTAGTGTCTACTGAATCTGCTAGCTGTACAAATATGGAAAGTGCCTTGGCTGCTCAAGTTGTTGATGAATGGGTGATTGAAAGTGGATGTTCTCATCATATGACTGGGGATAAAAGTAAGTTTGTAAGCCTTGAAAAATATAAGGTGGATTTGTGAAATTTGGAGACAACTCAACTAGTAGAATCTATGGTAGAGGATCCATCTCTTTTGATGGTAAGAATCACACTAATGATGTTCTGTATGTGGAAGGACTGAAGCATAATCTTCTCACTGTTGGATAGTTGGTTCAAAAAGGATGGGAAATGCAGAATCTTGGAAAGCTCTGGAACTGAAATTGCATCTGGTTCTTAGACTAGAGGTAACATCTTTCATTTAAGTAGTTCTGGTAAAAGTTGCTTGATTGTTCATGCAGATCAGAGTTGGCTCCGGCATAGGAGAATGTGTCATGTGAATTTTGGTAACATTGTTAAGATAAGTTCCACTCAGGCTGTAAGAGATCTTCCAAGACTTGTGAAACCTAATGATAGCATGTGCAGAGAATGTCAATTGGGTAAACAAAACAAAATTTCATTCAAAAGTAAAGATCAGTCATCAAGTGGATTATTGGAACTTGTGCATACTGATCTTTGTGGTCCTGCGAGAATTAGAAGTATACAAGGAGACATATATTTCATGTTGCTAATTGATGATTACTCCCGAATGATGTGGGTAACCTTCTTGAAAGAAAAATTAGAAGCTCTGGGTAAATGCAAGAAGTTGTGTCCACTTAAGGTGGAAGTTTCAGAGTTAGAAAAAAATCTAAAATTGGGTAACTAAAAATGGGATCCCGTTTCTACAAAATGGAATCCCGAGCCTAAAATCCAGAATGGGATCCCATTCCTTTGCGGGATCCCAAACCTAGAACCAAAAAAAGGGATCCTATTTTTTGAAAGTATTAAATTTTAAAAAAATTGGCTGCAACCCCATTTTTCCCAGCGACAGGCGAGATTTGAGAACGGGATCTTGAGTTAAGGAAGATGATTTTCACCATCAAAACATTAGGTAAGTGGATTTTTCCACTTTTACAACTTGCCAATGAATCTTTTGAAGTTTCCCTTTCTTTTTTTGGTGTAAAATACAATCAAAATTTAAAATGTAGACTGTTATTTAGGCTTTCTATTTATGAATTCAATAGCTGTATTTTGACATTTTAGTTGTAAAATACAATTGAAATTTTGAAAGACTATATCATATAAAAGGATAGAATTTGAACAAATTGTCAAAATTTTGTTTAAATTTGAGAATTGAATAGCTGTATTTAGACATTTTAGCTGTAAAATATAATTGAAAATTTGAAAATACTATATCATATGAAAGGAGAGATTTTGAACAAACTGTCAAAATTTGATTTCAATTTGAGTGTTGAATAGCTGTATTTAGACATTTTAGCTGTAAAATACAATTGAAATTTTGAAATGACTGTATCATATGAAAGGAGAGATTTTGAACAAATTGTCAAAATTTATATAGCATTGGGATGGTATATATATTTGGTTTTTATAAAATTTACTTATATCAATGTATGTCATTGTATTTTAAAGGCATTATTGAATAGGTAACTGTCATGTAAAAAAAATACAACAAACCACAATAAAACCTTTATCACTTCCTTCATAATCAAACCTTTAGAGACAACCAACTAATCAAGAATTGAGAAGATTTAACAGTTTTTGTGATAGACAACTAATCAAGAATGAAATCAAGCCAACAAATGTAACTTTAGAGACACTTGTAGCTATCCTCACTAGCTAGGTTATGCCCCTGGGATGAACATCATGATGTTATTTGTGATACGAGCCTAACCTCATTGGTAATGCTTCCCCTAATCTTAATGACATTGATGTAGGCCCCACTCATGATCCTTATGAAGATCTTGCCACCACTAACCTCTTTCATGACACCACTACCCTCACCATCTCCTTAGACCTATAATACCTTGAGCTTATCGATTGGGACCAACACGACCCTTTATGATTTGATGTTTTCCAAAATGATGAGGCCATCATGAAACTTATGAAGTGTCAAGACCACATCCCCATGGTAATCATAAGAAAGACTTTCCCACCATACTTAACACCTATGCTTATTTTGGAGAGAAAGAAGAACCCTTTAGTCCTGAGGCACCCTAGTAGGCAGAATAGCAACAAGATATAAGAAGAAACTTGTGATCGATTAAAATGATACAATAAAAATGGACACTTCCCAAGAGCTCCTCAATTTGACAAACTTCACCTTCCATTAGATACCACTCAGATACAAGATGACTCCCCTCTCCTTGTTGAGGATGCTATAGACATCAACCTATGAATAGAAGAGGACCCTAAACTCTCTAAGATAATAGCTCCACTAGACCTTGACATCAAAGAAGGCATAACCATCACCCTTAAAGATTATGCTGATTTCTTCATGTGGTCTTATGGTGATATGCCTTGAGACTCCATCTTTAGTCATGCATCATCTTGTGGTTCACCTCAATGCCAAACCTATTCAATAAAAGCTACGCAAAATGCACCCCCAAGTAGCCCTCTTGGTCAAAGAAGAATTGTAGAAACTATTGGATGTGGGGTTCATTCAGACTATTAGTTATCCTAAATGGGTCTCTAATGTGGTCTTAGTTAGCAAGAAAACCAAGGGAATTCATGTTTGCACTAACTTTTGAGACATCAAAAAAGGATACCCTAAAGATAACTTTTCTCTACCAAACATTGATATGATCATGGATCTCATAGCCATATATAAAATGTTATCATTAATCCATATAATATCCCTTGAAACATTTGAGTTAGAAATGGAGACACCTAGATTATGGAGAGGTCTATGTAAGAAAACACCTCTTGTAGACTCAACACAAACTTATCCCTCAACCCTCTAAATTGTGACTTACACCATTTGATTACCTTGGAACACACTATCGACAACTCTATACAAATTTGGCAAAAGATATTTTCTCCTAACAGAAACTTGTATATGTAGAAGTAGACTACTACATAAGATCCTCTAGGATAATAACACTTGTTGTGATCTCCAACACTATGATCCATATGTACTCTTGAATTTGTTGATACTTGACTCTTGATGAAAATGCATCGAATTAACTTCAAAACTTTGTGCATATAATTAGATTTGATATACTTCTTAAGGAAAGAGTTGGGACTAACAACTAAATATAAAACAATAATTTTGCAAATAGGAAATAGGAAACAAAATCGAGCTAGAACCATCTTGACTAATATCTTTTTGTAGCTAGATTGAATCCCTACAATCACAAGTTAAAAACAAAGCATCAAATTCTTCATTAAATTTAAATCACAAATTATCAGAATATATTCATCTTCATACTCAGATTAGTCAGGCAGGCAACTAGTAGTCAATTTTATCTCCATTATCAAATTTGGTTGCCATAGGCAACTTCATCAAATTTAAGTTTTTAGATCATGTGGCATGCACAAGATATCCACCTCAAGGTAGTTTTCCAAGTCTAGTTATAGTCTTGCAGATGTTCATTATGATTCTACCTAGGTGGTATGATAGTCCATTGGTTTCTATGACATCATTCAATAGCATAGATGCATCTGAACATTCACCCTTCATTGATATATATTGATAGTAAAATAGAGTTTTAAATTGTTCTTAAGGTTTGGGACAATCATCTAGTGTAAAGATAGTGCAAATTAAGAATATTTAGAGTAATTAAATGGGCTTAGTCTAAAGCTAAATAAAACACATAAGAGTCAAGTGACTAACAACTAAATAGAAAACAACAATTGCAAATAGGAAATAGGAAACAAAATCATGCTAGTTCACCATCAACTAATATCTTTTTTCTAGCTAGATCATCCCGAAAATCACAAGTTAAACAAAGCATCCTAACCTTCTTACCTTATCATCTATCTTAAAAGTGGAAGATTTAATCATTACCACATGGTTATGTCTCTTTAATTATCTAGATAATGCAATTGAATCTCTAGAGGAGTCTTACATCTTAACAACAATTTCATTGTCCCTTTGTAGTTCATTGTCCCTCAAGACAAGTCTGTTATTGGTGTAAGGCTATCTTAAAGGTCCATATAACAATCTAGGAATTTAATAACATTTAATGTTCATTCCTTAATGGTCATGACAACATTATACAAGATACTAAAGTTCACATGATGATTTCCTCTTTCCTATCAAATGGTAAGGATTCACTCAAATTTTCACATACTCAAACACATATTCAATTTATGAATTCATGATTGATCCAATGCTTAGACCAATGCAAGCATGACTATTGTTTGTTGACCAAGCTTATTAGTCATATTTAGTTAGAGAAATTCATCCAAAACCATTACAAACTATTTGTAGCTTTGCCATAGGAAATGTTGGATCTCCTAGAATGAGTACTTAACATCAAACCAATAGCCAACTCCATAGAAATATTAACAAAATTGAAACCTTGGACCTAACATATGATAATAACCCTTGAGAACAAATTCATTATGGTAGTCCTAATAGCCCTACTACTATGTGACCTTGATAATTTATATATGCATGCAAATCCTTTTTTACAAACCTCTAGTCTTGAAACAAAGATGCCCAAGTTTATGCCCATGACTATCCTAGTATTTGATTGAACCTTTAACATGATTGTTTGTATAGTATTAAATTGATCTTTCTTCTCTCCCTCACTATAAGAATCAAAATTTAGGTCTCAAATGAAAATCCCTTAATTTCAATTTGAAAATTACATCTAGTTCATTATAATAGCTCTCTTACATTTTGAAATTTGTACATGCACATGTATCTGTATGTTTAATTTAAATTTATTTCAAGTGTAATTTCTTGAAACATACATATAATTTATAATTTTTGAACATGTACATTATATGTTTATATATATATATTCTTGATTTAATTTTAAATTTGCACTCAAGTTTGTATGTTTATATGTATATATGCAGGTTCATATCTGTTTTTATATATATCATGAATCTAGATGATATTCACTTTGATGTTGAGGACTTCCTCAATGCACAAGATGATTGGGCCCCACCCCCACCCCCACCCCCACCTCCAGATGCCCCAACTCCAGATGCCCCACCTGGACCCCCACCTGGAACTGACCAGGCTCGCTTGGGAGCCATAATTAACGAAAATGTGGATTCCATACAAGAAAAATTGAATTCCATTCATAATAACAATTCATGCCACCTCATGTGGTACGATTTGCAGCTTTGATGCAAAACATTGTAGATTTTATGAGGTCTATTGACTTAGACTTTGATGGATTCCAGAAATGGAGAGAGGAGAGGTGCCAATTTTATGCTGATGGCCTCTTCTATAAGGATATTTTGGATCTAAAAATCACAAAAGGTCATTTAGGGCAATATTTTAGACATCCCATTACAAATGAACCTATTCCTGCAAATAAGAAAAGAATATCAATCAGGTGGTGTAAGCATGAATGAATGTCTACCAATTTTTGGGATAGATGGTGGATGGTGTTTGATTATCCACCTCATGCTAATTGTGAGGTTCCTTTATATTTTTTGAGAAAATTATATGCAGAGTTTGTTATGAATAAAAAACCCAACTACTTTTATTTTAGATCATTCCAGGGTATTGGTAGTGGCATGCCACAACAGAGGTTGGGGGCACAGGTTGATCCCCAATGACCCGTGCCTGTTCAACCTCTTATTGACCCTCCTATTGCTGCCATTCCTTTGCCCTTCCATCATCATGCAGTGGTATCCACACTAGGCACATTGAGTGCACTCTCAGGTAGCCTAGATGAGCAGACTTCTATGATGGTAGCTCAGGTTAGAGACCATGGAGGAGTTGATGATGGAAGTGGTCCTAATACCACTCCACATGTGTCGATGCCTCATACATGTACGAGTTGCAATCAGTTGTGTTATGGACCTTATTAGGCAGCTGCACCCACTTCAGCTACACATGCATCATCTGATAATATGGGTGAATCATTTGTTGATTATCTATTTGCTGAGGATCATCTCACTAATTATTCGACACAGGTATATATAGGTTACACACATGTTGAATTTATAACAATTTTAAGCATGTGTTTTTAATCAACATATAGATCAATTAAATTGTAATATTTTAACAATCGAATTGTTTGGTGTAGATGATGGCAACAGGGACCATTGATCGATTTAATTTTTCATCGACACCTGTTCATCTCGGGCACCCATTTGGGGTACATTTTGAATGATTTATATTTTAAATAATTTTATTTACTTGATTTTAATTTGTAATTTAGTCTTGAACATGTACATTAAATATTTATGAACTGGTTCAAGGTTCTTCCACATTGAATCCTCCATCTGAGGGTGTCCCGAGCGCTCCTCCATCACATAACACTTTTACAGTATGTATATTGTTTTAAAAAACTATATATACTTAGATTTTTCTATTTTGATATCACTATATCTGAAAACGTGCCTGTACTATTTAATATATATTAAAAATATATGTCTATGCAGGTTGACACAACAATGAGGATGGGCATTGCAGTACACTTGGATAATCCAAGTTTATATCAGGAGTCGATTGCATTTCAGGTTGTTCAAAAATGTATATCTATGTCTATGTGTAATATATGTACAAGTCTTTTAAATAGATTTAAACAAAAACTAAGTACCTATAACATGTACACAAGTCAATATATATATGTTTTAACCTAATTTGTACACACATGTGCTAAGTTATAAATGACCTTGTAGGAGCTTGTCAGTGACACATTTCATCAACACATAACACATGTAGAGTAGGAGGATAGAGGAGATGGGCAGCTTGATACAGTATAATTTAAAATTTAGATTATATTTAAAGTCAATTAAAATATACATTGTGAACTTAAAGTAAATTTCTTGATAGATATATATGTTGACATGTGTTCAAAATTGTTTTTCTTTTATAGCTTGAGACATGTCATGTAGCTAAGCCTGTAGAGACAGTTCCTAGAATAGAGGATGCACAACAAGTTCCTCTTACGGTATAATAATTTAAATATGAAAAATTATAAATTAAATTGAATTAAATCATTTTTAAAATCATCTTACATCTAATTTCAACTTGAATTTTCTCTTGTATTAAATAGATTGATTTAGAGCACGTAGAGATAGGTCCAGGTGCACCAGAACATGCCTCTCAGCCTCACACGGTAATTTAATTTTATGATGAATTATAAATTTAAAAATTGTCATTAAATCATTTTTAATCATCTTACATCTGATTTCATCTAAATCTTTCTCTTCTACAGAGTGATTCAGGTCATCTGAGTAGTTCGCATGGTGTGAAGAGGACTCTTGATTACAGAGATAGTATGTGATAGGTTATTTCATGGGCTACATAATTTGACTATTTCATGGACTATGTTATATACTGTTTGTCATGGACTTTATATATATATATTTTTGAACATGGACTTTATATTTTGAACATGGGACTTTGTATATTTTTTGAACATGGACCTGGACTTTATTTCATTTCACTATTTTATGGTCTCTAGAATACAAAACTTTATTTCATTGTTGTATGTGTTTTACACTTCAAACATACAAGTACTTAAATAACTATATAAAAATGTACAACATGACTTTGAACTTATATATTCCACTAGTATTAAAAATGTGCTAAAATGGTAATAGCAAGCTCTAAATTTAAAATTAACAAGGGTAAAACACTACAACTCAAAAGTAACTTTAATAGTGAGATTCATAATAATATTTTTTTTGTCAAGAGTCAGTTGGTCTATTGGTGAAGTTACTAGGTTCACAAAAAAACTATTAGAAATCAATTTTTGTTGACTATAATGCCCAACACCCTAAGAGTTAAGTTTGGGGTTGAGTCCCAATGAATAGTCTACGAAATCTTTACATATTTGACAAAAAAATATAATATCATGTCAGTCTTCAACTAATATTAGTACATGGATTGGTAAAGCTTTGAAAAAATACAATTGATTGATATTGTCAAAATCACTTTTACAAAAAAAATGTTTGATATTATTAGGATCATAATAATCATACATAAAGGGTTTATCAGATGATAAAGATAACTAATATACTCTGCTCATAAAAGGCCATGTATAGCATTCTTAGACATATTAGGAGTCCTATATTTCATGATCTAGTGGAAAATTTAACATTTTTGTTAGGTTTATTCAAATGAAACAAACTATCTTCTTATATGATCCCCCACTATTAGAAAAAGCATTCCTTAACTAATTCATATGCATTTAATTCATTATATGACATGGGAAAACTAGTATGAGGATAATATATTACATTTTAATCAAGATGACAAAGAATGAATCCAAAAGACCCTTTCTTTGAGAACCACACTTAGAAAATAAAATGTCTATCAATTTCAAATGGTTGATGTTACAATTTTCTTTGATGTTACAATTCTATGACCTAGGACATTTAATGGTAACAAATTTATGAGTAAATATTGAGATAAGTGACACTTAGCATACAACTTGCCTTAAAAGTTGATCATTGCACAATACAATAATATAATTTAGCAAGACCCAATTCCTTTGACATGATTTCATTAAGTTTATCTTTAAATTTTCTATTTTTAGTTTGTGTAGTTAAGATTTGCTTAGGCTTGGGAATTGATCTCACAACCTTCAATAGAGCACTTGTAGATGCCTTTGTTCAGATCCATAGTCACAAACCTAATCGAGATTAGGTCCACACTTGTGTGTTTGACCTAAAGAGGGAATTTATAAACTATTTATGGAATGGAGTAAAATCTTGAGATGTGTGATCATGATATTTTTTTAGGAATGTTTTTAAAACTTGATTACACTATATAAATTATAGTCCTTTTGAGCTCTCATTCATAAAAGAGTTTGAACCCTAGGCCCAAAACATAAGGTGAAATGACATAGGTATGTATAGTTTTCCCTATTAAAATATATCAAGTATTATTGTGAAAGCATTACCCTTCCACAAGAAAGAGTGGACTTGGAGAGTGTTAATTTCCATCACTATATCATTAGGCAAGCACTTAATATCCTAAAGGGATGCCTCACTTTGATTTTAGAAAGGCTCATGAAGTGTAGGGTAGATGGGTCAAAGAATCTAGACCAAGGAGTGATACTAACACCCTCAACATCATGTTTCAAACCCTAGCATAAATCATAGATCTACCCATTGAAGATTCAACCAATATAATGAAAATTTGGAATCTATTAACTAAACATCTAGACCTTGATCATTTATTCTTAATCTATATGAAACCATTGTTATATCCTAGGTTTGTAGCTACCCATGATCATTATCCAAATAAAAATCAAATCTCAAATGTGTAATTTGAATCACAACAAAATCTGTATGTCAAGGTGCACTTGGGTCTCAACATAAATTTAATGTATATTTACCAAGCCATGTGGGAAAAGTGCATGGTAGGGTATATGTGATAGAGACACATATGATCATCATTGAGGATGATATTTTCCTCAACCTAGATATTTTATTGGTGAAAGGATGCATACATGTTTACCCTAGGGTTTAAGTATATTGGTGACATTGTGGTTAAATTTCTTACCAAAGGAAAGCAATTGAGGACCGATACTAATCAATTACATCATTCTAGATATGATGTATATTATTAGAATTGATCTGAAGGTATATTAGGTGATATCCATGTAGTTTTGAGTCCCTCTCTTAGATGTAGTGACATATTTTAATTTCATATCATTGCTAACATAGAGAGGACATGTACATGCATGATTCACATCATGGTAGTGATCAGGTGATAATTTATGTATATTGTTAGATTAGATTAACTATGTGTTCTAATTTTATTATAATGCTCATGTTCTAATGTATGCGTATATTTTTGTAGGGATCCATTCATCATTCTTAGCACAATAGTTGTCACTTTGAGGGTCACTTAGCAAGGAGATAGGATTCACCCATATTATGATGTATTTTGAGTAGTTCATGTACTTTGATAGATAGGACATCTGTATACATGTTTTTAGATCCATGGTATTTATATACTTTAATCTACCTCACATTTACATACTTTAATTAGATACATTATATTTATTTAATTAATTAGGATTAACCTTTTACATGCCTTCCATCATCAAATTAATTATATAAATTGAATATTTATTTAATTAAACTAATTTCCTACACCTTCCCCACTAATTAATTTTGAATAATCTTACTATTTGATTAATTAACTTCTAATCTCCACTAATAAAATAAATCAAATCTTAAATCATGTCTTGAAATCACAAATAAATAAATTCAAAAACTCACATGACTAGCTAAAAGGAAAAATTCAAACTAATTTTACATCTTCACCATACATTTCCATAGTTTTAGATAAAGCAAGATACCAGGCCTCATTGATGCAAACCCATTCAATAGCTCTAAAACATCCATGCACTGAACCATTAACTAGAATCTAGAAGGGAGAAATTACAAATTCCAAAGAGATAACATTAAGGCATGGAGCTGTATCTATGTATTGAAAATTACTAACCTAATCTATAACGCTAAGTACTAGTTCATCTTCATTATTGAGAATGTCAAATAAAGAAGAAATTTTAAGGATAGAATGAAGATGATAGTGTAATGGTTGGATTGAGAGATATATGGTTATTGAAACATAAAAGTAACATAACTGTGTAAGATACTGTGGTCCATTAACAACTTCAAATTGGCCATTAATTAACCTACAAAGATGCTAACTTTTTGGATGTCTTAAGGGGTCCTAATTTATGATGTCTTAAGGGGACGTCTTAAGTTTTCACAATTGGTGAAGTTGCCCAAGGCAGCCAAATTTAACAATATAATAAAATCAAATTTAAAGTAAATTCAAAGTAGAAAAACATGGGCATTTAACAAATAAAATATATAGAATAATAATTTTGATATATAAAAGTGTAAAGTATAAAATTGTGTACATACACATGTATACAAATTTGTATACAAAATGTGTAATAATGTAATTGTGTATGTACATATATGCCAACTCAAAATAATGTTTACAAAATGTGGTTATGCCATCTCAAGAAAATCTAAAACTTGTGGGGAATGTAGCAGGTCTTCACGCCACCTGATATAAAAATAATACAAGCAATTTATCAATATATCATCAAAACATGTATTTTAATTTATATAAAACTATCTAGATATACACAATTTGTACTTGTATTTACAAGTGCCTCACACATTTGTAGATATAGGTTTAATCTGCATCCTCTCAAGTTTTTGTTTCAAAGTATGTGATGAATTTGTGATGATGGCCTAAGGATATAAAAGGACAATTTAAATCAATTTCAACTAATAACGCACAAGAAATATTAAAACATGTATTTAATGTCTTTAAAAGAACAATATAAATCTATTTAACTATATTTACCTGTATTTACTTATTCTATTGTACCATCTCCATCCTCTCTTTTTTCCAACGCATCGATGATTGTCTCATGGTCTTCCATAGAAATTATCCATACCTCTTTATTTGCAGGTTTTCCATGATACCTCACTAGCTTTATATTTGTTGCCAACACCAAATGTGAGTAGTGTATACTCTTCTTATGTGTTTCATAATATTTGAATGCAGGCAAACCATTCTTCCTTATTAGATATTTCCGTAGCCAAGTGCCAACAACCACCACCAAACCTGTTGGATAATGATAGCCATCATCAAAAAAATTCTTAAGATTTGCTTAAGGGGATCAAAGACTTGTTATCAAAATTTGCTTAAGGGGATGTCTTAAGGGGATCACCAAAATTGTTAGATAAGGAAAGCCATCATCATCTTCTCAAGGTGTTGTTAACTTATGTTTAGTCTTCACACAACGAGCCAACCAATATTTTGTTTCCTTTTCATTCTTCTTTGGTGCAACAACAACATACACATGTCCTGCAAACAAATTTTGATTCAATAACTTGCACATGTCCATAAAATTTGACCAATCAACATACATGCATTCATATGTACACATAAATAAATAAAAGCACTATAAATTAGTAATGAAGTGAAATAAAATGAAATAATTTGAATTAAATTACCTTCTTGTACAAAGTTTGAAACACGGTCATAATCGTTTAATGCAAACAGTTGATCATTGTCTTCAATTGTTGTTTCACTTTGATTGTGTGCTTGTGCAAGTGTCAATGGTCTTTGTTTCCACTCTTCAACCAATTCTGTATTCTCACATGCTTCCCAATCTCTTGAAATACAAAACTGACAAAAACATGCAAGCTCCCTTGTCCAGATAGTCCATGTACTTGCATTTGAACTCCTAAATGAATGCCATTTATTAGATCCACTGATTGTCTGGCAATCAAGTCTAGATAGAATGTTTTCTTCTTCAACCAACCAAAAGAATCGACAAACTATAGAGTACTCGCTTGATCCAGGTGTACATAATCTTGTATTGCACCAATCTACAATCCCAAATGCATCTTTAAATTTTACTGCATCCTCAAATTTCAATTGTTGTCTAGCAAGAATTCTTTTAACACACACACTAGCTCCATCATGTTCTCCTTTACCATGTCTAGCTTCAAAAAAGTTCCACATATGTTGGACATTATTCTCCTTGTGAACCCTACTTAACCAACAGAACATTCAAGCATTCTTGAACTACCCCGTACAATTATCTGACCATATAAGATGTTCAGTCATCTGGATTCCTCTTTCTCTTAAATTTGTATAAAATATATTGAAACAATATTAAACAAACTTTGATGAGTGTAACTGGCTGTCACTCAAATAGAAATGATACTCCCTCAAAACTTTTCTATCATTCTCTATGCTATCATCTGCATGTCTATAAACAATATGAACAAACATAGCAACCTGCACTGAATTGTAATATTGTGATTGAATTTCCTCTTGTGGAGCTAAAGTATAGTTTTCTGCAAAATCAACCATTAATAGTATAGTACCAACTGGAAATGTGTTTCTACATTCGTGAAATTTTCCATCAAGTCATCGAGCTTGTTGAGAATGCTTGACATATTTTAGTACAATTTTACTCTTAAATTCTGATATGAATGCATGCACACTAACCTTTTTTGTAATTAAATCACAACGCTTTCCAAATTTTCCATCTTTTAAAGAATATTCAACATTATTAAATCTTTTAACATCCACTAATTGTTGTCCAAAATCATTTTCAACACTTTCATGCATACAAACTCTTAACAAAGAAAGATTGCCACAACTAGTGCATTGTCCAGAAATACACAAACATAAATAAAATAATTTTTCATTAGATCTTTCATAGAACAAACTTGATATAAACTCTTTTATTGCTTCAGTTAGCATATTAATATCACATTCCTATATAATCATGTTACTATGTAAAGTACAACATATATATTGAAACACATAATAATAATAACGAAATTGAACATGCGTTTTACAACAACAAGATATTCGTTGCTTATTAATCTTTACATACCATGGTTTACATTTTTCAAAAGATCTTTGACTTATTTTAATATTACTAGGTAACACTAATTCATCACAAAATTTTCTATAAAATTCAGTTTGTGTTGTATCTAATAGGTGTTTTGGATGAGGATCACAAACTTTGGACCCCACTCTTAATTTTAAAACATCTCTAGCATTAGATGATACCCTAGTATTATCATGCCAATATTTTTCGATCAAAGATCTGATTTCAACATTTAGTTTCATGTTAGATCTCGGGAGTCGACCACTAAAACTCCAACATTTTTTAATTGGATCATTTTCTATACTTTCTCTTCTTTTTGCCGCTCTTACCAATGTTTTATGATGTATTTTTAGAATTCCACTAATATTGCTTACCGTTCTTCTATTCAAAATTGTTTTATTCACTATAGTAGTTGTTATAGCTCATCTTGCTACATTCTTATCTTTGGATCGACTATTATTTCTAATAGACTCAATGGCACTAGCAACAGTAGACATAGCATGTTTTAGTGATTGATCTTTTCTTTTTGGTTTAACAAAAATGCCTAGCATTTTCATTACTTTTCTCATTTTCCACATTCTCATTAATTGCATCATTAGTTGACATTGAAATGATAGTTTTTTACGATAAAAAAATTCCTTGTATAATCTATTGGCATGTGTTCTTATTTGTCTCCAAGAAATTTTACTAGGAAGATTATGCAAAACATCTCTTTCAATTTTGAATTTTTTTTTCTCATTTTCAACATCACATCTTAGATTTTTATTTTCATTTTCAACAACAAAACGATTTTCATTTTCATTTTCAACAAAAGGATTTTCATTTTCTTTTTCAACAACAAAACGGTTTTCATTTTCATTTTCAACAACAAAATGGTTTTCATTTTCATTTTCATTTTCAACAACAATTTGTTTCAAATTTTGATCTCTACGAATATTAATAATCTTAACATTGTTATATCCATCTTGTTTTAAATCTCCTATCAACACTATTTCCATTTCATTCAAAGGTGGATTTGAAGAAGTACCTGGATTTGTGCCTATTGAAACTTTCTCCATAGCATTGACAAAGGGATTTGAAGACATACCAGAAGTAGTTTGTATAATCGTATTAGTTTCCACATTCACCTCATGCAAATTTGCACAATCTACATCCATGGTCTCCTCAATGTTTTTATCTTCAATAGTTGTGGAATTGGATGCTTCAACATTATTCATTGATTGAATTTTTATTCTTCTATCTCTTTGTCTTTTTGCTTTCCTCTCTCTTTGCTTCAATTTCTTCAGGGGTTAATAGCTTCCTATCTTTCCTCTTATTACGACTTTGTGATCCCATGATTAAAAAATTTATGAAGCATGTAACAATTAATGTCAAAAACTTGAAAGCCTTTCTTATTTGTTCAAGTCCTTCAAACAAGTAGCAATTCAACAAAATTTCACTCAAACAATGTCTCAATGATGGCTTCTATAAAAATTTAAACAGTATTCCAAGTTGATGGACCTGTAAAAGAAAAAAAGATGGTAGAGAATGCTGCAAATGTCACTGTTGGCCATACTGTAGAGCAAGTTGTAGGGTTGACAGTCACAATCACAGTCTTATTAAAAAAATAGACAAATAATAAACGGGATCTCATTTTATTTTGCACCGATAGAGTAAGAAACAGGATCTCATTATTTAAAATTTAAATTTTAAGCTCGGGTTTTGCTTTGTAACCCGGTTCAGGAAATGCTTTGGGGACCCGAACCTGACCTCTGGACCTAGTTTGACCTGCAACTTGAAGGTCTTGTCAATGTCACAACAAAATAGTGACTTTGGGCATATATCTAAAGGTCTATTTTGCAGAATATTTTGACGAAATTAAAACCCATTATAGATGAGACAGTGTAGATTCCAAATATGTAATTTTTTTTACAATTGGATTATTTTTTCTATTTTTTAATCAATTTCTATGAAATAGGTCCCATAAACTTGAATTATCAGGGTTTTTTAGTATTTTAATAACTTTTTATTAAAATATTTTTTTGTAAAAACAATTGTATGAAAATGTACTTTAGACAATTCTTTTCAATTTAAAAAAAAAAAATTCAAAAAATGTTAAGTTTAGGTCATCTTATGAATGACATACATGATTTTTTAAAAGACCAAAAATGGCCAATAAAAAGATTAAAAAAAAAATATTCAATAAAAAATTACAAAAAAATATGGAAACGTGCTTCAGTGAGTTAAAAATCTTTTCCCAAAAGGATTTAGAAAAATATGATTATTTAGGTCAAAATATGGATGACATACACGTACATGGTATAGTAAAAAAAAAGTGACTTTTAAACAGTGGTTTTTAGAAACGCCTATTCAAAATCAATTTCTATCATTTGGGTATTGAAAAAAAATACATATTTGGAAACTAGACTCTGAGTACTACATTTCATATTTAGTGACTTTTTCCAAGATTCCACCTTTAAGTGCTTCAAATTTTTAGGTCAAATGTGATAAATTCTGAAAATCAAGGAAAACACTTCCACTTTTTGGCCAAAAAGTGGACTCAACTTCTTGCACACACCCCTCTTGACAAATTCAAAGTGTTCAAGGTCATGGTGGAGAATGAGATTGGTGGGAAGATAAATTGTCTAAGATCTGAGATTTAGAGAATTTACCTCCGGTGAGTTTGATTCATTTTGTGGGAAGCAAGGAATAAAAAGACAGTTATTTGCTCCTAGAACTCCTCAGTAGAATGGAGTTGTGGAAAGAAAGAACCAGACCATTCAAGAAGCTGCTAGGACCATGATGATGGAAGCAAATGTTCCACAAGTCTATTGGAGAGAAGTTGTGCGTACTACTGTCTACACTCTTAATCAAGTACAGATCAAAGGTAACTCTGGTAAGAACCCTTATGAACTATGGTTTGGTCATGCTCCTACTGTAAAGTATTTCAAAGTTTTTGGTAGTAAGTGCTATATCAAAATAGATGAGGATCTAGACAAGTTTGAAGCAAGAAGTCCTGAAGGGATATTTCTGGGTTACTCTACTCAAAGCAAGGCATACCGGTGCGTTAATGAAAGATTGAAAAAGATTGTTGAAAGTGCAAATGTTAGAGTTGATGAGAGCAAAGAAAGACATTCCAGGTCTTGTGGATATGAATTAGATGATCTAGATGAAAGTCAAAATCAAGGAAGACAAGTTCAAACTCAGACACAGATTCAATTTGATCCCAAAAATCTAGAGGATAATGTAGAAGTTAAGGAACAAGTTCAAGAAATAGAAATTCAAGCAAATCCCCAAACTCCCAAGTATGTAAGATTGAATCATCCTAAAGATTAGATCATAGGAGATAGAAATGAAGGTGTTTGAACTAGGAGAAGAATTGATGAAGAACAAGAAGAGATTTGTTTGATTTCCAAGATTGAACCAAAATTTGTAAGTGAATCCTATAATGATGAAAATTGGATAAAAGCAATGGAAGAAGAACTAATCCAAATTGAAAAGAATCACACTTGGGATCTTGTTCCTAGACCTGAAGACAAAAATGTGATTGGAACAAAGTGGGTCTTCCGAAATAAACTAAATGAAGATGGTGAAGTTGTAATAAACAAAGCAAGGTTGGTATGCAAGGGATATTCTCAAGTGGAAGGAATTGATTTTGAAGAAATGTTTGCTCCAGTAGCAAGAATAGAAGCAGTCAGACTATTTCTTGCATTCACTGCTTATAAATATTTCAAGGTATATCAGATGGATGTCAAGTCAACCTTTCTAAATGGAGAGTTGGAAGAAGTCTACATTGAGCAACCAGAAAGATTTCAGTTGTCTGATCAGAAAGATATGGTCTGCAGATTGAGGAAAGCACTGTATGGACTGAAACAAGCTCCAAGAGCTTGGTATGCAAGATTGGACAAGTATTTACTAAATCTAGGATTCAACAAAAGCACTGCTGACAGTAATCTTTACTTCAAGATTGATCATGAACACATTCTGATTGTTGAGGTATTTGTTGATGATATCGTTTTTGGTGGGAATGAAAGTATGTGTAAAACATTTGCTGATTAGATGCAAAGTGAATTTGAGATGTCTATTTTTGGTGAAATGTATTTCTTCTTAGGTCTGCAAATCACTCAGTCAGATAAAGGTATATTTATATCTCAATCCAAGTATGTGAGAGAATTGCTGAAAAAGTTTGGGATGGAAGATTCAAAGCAAGTAGGTACACCCATGGTGACCGGATGTAAGTTAAGTAAATATGATGACTCCCCTAAGGCAAATCAAAAAATGTATAGGTCAATGATTGGAGGACTGCTCTACTGACTCAGACCAGACCTGATATCATGAATGTAGTTGGGCTTGTTGCTAAGTTTCAAGTTGATCCTAGAGAATCCCATATAATGCAGTCAAGAGAATGTTTAGATATCTCAAGGGGACAATTGATTATGGATTATGGTATCCAAAGGATAATGACTTTACTCTTTATGCATATATATATGCTAATTGGGCAGGAGATGTGGATGATAGGAAAAATACTAGTGGTGGTGCATTCTTCTTGGGAAATAGATTGGTTTCTTGGTTGAACAAAAAGCAAGAGGGAATATCTCTATCTACTATAGAGGCAGAGTACATAGCTACAGCAAGTAATTGCACTCAAGTTTTTTGGATGAAGCAAATGTTGAAGGATACTAGAGTTGTATTTGAGGAGCCTATTACAATCTTCTGTGATAATTCAAGTGCAATTAACATCTCAAAGAATCTAGTGTTGCATTCAAAGACAACACACATATCCATCAAGTTTCATTTCTTGAGAGAGAAGGTAAATGAAAATGAAGTCAATTTGGATTTTGTGTCTTCAAAGGATCAGATTGCGGATATTTTCACTAAGCCTCTTCCCAAGGATATTTTTGAGTATCTTAGAGAAAAGTTAGGGGTTATTACCCTTTTTGATCAGAATTAAGATGCACTAGAGTGCATTAGTCCGGAGGAATTCATAGTCATGTCTTATGACCCGAATTGATGTTAAGGAAGATCTACTCAGGGGGAGTAGTCTGCATGTAATTACTAAGTTTGGTCTGAAAAAAACTAAGGAGAAATGATTGCAAATATGTGCCCTTTGCCATTGATGTCAAAGGGGGAGAGAAGTCATGTGAAAAACTAGTTGCTAGTGAAAGGGGGAGCAGTGAAGATAGTGGTAGCAAAAGTGATAAGAGAAAGGGGGAGAAGCTCTTGTCTTGATGGTTGAATTAGTTTTTCACATCATATGTTGCCATCAATGACAAAGGGGGAGATTGTTGCAAATATGTGCCTAATCATTGTTGTCATTGATGTCAACATACTTTTGTTGCCATTGGTGCCAACTGTATTCTATCTTGTTGCTTGACTAGAAGACTAGGATGTTGAGGATATTGAGAAAATTAATGAAGATCAATGGACGCAGATCATATGATAGTATAGAGGATTGTGTGAAGTAGCCCCAGTCAAGATTTGAGAGGTCTGCATGAAGATTTGAAGAAACTATGGCCATCCAGGAGTAGATTCAGTTTTGTAGTATTCAAAAGAGACAGAGTGATAGGGAAGTGGTCCAGATCATTCTGGATATGTCAAATAATGATATGTGGATCTAGAGGCATATTTGGGAAGTTAGTGTGTATCATCCATTCAAGTGGTTTGTCGTTTAGAGGTCCACAAGCAATCTTTCTAATATGACAGTCATGGAAGTTAGTGTTCTTGAGGTTCCAGATGAAGATGCAAGTGATTCTAATGATTTGGAGGAATGTGGATGTTTTTGTTGAATTCATTGTGCTTGTGGAGGTCTCTAGATTGTGTGACTACTATGTTGGAGGTTTGAATTAAAGTTTGAGCTTGTTGATGAAGATTTCCTTCTTGGTATCGCTATTCTTCCTAGTATTGGCTAATCGGATGTTTCAAGCATGTTGCAGATGTTCCAAAAGTAATTCTCTGGAGCGTGGTGTGTTGTTAAAACAAGATCCAAGTTTTAGCAATGTTTGGCTGACAACTTAGTGATTCACATTAAGTAAGAAGTTGGGTGTGCCAACCTTGATGTTTATTCTAAGGTTGTTGAAGCATATAAAGGAGTGTAGTTGAGTCATGGAAAATTATCCTTGAGCAAAATTATAAATCTGAAGAAAGGATCAGAAGTAGAGCAGAGAAGAGAAGGAGCAGAAGAACAAAAGAAGAGCAGAGTGAAGAGTTAGTAGAGAAGAGTTTGGAGGCAGAGAAGAAGTTTATGAGCATTCAATGGAACTCAACTGGGCATGAAGTAAATGCTATTTCTCATTTAATTCTTTCTATGTTAAACTTAAATTTCTTGTAGGCAGTGAGCCTCTCTTTTGAGCAGTAAGCTTTGGGTAGTGAGCCTGAAGGCAAGTGCCTTCTCATTCCTTTTAAGTACTTTTAATAGGGTACAAATCTTATGGGCTAACACCCACCATGGTTTTTCCCTTAAATAGGTTTCCACGTCAAAAATCTTGGTGCCAAATGTGTTGATTATGTTTCTGCTTATGTGATGTTGTTTCATGCTTTAATATTTACATCATTAATCAATTTGCAATTTGTGAAAGAAGATTAAAAAGAAGAAAAGGTTAAATTTTGGGACAACTGATTCACCCCCCCTCTTAGTTGTTCGGTCTATTTCCAACACTTTTAGCAATGGGAAACTCCACCAAATACCCTAACTACAAAATCTATGTTCTAGGCCTGTTTAGGCTTGCACCAAGGAGGGTTTGTTGAAAGTCCACACTCTAAACCTTCACAAACTCTAACAACCAATCAGACACATTCCCTAGGGTCTTTACACACTATCCAAACCATTTCCCAACATTTGTCAATACAATTTCATCATACACCAACTTCTAGCTATCATTTACAAGCCAAAAACATGGTTTTTACCCCTAGGGCATCACTCCAAAATGGGAAAATCAACTCGCCTACTTCAACAACCATGCACACACCTTCCCCTATCCCAAATATGCCATTCCACTAAGTTACAGAAGATTACAGTGGGTGGAATGGCTAATTTTGCATTTTTTCACACTCAAACCCTTGAAATGGACTTATACAGGCAGTTTCAGTAAAAAAGTGATAACAAGTTTCAAACTTAATGAAAATCCACCAAATCAAAACCAAATGAACATCAACACATTGTTTTATTAAAATCAAACATTATTTGTACGGGGACATGCTGTACAGGGCCGTACCGCACTCTGTAACAATAGTTTTTACAAGAAAATTATAGAAAATCAACGTTTTATTGATGTGTATCTTCCAATACAAGACTTGGAAACCTTTCTTTGAGCCTTTCAAGGGCCTTTTAAACTTGTTTTCCTTCAAAATCAACCACCCAAATGCCTATAACCACCCTTTTGAATGCCCATAACTGTTGGGCTTCCCACTTTACATGATTTTTGCAACTTTTGATTAACAACTTTTATATAAACTTGCAATTTTGCAATTCTAGCTCCTAAAGACTCAAAATTACTTCCCTTGCATGAAAATGGTCTCAATGGGCCTTAACACACCTAACTACTAAACCTTCCATTACAAACTTGAAATTTGACTCCTTACATACCTTTGTGACAATATTTTAAAAGCATTGACAACTTTCACAAGATTGACATCAAACTTGACCAATGACCTCCAAACCAACTTGAATACATTTAAATGGTCTCAATAGACCTTATTGAACCCAAAATAACACAAAACAACCTAAAACTTAACATTTGACCTTCTTTGCAAAATTCAGGCTTGGTGATCTTGCACCATGTTCTCCTTCATTCTTAAAATAAATAAGTATATCATCCAGGAAGATTAGAACAAACTTGTCTATACAATATCTAAACACACTATTCATGAGATTCATGAGTGTGACAAAGGCATTTGTAAGTCCAAAGGGCCAACACTGCAAACTCATAGTGCCCATTTCTTGTCCAAAAAGTTGTTTTATGGGTATCTTCATCCTTCAATCTTAACTGATGATACCATATGTAGCATCCACATTCTAAAAATATAGTAAAATTGAGAATTTACCATAGAGTAATTCAACAAGGTAAAAATGAGAGAGAGGAATTTTTTCTTTTATTTAACATATAATCAAGTAACAACAAATTGCAAGATTTCTATCCTGAAATAAGCAACATAATATAATATACAAAGATGACATTTTGTCTTTACAATTACAAATATCTGCAATAGATAATGTTTTACATAGTCTCAATAAACACAAGTCTCAAAGATATACTGCATCAAAAAATTTGACATCTTTATCACAACAAGCCTTGGCATGTCTTCTACTAGAGAGAGAGAGCATCTTCCCAGTGCTTTACCTCCATCCACAGACTGATGGTCTCCCACACATCTTCCACATAGGAAGTGGCCCTACCCTTCACGAGGAATCTAGACCAAAGGTGACCAGTGGTAATTTGCCTTCTGAGTACATAGTGTTGTATCTTACACAACTCTATCAATCATACAACCCTAGATACCCTCTAGCTAAGTATGATTTCTGATAGGTTATGCAATCTAGATATGGTGAACTGATAATGCATGCAAAGACATATGCATTACTATGGCCATAGTTTCAATATAAATTGACGTTTGTAATGAACGTTGTCATAATGTTCACCCACCACAACTTGACTTGGATACTAGTATCATATTCCATACAGTTTGACTTGGTCAATTATGTATAACTATATAGTCTTGGCAACTTCAATATTTTAGTCTTCCTGTCCTAGACAAATTTACATTCATTGTCTATATTCCATAGACCTTATCTATTTCCTTTCTTTATGAGGATTCTCATTGCATCATTGCAATACCCAAGATCGAAGAGTTATCAACTCATAAGAATTTTAAATCGATTTATAACGACTAAGATGGTTACCTTACCCAGGTTAAGCATCATAGTCTAGGAAATTATTTCCTTTCTTACAAGTAAGAATAAATAAACATAGTTAGGGTACTTATCCCTTCAATCACAATCTATATAATGATCACAATGATTTAATATAAATAATTACCTTATTTGGTCAAGTAATTTTTAACTAAAGAGTTTTATCTAACTCAAATCTATTCTTTCTGACTTAGGTGGATTCACAAGACACTGTCATTGCTTCATAGACCTTATGGAATTAGTATCTATTCTTGGGTATCTCTTTGCATCTTTGCAACATTTGAGATTCATCACTTATCGACAAGTAATATAGCTAAGAGAAGTTGTAGCCAAAAAGGTATAATAAACTTTATGTTTGACTAACCATTTAATGGTACCTCTTGCATGCTTACAAAACTCAAGGCGTATGACTTATATCTCAAGTTGACTTGTAACCAAACAAATAGATTTCTCTACCTAAGGTTAAACATTATTGACTAATAACAAATCTCTTTTCAATAAGATAAATGAAACATTTATTATTTAGGGTTCTCGACCCTTTAATGTCTACCCCCATAAAATAACCAAAAATGGGTTATAACCATAAAGGTGTCATCAAATAATCTTTAACCCTTCTAGGTTAAACTAGGGTTTTATTTAACCCTTGAATAATCCATTATATCAAAATAACCCTATCTCATAACTTCAAGACTAAGGTTTATAAATGACCCATGGTTTAACTATAATGAGATTAAACATAATATGGTTCTGTAATAGATAATACCTTCTACATGAAGAGTATGATTACTTTCACCTTACCTATACATGATGTCATTAACCATCACTACTCATATACTCATTCCCTCATAAAGTTTACTCATAAAGTTTACTACAATGTTATTCTCATCAATTTTAATAGCATAGGTAATAAGGATGGTCCAATGGACCTTGCTTCCTCTATCATATTATTCCCAATGATCTACCACCTGATTGTATAAAAGATGGATTTCTAAAGTTTATTAAGAATCTAAGTTCTCTTGAGAAGAAATCATTTTTGACATTTATAAACTTAACACGAAATGGTTTAAACTACCATTATCCTAACTTGAGGATTTAACCACCTCACTCAAATTAAGAGAATACCTATCTTAGTTTCCATTGCACTAATATCTGTGAAAGTTTAATGCATGATTAACTTATAACTAAAAACTTGACATGCTACAAGATAATTCTTACTCCTTATAGCGACTGGTCTTTCAAAGCATTCAACAACTTAAAATGACCTTCTATAGGTATAAAGGAACTGTAATGATCAATTAATCATTTCAACGATTATATCAATCAGTGTTTACACAGTTATTAAATAGAAGTATTCGACTCAGACAATAATGAATATTATCAAGCATCGACCATCTAGCTATAGCGATGCTATCAATACATCTAAAGGTTTTTACACAGTTTGGAATGGGTGCTACCATCAAATAATTAAAACTGACTCACTGGTTTGAGTGTAAATGCTTCGATGCAAATACAATAGTCTAAAGGCATAATCGATTATCCAAAACAAGAATACAAAGGACGATAATAGCATTTGATAGTTCAGTAATATGGGTAAGTGCAAGAAACTCGGTCCACATGTAGGGGAAGTCGCGCAAAGAAAAAAAATGCCGATAGCAACGGGTACCCGTTTTCAAATAAACAGGTACCGTTTAGGAACGGGCGCCCGAACCTAAAACGGGTACCCGTTTTGTTTTCTAGAACGGGTACCCATTATAAAACGGGTACCCGTTTTGTTTTATACTATTTTTAGAAACGGGTACCCGTTATAGAACGCGTACCCGTTTTAAAACGGGTACCCGTTTTGTTTTTTATTGTTTTTTAGAACGGGTACCCGTTTTGTTTTATATTATTTTCTAGAACGGGTACCCGTTTTAAAACGGGTACCCGTTTATAAAATTTTGAATTTCACACCCACGCTTTTGGTTTCGTTTTAGGCTCGGGAAAGGCATGGGTAGCCGACCTTGAGCCTTGGACCTGCAAGTATTTCTCTAAGTACAAAACCAGAGGAAAGACTAACTTCACCTATATGGCTGATGACATTTTTTTCTAAATTTTTTTACGAAATTAAAACCCATTACAGATCATAGTGTCTAGTTTTCAAATATGTAATTTTTTTTGGATTAGACTTGTTTTTCTATTTATTATTAAATTTATGAACAAACTGGTCCAAAAACTTGAAATGACAGGTGTTTGTATTTTTTTAATAACTTTTAATTTTTAATTTTTTTTTTAAAAAAAATTATATTTCATCAATCTACACGTCATTCTTTACACAATGAAAAAAAAAAATTTAATTTTATGATTTTTTTTGCTCAAATTATGTTGGTCGTACACAAGGGGTTTTCAAAAGTAGCAATTAGGCCTAATAAAAAATTAATAAAAAAAAATTATTTAGAAAAAAATTATAAAAAAATATCCTCATCAAACTTCACTATACTACACATCTTTTCCCAAAAGGATTTTGAAAAATAATTTTATTTGGGTCAAATTATGTTGGCCGTACATGTGCATGGTATGGTTAAAAAAAAGTGACTTTTAAATAGTGGTTTTTAGAAATACCTATTAAAAATCAATTTGTATCATTTGGGTATTGAAAAAAATTACATATTTGGAAACTAGACTCTGAGTACTACATTTTATATTTAGTGACTTTTTTAAAGATTCCATCTCTAAGTTCTTCAAATTTTAAGGTCAAATGTGACAAATTCTAAAAATTAGGGAAAACACTTCCACTTTTTGGCCAAAAAGTGGACCCAACTTCTTGCACTGACCCATATCATTACACATAAAGCATATGTGATACCTGGTGGTGTCTTAAATAAGATATAGTTGTAGAGATATAACCCAGCTGACGCCTATATGAGATCGCCTTCCTTAATTCTTTTCTCTATTCTAACTATTTTTCCCTTTTCTAATCATAGCGATCTTGTTTCTTTTCTATCACTGATTCCTATTATCCTTACTCTTACATAAGGACTTCTAATCGGCTCATAATGAGTCGCCTATCCTTACTCTTACATAATCGATTGCTCTGATAGCAGTAGTTAACTGAGATGTATTTGCAGATAGAAATATTTCTATAAATGGCCAAGAGAAAACCATGTCCTCTCCTTATCCCTCTGCTCAATGCGAACTCTACTTTTTACCTCCATCTTCAATGATAATCCCCTATGCAAAAATAACTAGTCTCTCAATGATGCCGCCATTGACTTAGCTAAATCGTGGCTTTAAGGGCTCAACAAGACTCATAATGAGTCGTCCCATCTTTTTGTTCCCACTTGTTTGTAGTTTTAAAACACATTCAACTCAAAGCAATTTGCTTCATGATTCAGTTTCAATCGATAGCTATAAATGTGCATAACTCAACACATGTAGATGGGGAAGAACATTCTTTGAGGAAGCTTCAATGAATGTGGTTAGCATCACCACTGTTTCACTTCTAAAGACGCTGACCAAGCATTTAAAACCAACGTTTGACCATTTAATAAACACATAAAGTGGTTTGATCCACCACTTATAATAATGAAGGCTCTCCTATTTGTAATCCTTTGGCGGGTCAAGAGTAAGCATTATTAACTTATCATGAGGTATTATCCTCATTCGATGGATAAATATATACTTATTTGTTTATATCAAATATGGTTTACATAACATCATGTCTATTTAGTAGTTATGATTTGATCAATAAAAATAATAGTAATAAAACAAAGGTTTACGGATAATGTGAATGGGTTGAGCTTGTCTCCCCTTCATAATCCTTTGTTAAAATCAATCAACTTGTCTTGACTAAATCATCATTTTGTTGTTAAATGTCGACAATAAAACACTAAGTGATTCAATAATAATAACGCAACCATTTTACGACAATGACGCCATAATTTTGACGTTAAATGTAAATGATTACTATTCTTACTTAGACGATGTTGTTTACTTCAGAAACGACTATGTCGACACACTACAACTTGAAAAGATTTGAAAGATATCGACTACTCGTTGGTTAGATTCAAAAGTATACTGACAAGACAAGACTTACCTCTTACGACACTGGTTCACGTTTTCGTTAAACACTCATACTCGTTTGGCAAATAATCACTTGTAACCCGAGGTCTATATCTCTCCCCTCGAAAGATACTCTCTCTCTCTTTTCTCTGAGAGTCATCTGAAAACCTGTAATCCTGTATCAAACTTGTAATCAACAAATTATGATCAGTGCATCATTATTCAAATAATAAACCAAATCTCTTAATGCAATTATTAAATCGACATAACATATTTATTTCCATAATTTCATAAATGACATTCAATAGAATCTATGTCTTTCCTTGACATTAATCTAAACATCAAAATAGATTTACTTATATCCAAGTAAAAAAAAATAGTATTAGCAAGACAAAATTAGGGATTTAACAACATTAAAGAGGAAATAGATTCCTTGCTGCAGAATTAGACTTGGGACTTAGTCCAATTACATGTAGGTAAAAGAGCATTGCCAAATAAATGGGTTTACAGGTTAAAGGAAGAAGATGGAAGCAAGAAAAGATATAAGGCCAGACTTGTGGTAAAAGGTTTTGCACAAAAAAAAGGTATAGATTTTGATAAAATATTTTCTCCAGTTGTAAAGATGACTTCTATTAGAACTATTCTAAGTCTTGTGGCTGCGGAAGACTTGCATCTTGAACAACTAGATGTGAAAAAAACATTTCTCCATGGGGATTTGGAAGAGGAAATATACATGTCACAACCATAGGGATATGAGGTCAAGGGTAAGGAGGAATTTGTGTATAGGTTAAAGAAGAGTTTGTATGTCCTGAAGCAAGCACCTCGGCAATGGTATTTGAAATTTGATAGTTTTATGGCTGAACAAGGTTATAAAAGATGTCATTCTGATTATTGTGTTTATTTTAAGAAATTGTATAATGGCAGCTATATTATCCTATTGCTTTATGTTGATGACATGCTTGTTGCTGGGTCTAACATACAACATATTAATGAACTTAAGTAGAAATTAGCAAATTCATTCGCTATGAAGGATTTGGGTGTAGCAAAACAAATCCTTGGTATGAGGATCACATGGGATAGGACAAACAAAAAATTATTTTTGTCTCAAAGTGAGTATGTAGAGAAGGTGTTGAAAATGTTTAACATGTAGAATGCAAAAGCAGTTAGTACACCTTTGCCTAGTCATTTTAAGTTGACTAAGGAGATGTGTCCAAAGACACAAGAGGAGGAAGACAAAATGTCTAAGATACCATATGCATCAGCAGTTGGCATCTTGATGTATGCAATGGTATGCACAAGGCTAGATATTGCACATGTAATGGGAGTTGTGAGTAGGTATATGAGCAATCTGGGAATGGAACATTGTAATGCGGTAAAATGGATTCTCTGATATTTGAGAGGTACTACTTCAAAGAAACTATGTTTTTGAGGATCAAAATTTGCTCTAAAAGGATATGTTGACTCTGATATGGCGAGTGATATTGATAGCAAGAGGACTACTATAGGGCATGTTTTTACTGTAGGAAGTACTGCAGTCAGTTGGATTTCATGGCTGTAAAAGGTTGTTATGCTTTCAACCACTAAAGCTGAGTATGTTGCTACTACGGAAGCCAACAAGGAGATGATTTGGTTACAAGGTTTTCTAGAGGAATTGGGGCAACACCAAGAAGATAGCCCTTTGTACACTGATAGCTAGAGTGTCATTCATATTGCTAAGAATTCAGCTCTGCATTCAAAAACTAAGCACATACAACTCAGATACCACTTCATTCGGTCAGTTTTGGAGGATGGATAGTTGAATCTAGAGAAAATTCACACAAGTGAGAATCCTGCATATATGTTCACAAAGGCAATTACACGGGAGAAACTGATTTCATCATCAATTTTTGTTGGCCTTCATGACTGATAATGGTGGATATATAAGAAACTAGTTGGGACTGTAATCCAGTGGGAGATACAAGTGCACCAGTGTCGTCTAAGATCAATCTCCAAGTGGGAGATTGTTTGATGTGGAGCCTGATCAGTCTCCAAGTGGAAGATTATTGGTATGTGGCGACTGATCATGCCCATTCGGAGTTGGTTGTTAATTTTTGTTAATTGACAAAATAAAAATGACATTGTAAAACCCTAATTTGAGAAGTTTCCAAAAAGCTTGTTATACACGGCTGGGATGTATGTTGTGGGAATGGAATTCACGAGATTGTAATCTATTTTGCACTAGATAATAAAATCATTGGATGGCTGAGTTTCTATGGATGTAGCCCATATTGGGTGAACCACGTTAAATTTTTGTGTTGATCTCTTTTGTGTTATTCTTCATTGTTATATTTGGGTTATTTAATCTACATATAATTGTTACTGTTTATTGCTCTGATCTACCTAAACCCTAACACTTGTATCTACAATGCAAAATTCCCTCTATCTAAATTTCTAAACCCTCAACAGTGAACATTAACTCTATTTTATACTTCTAGCTATGGAAGTTGAACATTTTCCAGCCTTGAAGTATTACAACTGAATTGACACCCAAGAAATAAGTCTTCATCCTTTAAAATGATTCCCTCATCACATGAGTGCAACTTTAAAGTGTTGTGATTTGAAAAAAGTTACACTAGCCGCACTAGAGACCTATTGACTTCTTTTTTAGAAACCCATCACCTTCAAGAACCTCCAAATCTTGTATCAGCAACTTAGTGCAAGGAACCAACAACTCCATCCTCAGCAACCAAAAAGAGTTTTGGAAGGTCAAAAATACAAAGTTAATGCATGAGCACAACTTTGACTCCAAATGACTTGAACAAAGTTACACCAATGCCAAGCACAACTTTGAGTCTACATGACTTGTGTGAAGTTGTGCTAGCACACAAGCACAACTTTGAGTCCAAGGGACATGAGAAAAGCTACACCAGAGTGCCAGTGGCTTCCTTTCAATATTTACTTCAAAATTTAAGAAAACATGAACTAAAAAATTTGTTGAGGGTTTTCAATTGCACCAACTCATCCCAAACTTGACTAATCTCAAATTTAACAAATGCCAATGAAGCAAACACCCACAACAACTAAAGCAGGCCAAAACTAGAAAGAAAACAAACAAATATTTTTGGGAAATGTAGGATCACCTATGGATCCAGATGCTCATGCATTAGGCACACCGGTTAAGTGAAATGTTCCATGAGGCTGCAACACATGAACATTTAGGTGAGTCTGGAATGGGTATTCCATACTACACCAATTCTGAAGCTTGCATCCAAGAGGTTTCATCTGCTAGTTTATCCTTCCAATGGACAAGATACTCCATACATTCTTTCCCTTGGTTCTTTTAGCTATTCGAGAATCTATCACTTTGTATACCAGTTTAAATTTCTTCTTAGGCAATTGATGTACTTATCCATGTGCATCCTAAAAATCTAAATCCGGATTCCTATGTGTACTTGTTTACCCTCATAATATTTGTACAAATCAGCAATATTGAAGATTGGAGAAATATCTATACCTATTGGAAGTGCAATTTCATAGGCATTGGATGAAAACTTCTTCAACACCTTACAAGGTCCTATCTTCTTCCACTTTAATTTATTGTATGTTCTCTGTGGGAACCTCCCTTTTCTCAAATGTGTCAATACCTGATCACCAACCTAAAATTCTTTCTTTCTCTTGTACATATCAGCATGCTCCTTATACTTATTGGTACTTTTCTCCAAATTTTCTTTTATCCATTTATGCAAATAATGAATATACCTAGCAAAATCTTCATCTACAAAACTCTTCTTACTCAAATCAGCACTATCCCTCAACTCATCAACACCTCTTGACCTATATCCATTGACAATATGAAAAGTACTTTTTCTTACACTCCTATTGATGAAGTTATTATATGGAAACTCTGCTTGAGTAATACTAAGTCTGATTAGTTTGGTTTATCCCCTACCAAACACCTTAAAGCGAGTTGCCTAAACTTCTATTGAAAAATTCAGTTTGACCACCAATCTAAGGATGGTATACTAAACTAAAACCCAACTGTGTACCCATTTTCTTCCACAAGGTATGCCAAAAATGACCAAGAAACTTCACATCATGATCTGAAACTATACTTTTAGGAAAACCATGTAGCCTAACTACCTCTTTGAAAACTAATGTAGCAATGTGGGAATCATCATTACTCTTTTGACATGGAATAAAATGAGATATTTTCAAAAATCTATCAACAACAAAAATAGAATCATTACCTCTTTGTGTTTGAGGCAATCCTAAGACAAAGTCCATACTTATGTGTTCCCACGGTCTCTCCGGTATGGGTAATGGTTGATACAAACTATTATTCTACCTTACTCTTTTTGCATATTGGCAAAATTTGCAACCTTGCACTAACTTATTTACATTTGTAGTCATACTGAGCCAAAAATAACTTCCATTCAACCGTGCTAATGTTTTGTCAACATTAAAGTGTCCACTCAATCCACCACTATGCTTTTCTCGCATCAAATTATCCCTCATTGATCCTTGGAGTATGCACAATCCTTTTCCCTCGCACAAAAAACCTTCTTAAATAAAATATTCCAGCCTTGGTGTTATGTCCTTATCAACTGGATTCATACATGATGCCCATGCTTCCTTGAAATCAACATCATCTTCATAAAATTCTCACATAGAATCAAAACCATCTACATTCACTCTGAATTCATTTAACACTAGAGATCACCTACTCAATGCATTAGCTATCTGGTTAGACTTTCCACTTATGTGTTTTAAAACAAAAGAATAACTCTACAAAAATTCAACCCATTTCATGTGTTTCTGATTTAACTTACACTGGCTATTAATGAACTGCAAAGCATGATGATTAGTATACAATACAAACTCCTTTGGTAGCAAGTAGTGTCTCCATTTCTTGAGTGCCTGTACAATTGCATAAAACTCTTGATCATATGCAAAATATTTCCTTTTCACCTCATTCAACTTCTCACTAAAATATGCATTTGGTCTTCCTTCTTAACTTAGGACGCCTCCAATCACTATCATATTTGCATCACAATCAACTTGAAATACTTTTCCAAAATCTGGAAGTGCCATTACTGGCTATTCAATCACTTTTATTTTCAGCCATTTAAAACTTTTCTTTGTTGCAACTGTCCACACAATAATCTATTAGGCAATCATACACACACATGTAATACAATTATGGAGAATGATACAAAACATGGCATAAAACATATCAATTACATACATCATGCAATAATATACACAATGACATACAAGGGGTATGGCCTTCAACCAATAACACACAAGATGATGTGGTAACAACCACTATAATCAAAGCAATGAGTTGGCATATCATCATACTCAAGAAAATAAATTGCAAGGACTTATCAAGTACCAATGTCCTAATGAAAATAGGAAAGGACTTACTAAGTATTAGAAGTATATCAAGTCATCATTAACTTATGTGATTCCCTTAGGGCCTTCAAGCACAAGTAATGGCATAAGTACTATCTTGCATAGTTCTCTTAAGGACTTTAGACACAAGTAGATTGTAGTACTAGTCTTGTACGATTCCCTCGAGGCCTTGGATGCAAGTGATGTTCATAGTGTTTTCCCATGTGATTCTGTTAGGGCCTTCATGTACAAGTATGTCTAGCACTATCTTACGTGATTCCCTTAGGGCCTTTAGCATAAGAAATGTCTCAAGTTCTTTACTTTAATTTATTTTAGATGTTTGAATGCCCAATTCATTTTAATCTCATTATATTACCCACAATTCTTCATATTTAGACATCCCCAATTCTATAAGAATGGCATGGTTCCACTCTACTCATAACATTAGTATCCAATCCTAGGTCCAAAAGTTAGCCTTCATCCAAAAAATTAAGGAATTGCATACAAGATCAAAGTTTGTGATCCTCATATCCAAAAGGTTGAGAAAAACATAAATAACATGAGATTCTTCATCCCACAAAATTCATATGAGTTACATGTCCTATATTTTGAATTTATTAAATTCATGCTTCACACACAAAACATAAATTAAGATTCAAGGACATAATTTCACTTTTCACTATTTGTGACTATTGATAATCTTTTTATGCTCAAGGATTTGCACCTCATGCATACATTACTCAAGACTATCAAAAATGGAGAGAGGAGCTAGAGAAGGAAAAACACCCTAACTAGTCAATCTCTAGATAAGGGCTAGCTCCCCAACTTTGAGGCTTATGACAATTTTTTGGGGAAAAAGAAAGAAATAAAAAACTAAAGTACTAAATTACAAGGGGCCATAAGCCAAAGAGAATATTCTTGCATATTCAAAGCAAAAGGAATTGACTCGTGATAACATAGATGACAATCACCACCATGGATTTTAATAAATGTCAAGTAATATTTCACAGACAACAACAATGATTCAAAACTTCAAGAATAACAATTTCATCATCTGAAGATTATGATATTACTTTTGAATGAAAACATAAAACATATGATCCAAAGACATAGCTATAAAGGTTGCTTATCTTTAAATACACAAGAGGAAAAACCTTTTTCGCATCAGGCTGGGACTTGGCTCAGCTGCAAGAAAAAATCTCTCTTTTTAATTGCTAGATTGCTCCTTTATATAGAGAAGGAAGAAAGCAAAATTGTTGCTTTCAAAGAAAAGGTTGTCACCATTTAAGAGAAATTAATGAAGGTGCACACAATCCTTGGAGATATTTTATCTCCATTAATTCCCTTGTGCATATGATTTTTTTAGAGATCTAGGGCACTATTAAAGTTTCCCATCAATGAGAAGTAATGGTCATAACTTTAGTAGGTAACATGGTTAATTTACTTGATATAGAAATTTGTACTAGGGGTTATTATAATATCCCCAATATCATTAAGGAGCCTCAAGTATTTACATTTATCTTAGAGGTGGAGTTTTCCCTTTCATTAGTTCCCATGAGCCGTTTGATGAGGTAGCTGATTTGGTAAATCAGAGGGTTGACGGGAGTTTTGGAAGCCGATATGTAAATCTCCTTTGCAAACACATGCAATAATCCCATGTAGCCCCTAACATTTTTTGTTGCCATTACGTGGGTCCCACCTTGAATGTACTTTCCTTTTAATATGATGTTGTCTACTCTAGTGCTTGGTTGTCCAACCAATAGCATGATCCTAACTATTCTCTTTTATACTTTGTGAGCCACTAGCCTCGTGGATCATAGGATGATATTTTAGGTTGGTTGATCAAACAACATAGGAATACAATGGGTACATGACCGATAGCTTAGATGCTGCCTGTCAAAATAGAGATATTGGCATATGAGAAAATAACCAAAAGAATATACACAAGGGAAAATAAGGAGAAAAAGATATATAAGAGATCGAAAACCTCCAACATTTTTTAGAAAATAAATGAAAGGATGAAAAACATTTTTAGATTCCTATATAGTGGAAAATACACTACAATTTTGGTGACTCACTAGGGCTCTTTCTTGAAAGAACATCGATCCTAGTAACCTTGTATATATACATTGATTGGGCATCAAAGTCACATTCTAAATTTCTTAATAATTATAAATGAGCAAAATTCCCAAGGCTTAATAAAAAAAAGGGTCTTTGAAAAAATTACAACTTTTGCAAGCAAGAAAATAAAACTCTAAGCTCTTCCATGGTTGGAAGCTCAATTCACCTTAACAACTTGAAACATCTATCTAGCTCCAAAGTTGGCTAGTATGAGATGCTCTATAACTGCTTTGTGTTGAGTCTCACTTGAATCTTTAAACTAGCCCAATTCTTAACCATTTCCAAACCCTCTTGCATTGATATTGTTTCAAGGATATCAAAGTCATCTTGTGCTACTTTTAGTAACCGCTTCTTGTAACTTTTGAAATATATGAGTCCTTGATTTTTCTCCCAAGGGGAAGGTATTCCTCTTTTTCTACCATATTTAATTTTTTCTTCATCCCCCATGTTCCTTTAGTCACAACTTCAAATTGTCCTTTGACAAATTAATAGTTTGTTTCATATCCAGTATATCATTGAGCTTCTGGGTAGCATCATTTCTATCTTGGATTCCTATTGTGATTAGTTTGTAGGAGGGGGCCTCATATAGGATACTAAGATATGTTGCCACTATTTCCTCAACGAGGGAAACAATTTCTTTCATAGCTTCTATTCTTCCTCTTACTTCATCATTCACTGCTACAACTAATTCTATATATTGGAAATCTAGAAATAATGGCTCCATATTTAATGAATAGATTGCCAAAACATCTCCCTTAAAGCTCTTATTACTTCTTAGCCTTATGGTATCTTTTCCAGCTCATTTATACGGTCATCCTAAGTTAGGAATTCCTACTTTGCCTTTTGTACCTAAATTTCTAGGTTGGCTTCTACATCAATCAGACCTTTAATCCTTTGTTTGTTTGTCTCTTGTTGGGTTTGATACTTCTAAAGGTTTTATTCCTTCTCTATCAAATTTTCCTTCAATATGGTTATCTCTACTATATGCGCACTATTTTGCAATGCCTCATCAAGAAATTCATCTTATGTCTTCTCCAATTTCTCATTTAATTGCTTCCCCCTCTCCTATTCTTGATCTAACCTATTTCTCATATCAGTAGCCTCATTCTCAACCTTTCTTAATGCATCCTCTTTATGTGTAAGTATTTACTTTGATATTGTTTATTTCTAGTATGTTAGCTTCATTGACTTCCTCAGCAATATATATCACTTTGCTCTCTAGATCCTTTATCTTTGATTCAATCTCCTTAAATTTTCATTTTTAATTGTTCTAGCTCATTGGTCCTTTTCTTAAGTTTTATTTTAGAAGCAATTAGTGAGCTGCTGATTTGTTTACACTTTCCTGTAGGAATTCTACCCTATCCTTAGTCTAATCATCCTTAATATTGATTCCCATCATTTCTATTTGGTAATCAGTATTGGACATTTATCCTTGTGGTTTGTTGATAAGAGGAGTCAAATGAGAAAAATGAATGGAATACTCAACTTGGTTATACCTTGTCCTTATTCTTTTTGAAGCTATGATCGTATCTTGTTTGGATTTTCTCTTTTGTTCTTTTTGTTGCCTCACCTTTTACATCATTTGCATCTATTGCTCATAAACTGCAGGACAAGTTATCATGACAATTCTTGATTGGGGATTAGGCCTTCCTAGGGAAAATAAGGGATTACTTGCCATGGTTAATGCCTAGTTGAGGAAGCAACCTTCATTGTTGGGGTTACAACCCCTTCATCAAGATTTTCTGTTATCATGTATGTAGATTGAAGTGGTTCTTGTATAGGTTGATAACTTCCCACATTTTGAAAAAATCAAGGTTGTTGTCCAACAGATGTGGGGTATTGTAAAGGATATCTTGGTGGCTAATATATATAGGGATGGAGAGGGGAAAATTATCTTTTTTGGGTGAAATACTAGGCTACGGTAGGTCCTTGTCCTATCAAATAGTGTGGGAACTAGAAAAATCAGGGTGGGATTTGTTTAATTAGTTGGATGAATGGTAGATTAAAACTAGGGGGAGAAAAAATATACTTATAGTGGGATTTGCCTCCACTACACTAGGATGTACTAAAAGTCTCTCTTGTTCTTGTTTCTCTAGTTCCTGGTCCCTCTTTTTCTTTGGTCTTTTCTTGGGCTCCTCATCTATTTTTTGTAGCCCTTTTCCTTTATCATGCTCAATGGATCTCCAATTCCTAAACCACCTTATGATGTTTTTGTTCTCACTAGTGTTTCCTCTTGGTGAACAAGAGCATCTATTTGTTGATCATTATAAGTATATTGTGATTGAGATGTAGAATGACTGGGTGTCCCATATTGGGAAGTTTTTTCCCTAATCCATTTATTAACATGAGTCTATGGTCTATGAGTTTGGGCTTTTCCAAGTTGCTAAAAAACTGGTAGTTGTTCTATTGGTTGTGCTTCTACTTGAACCTGTACCCTCTATAAATAAATCTCTTCCTATTCCTCTTGCCTGTTTGGAGATTCTTCTATAGAAAATGATGAAGAAGGGCTCTTTGGGTGAGATTTATCATATAAAATCTCCAATTGCTCATCCAACTAATGAAACCTTGGTTCATCATTTCTATTCCCAATCTCCTGTCAAAATCTCCACCATGCCCTTTCTTCTTTCCAACCCATGCTTTGCAACCTCTTTTTGAATCCACTACTTGAGTTAGGGTTGATTTTTTCCTTTTGCTAATAGTAATTTTCATAAGGTTGTAGTTGTTGATGCTATAATGGTTGTTCAGTGGGAGGATCTAAGAAAGACCAATAATCCAAGTGATTTGTATGATCACCTTCCTTAGGACTTCTTTTTCTCTCTACTAGTGGGCCAGAAATATGTACAAATTTTCTATGGTCCATATTCTTTATTTTTTTCCATAAAATTGTGAATGCATGCTCTTGGTTAAAAAATTACTAATTTTCTAGCTTATCCAATTGCAATTCCTTTAGTTTATGATCAACCACCATTGGAACTCTTCTCTTTTTTAGAACTATACATTCATAGGGTCGGGAAAGTGAATAATAAGTTATTCTTCCTCTTTCGTTTCCATAGGTTGTATTAAAGCTACATCAAGATGTCTCAAATACTCAAGTGCAAATACCTTGGATGTGACATATTTAGGGAGCTTGTACACCTTGCCTGTGATTCCATATAATCTAATAGTTGTGCTATCATGGGTAAAGAACCAATTTCCTTTCAATGTTTTCTTAAAAACTATTTGAGACATTGAAAGTCTCAAGAGGCGAGCTCCAATGATTAAATTAATTGTAGGTTGTAGGAATTGTTCTATAAACAAATAAAAGCGAGAATTCCTGTGGAGGTATAGAACCCTCACTGTTACCAGGTCATAGCCATCAGGTGCATGACGTATTCTAGGTTTCAAATGTGGATACAAATGGTAGCATTGATGCAATATCATATATATCAAAAGAGAAGGGTATCTAATTTTTTTCATTGTTGAGGAATTTACTAGCTGTGAATGGATTTGCTCCTTCAGAAATGGAGTAAAGTCAAATCTCAAAGGGGTTTCTTCTAGTGTATTATTTAACATTTCTAATATCACTAGGTGCTCAAAACCTACCATAGAGTCATCATCCTAACCCAACAACCATGACACCATGCTACACACATCCTTATCAGCTTCTTTGTTGAATTGTACTAACTCCATTGGGTTTCGTTAATCTAACATCTATGTCCCCTAAAAATTTATCACGACTACAAATATGATCCCAATATTGTACTAAACTATCTAGGAAAGAATAATAGGTTCATGGGGGAATACCCAACATTTTCCTTATGTTCTAGGTAGATATCACATAGGTAAAGGCAATATTTTTTCCCTTTATTGATCTTGATGATGGCTCATACTATTTAGCACATGCAACAATAATTCCATAGCAAAGGTGTAGACTGGGAACCAAGTGTCTAGGAAGAGAGGAGGTCTAGATTCTATCCACAAATTTATCTATTGCTTGTACACTTGACTCATCAATAATCTTTTTCCTTCTTTGAAATGTTGCCTCTTTTAGCTAGCTAGGGGTTTATATAAGTGGGTATCACAAATGAAATCTACATCATCTTTCACCTTATCATCTATGATATGCGAAAAATCATGAGAGGAAGATTTCATTTCTAGGTGGTCGAGGTGTGTTGTCGTGAATGAAGAATATGACAAACCAAGCGCTTGAATGTCCAACCTTGCACTAGTTAATGGTGGCTCTATCAAACCAACTCATTATATTATTTTGGTTGCCACCTCCTGTGTTGTTGATGCCATTTCGTTGTGTCTGTATTCTTTTGGTGTTTTGTCCACGGTGCAACCATTTGTGATTGCAGATAATATTCTAGTTTTAGTTTAAATACTGAAAATAATTTGGACTCAGTCCAGACTCCACAGCATTCATAGAAAACTGGACTGAGACCAGAACGAACGGGCAAGGGAGTTCTATTAAAAGAAGAAAAGATGCTGATATTTGTAGCCATATGCACTTTCCTTAAATGTCATTCATTTCAATGATCAACCAATTAATAACTATTTAAATGTCATTTATTTCAATAATCAACCAATTAATAACAATTTTATATCTCATTCACAGTTAAAAAAAAATCCAAAATTGAGCTTTCTAAGAATATGTCTGCATGTTTGACCGTTAAAATACAAAACGTGCGGGCTGGTTGCTTTTAAACAAAATTGCAACGTAATATAGAATGTTAATCTTACGCGGGACATTTGACCAAGCAATAGTTGGAATAACTTTGTTCAATCAGGGTTGTATGCAATTGCTGGGTCTCCGTGATCAATCAATAAATAGAAGGAATAGTTGGAATAAGTTTGTATGCAATTGCTGGGTCTCTGTGAATCAATCAATAAATAGAAGGTCCGATTCGAGTGGGTAGAACGATAACGAGAGAGAAGATAGAGATGGCGAGGTTGTGGTTTGTTGTTGTTGGTTTTCTTGCAATGATATTTGCGTGCGAGTGCGAGGGGCATGATGGGCTGAGTTATAATTTCTATCGCAAAAGCTGTCCATCTGCAGAGGAGAAAGTAAAGCAAGTGGTGGAGAAATACATAGCCAAGGATCGCACTCTTGCGGCTCCTCTCTTACGGATGCATTTCCATGATTGTTTTGTGCGAGTCAGTAATACATCTCTTCACCCATTTTTTCTCTTTAACTAATTAATTCATACACAGATTATAACTGTGTTGGGCTTTGATTAGGGTTGCGATGCGTCAGTGCTTCTGAATTCCGCAGAAACCAACGAAGCAGAGAAAGCGGCCGATCCAAACCTGAGCCTGCGCGGATTTGAAGTATATGATGATGTGAAAGCAGAAATAGAGAAGATATGTCCAGGCGTCGTTTCCTGTGCTGACATTGTCGCCCTGGTTGCCCGAGATGCTGTCGTTGCTGGGGTAATAACATTACACTAGTTATCTTGACCCCAATAATATTTTTTTTATTTCATAGCTGAACCCACAACTATTCTATTGACATTAATTATGTTTATGCATTGTTATCTTATATAAATATTAAGTTTAGTTTGAATTTATGTACAGAGCGGAGGTCCATCTTGGAGTGTGAGAACAGGGCGTAGGGATGGAGTGATATCTCGAAAGAGTGAGGCCATGAATGACATTCCTTCACCATTTTTAAACTTCGCACAGCTGAAGGCATCTTTTGCAAACAAAGGACTAAATGTCAAAGACCTCGTTGTTCTCTCTGGTAGGTAACAAATCAAATATTTTAAGTATTTAATTATTGGCTAATCATAAATTAAGATTGTAATATTGTGATTATTGCTACTATGAATAGGTGGACATACAATCGGAATCACTTTCTGTGTGGCATTCAGCAATAGGTTGTACAACTTCACAGGAAAAGGAGACATGGATCCTTCCCTAGATCCCTCCTATGCTCAATTTTTGAAGACCAAATGTACCAGTCTAGCAGATATGAAAACTACTGTAGCAATGGATCCCGATAGCTCCCTCACTTTTGATAGCCATTACTTTAGTAATCTTGAAGCAAAGAAAGGCCTCCTCCAATCTGATACCGCACTACTCACAAATTCCATTTCCAAATATTATGTTGAACAACAAGTGAACGAAAATAGTTTCTTCAAAAACTTCAAGAATTCCATGCAACGGATGTCTGAAATCCAAGTGCTCACTGGAACAGCGGGGCAAATCAGACATCAATGTGCCTTTGTCAATTAAGCTTGTATGAATTGTAATAGCTTCTATATTTTTATTTTTTAGGCAATGTCATCAGTGAAAAATAAAAATGGTCATTGACCAATAAAATCAAGATATTTTAGGCAAGGCTTGTTGATGTAATGCTAAAATAGTTGGGGTGCTAATTACAAGTGTGACCTGTTGTTGCATGTTTTGGATGTCAAAAAGTGGAAAAAAATTGTTCCCTACTTGAACTTGGATATGGTCCTCAAGGTTTGTATGTGAATTTTAGAAGCACTTGAGTAACCCAGTAGATAAGCATTTTGACTATCCTGTTCACAGGGTTCTAGTAGAATCTTACAAATAAACTACATGTTGTTTTTTGTTTTGATCTAGAAAGTGTCCATTAACTTCCCAAAAGTGCACACAATTCTACAAGATTTCGTTTTTAATCACCAATAAGTAGTATGTTCAGATTTCAAACTTGCAAAGATTAAATTGGTTCATCATTTGTATAAAACACACATCTACAATAAAAAAATTAATGCTAAATTAACACTAAACAAACCATAATCTAATTGGTGTAGTTTAAAAAATTATAAATGAAAAGTGAGAGCAAATGGGAGATGGAGCCTAGTAAGTCTTTTCCTTCAAATGCCACTTAGTGAGTAAACAAATTTGAGTTGTAACAACTCATTTGTTTGACATGATGGTTCATAGCCAAGACACAAGAGGGTGCATGTTCAAAGGATATGAGAACCATGGAAGAAATAGTCAACATGCAACCTATCTTAGGCCTAGGTTTTAGGTACAACTATAGTTGTTGCACAAGATGTATGCTTCATGTTTATGATTGCATTAAAATGCTTAGATTGACCATGCAAAAGAATTTTTGACTAACAAACTCTTAGTGATATGAAACATATTTGTGTTTAGTGGAAAAGAGTGATCTAGCCTAAGGAGTTAAACTAGGTCAAACCCTCTTCTACAAACATTAGGGCACAAATTGAGTTTGGCTTATACCCAAGAAGGAGAGCCAAACTACAAGGGTTGTGCCCTTTTTGTTGTATATAGAGGAGTCAACGAAATTCAACCAAGAACAAGCAAGCAAGCTAGAGCAAATGACCAAACCCTAGATGATAAAGATCAAACTTTAACTAACTATCACAAGCAGATCCTAGAAAAGTAAAAGTGCAATAGAGATCAGAGAGTAGTTCAAAACTTGAATCTGTGAGCAGAAATTCCAAAGTCTAGGGTGCTTGGGCGTCCTAGACCCAAATTAGGGTTATGTAGAACTTCTGAGTTTCACCAGACATGTACCTACCTACTCTATGTTCTTCCTGGAAATTATCTTTAGAAACCTATTTCTCCAACCTGCACACAAGAAAAGAGGAAAAGGTTGTGCTATGTATAAGGGTTTGCCTTAGTCAAACCTTGTCTTGGTGTTTCTAGCTCCACTAAAAAAATGATTAGATCCAAGAGTGTGTGCCATAGGAGAGCAGAGGCTAGATCTGTAATATATTATACAAATATGAATGAAAATGATGATGATTACCACAAGAGGTAAAACCCTAGTTGATGAAGATGACTTAAGATCCTACACCAACAAGGAGAGTGATGAAGAAGGCTTGAAACTTCCTTCAAGACCTACAAACAAACTTCAATAGCATCCACAAGCAGGTAACACTTCCAAGAATGAAGAACACTTTGTCATAGAACACAATAGGAGAGCAAACTTGTCATTATCCATCTAGGTGTAAAATAAAATCCAATTCCCAGAACCCACAAATTGGTGTAGTTTCCTCCTTATAGGCATGAAGGAAGCAACAAGCTTTAGACCATTTACATTCCAAAATGGCTTTTCAATTTCCCACCCTTTCATATTACAATTTTACATTGATTATTTTTTTCTTGTCTTAATAAGACCTTTCAAAATAAAAATACATTTTGTGAAAGAAAATCATAAAAGAAAGCATGAAAAGAACTGGGGTATATTTAAATCTTGTTGAAAGTCAATTGAGGGTTGACAACTCCAATAGAGCCATGATGCACGAGGTCCAATTGCTTTGCCACCCTTTGACTTGATCAATCCTGTTAGGGTGACAAATATTCCTTTTCCCAGTGATACATGTATTGTGTAGTCACTTGGCCATTTGTATTATTGAATTTGAAGCACATTTGCCAAATGATCTTTCCATCTCTTGTTCAATAGTCCCCTGACATCTGTGATAAATTTGGCATACCATGCATCTAGTGCAATTATCCTATCTAGGATCACATTGAAACTATGAATGCTTATTTCTTCATCTTTTTGCAAATGACCAATAATATGAGAAACCATTTGATCACACTCTTTTTTGTAGTCCTCAAATCTTTTGAGCTGATTATTTTCACCAAGAATTCTTGGGATGAATTGATGCTTGAAGGTGTTGAAGGATTTGATCTTTGCTTTTATTTTCTAGCTTTCTCTTGATACATACTGAAGTTCATCAATGACCATTTTGACCTTTTTTTCAGTGGGCTTCAAAGTAGCAGGGGCATCTGGATTCCTTTGCAAAACCTTTCATAGTGTCATCAGAGTATGATGAACAGGTTGTCACTTTTTTGACAAAGGTTCTAAAATAGGAACATGAGCATCATCTGCTCCAGTGCTTGAGACAAAGCATTATAACAATTATGTACATCTTCAATTTTATCCAACACCAATTTGAATTTGTGTTCAAGAACCTTTTCAAATACATTAAAAAACTTAGATCTCATTTCCCTTTTTGTGACATCATTTGTTTTCTTTAGTTCCTCAATCTCCTTTTCCAAATTCTATTTCAAAACATTCATCTAATCAAAAGAAATAATATTGTCACCAACTTCTTGAGACATGGGAGGTTGATAAGAAACAATTGCCTTACTCTAAGGGGGACCAATTCCTTTCACTTGTTGTTTCAATTTGACATTCTCCAAATACAATCTGTTCACCTCTTCATTCATTTCTATTTGACTTTTTTCATACTCAATCATTTTGAGTTCTATATTTTTTTACAGCTGCTTGGGTGAACATAGATGAGTGCATAGTCAAAGTGGCTACTTCCAATGCTTATGTGTCCTTAATGTTTTGACCATTGCAGTTCCTCTCATCTCCTAGATCACATCCAATAACCTTGGCTTTTGTGTATTTTTCTGCTTAGCCCATAGTGCCAAAGTTTCTGTCTTAGGATTGTATCCCGTGCCAATTACACCTTCTTCAAAATCAAATTCTGTAACCAACATAGGATCATCTTGATTCCTCACTTGATCCAGTAGAAACATCTTTTTCAATTCCATTCTAGGAATGATCAGCATGTTACTTTTCAACACCAGTTGTCTAGCCTCTTGTGGGCTGACATTTATCTCATCAATTTTGATTTCCTTGAATGTTTGAGCAACAATTTGATCATGTTGGGATTCATCTATTCTCATCATATTTATTTGAACCTTTTCTTCAAACTCTTTCATCTTCATCTTTATCCAAAAGTCTTTGAACTCAAGAGTTTTTATGAATTCATCATCATCCATGAACCTAAGAGAAGCCACTATCCTTTCATCCTCATGCATCTCTGGTTCTCCTTGTATTTGCATATCCATTCTAGCCTCAGGCTTGTGGCCTTCAGTTTCCTATCTAGCAAGGGGCTGATCAAATTCTACTTCCTCACCCATATGCCTCAATATACTGGCAACTTCATCAGTATCCCCTACCCCTTCTATCATCTCATAAGGCACTAGAGGAGGCATATTATCAATCTTCTACTTTTTTGACCTTGGTTGTTTTGGAGATGAGGGCTCTTGTACTAACATTGCATCAGGAGCAAGCTCAACAATCACAATCCCCTTTGATTTTATCACAAGAAGTTTGGTAGCCTTTGTAGGCTGGCTCTCTGCCTAGCCATACAACCTCTCAAAATTGTCAATTATGAGATCAATTCTCTTCAATGGATTGATTTCTTCCACAAAAGTTCCCAAGAAACCAGGGTCCTTGTTTTTCTTCTCTTCTTCTATTCTCATCAAGATTTCCCATTTTCTTTTTCTTTCATATAACTCTTGAGGAGGAGGCATCTTTTGATCACATCTTCTTCATAGTTCACCTCATGGGATATCCCAGTCTTGGTGAGGATTACTTGTCTCACAAAATTCGTGTGGACTTCAGGGTCATAGACCCTCTCTGTTTTAGATTTCAGGGAATACCTTGCCTTCAAATAGGCTTACAATTCTTCCAGATTATCAGAGCTAATAGGCAATTCATCAAACACAGTCAAATCGAGTAAAAATGTTCCTTTCTTTTGTTTTTTCATTACATCCCTCTCCATCTACAAAATTTGCCACATGAACTCCAAAAATGCCAATCTAGAAGGAACAAATTTAGGCAGAATGTGGGGAGGCTGGGTGCATCCATAGATCCTCATCACAGTATGATCTGGCAAGTAGAACCAGTCACCAAAATTGTGCATATGCCCCTTCTTAGGTTTCAGTGCATGAGGTCTTAACAATTCTCTGATTTCAATTGGTGCCTTGGTGAAGCATTACCAAGAGTGGTCATTATTTTAACTGTAAAATCATCATGAAATGTCACATAGCTGCTATTCTTAAAATTACTATCCCAGGTGTAACACCAACACTGCACAGGCAATCTTTTGCCTTTTTGGTCAATAATGCTGATATCCATTCTCTTGGTCCACCTTTTCCTATTTTTGTACAAAATCAAGTGACATAACAAAGAATAATATTTGAAAGTGATAGGTACCATATTCTCTCTCACCTGGAGGAATCCATCATGCAGTCCCTTTTCAATAACAGAAGCAAAGTCAAACTCAACATTGACTTCATGATTTTGAATTAGATAATTGCCATCATCATCAGCCCATTTGGCATTCTATCTTGAGCATCTATTCCTAATACCTGACAGAGAGCAAAATATGTCCTTTTGAAATACACTACAAAATCATTAACTGTAAATGTTTCAACAGAAGATGTGGGAATAGGTATTCTTTTATTATTTGCTCCTTTTGTCATGTACATTGGAAGCTCGTCACTCCGATGAGTCTTCCTCAACTTAGTGTAATCCTCCTCACTCTTTTGAATGTCAACTTTTGTGAGAGATTATTTGTTCAACATGAAGCATTCAATGATGGTAGCTCTAGTCAGTGTTACCAAAGGGTGACCCATCTGGCAATCTCACAGTTCTTGTAGCTTCATGATAATGTTGTGCTAGCACTCTAATGAGTTCAACATCTACAAAGACATTTGGGAACACAAGCTTTGCCAAATCAAGGGTCCATGGGTTTGAAATAGGGCCTTGAGCATCTTTTTCCTCACAGAAGTACCAGAACAAGTTCCATCCTGCAATAGGAATTAGGACATCTTTACACCCCTATGCTTCATCCTTAAACATCTTCTTGTAACCCTTGTCCACATAGTTTGGCAAAATGTCTAAAAGAGATTGTTAGAGAGGTCTCTTTTTCTCCTTTGGAGCCGAAGGCTCCGCCTTCTTACCCACAAATTCATTCCTTTTGGGCAGAATTATACAGTATCTATTGAACTAGGGTTTTTTGAAAATGGTTTGTTTCGTTGAGGTACTTGAAAGCAATACTAGACAAATTAGTGTATCAACTTTGATAGAAAAATAGGTGAAATGTACTTACCTAATCAAGAAGTAGTTGCAGAGCACACACATTAGTCTTCAAATTTGTCGTCTTTGAGCACTCTGAACTTGTTTGAATGATCAAAATGGAGTGAAATCTCACATTTTATTGACCCTCACACTATTCATTTCACCATTAATCAACTTCATGCCAAGAGATACAGAGATCAATATGTTCAAATGATTTTGAATATACACCGTTGATCTAATAAAATATGATGGTTGAGGATATTTGACAAGATTTGTTTCATATTCGCAGTCAATGCGAATGATACTGTAATATCGCCGTAGTCAATGAAGGCCTCCGCAGGGCGGCAGGACACAAAACTCCAAGTTTTAGTTCATACCGCACTACCGCAATCCATATTTAGTTGTTATCATTCTTCATGCGAGGCCACAATAACCTTTAGTGTTAATTTAACCGCTTACCATTGTCCCGTGCCTTCATTAAATAATGTGGCATTCCTGTTGCGGGACGGCGGGAGCCTTTTCTTTATTACCGCCAGCCCGCAAACCACCATCAAGGTTATGACTTCCATGCAACAGGGCCACGGTAACCTTTGGATGTTAGGCTTGTTGTTTACCGCCAGCTTGCAGCTATTCTTATCCTTCGTTGCGGTAGTGCGGTTATAGGTTATATCATACCACAAGCTCTCGCACCTCTGCAAGGGACCCTTGGAACATGCTTTCTAGCTCTACGGGGATGCGGTACTGAACCAAAACATAAGTTAGCATAAAAATACAAGGGTATAACACATATATGATGGAAAATGACCCGATGAAGGTTTTACAAAAAACTTTTTCAGATTTTAGGGGATGAATGGCAAAAGAGGAAAGACTCTTTTTGATGGATTTTTAGAATTAGGGTTTGACAAAACTGGGTATAATCAAGTGAATTTTACCAGTTCTAATAGAATCAATCATAGGCCATGGAATAGGCCCAGCTGTAAACAGCTGGTGCGTTATAAACGACCAGCTGTACGACAATCCACTCGACTAACACAGTCGACTCCACCTAATGACTTGACTGACACAGTCGACATCACAAATCATGTCCGTACTACTCATAGATACCTAGTCGACTGCCATGTGGAGGCTGTACAATTTTCGACCAGCGGGTCCTTTACAATGCACTAGCTGGTTAAGCTCTTCCATGGAATAGTGTTAGAATCTGTGTTGTTTAGCTGTACAATTTTTTTTATGGCATTCAACTCTCGCTTTTGATTGGGTAGTTTTGGAACAAAGGAAGATGAATGTGCAAAATCGTAACCATTGTCATCATCACTGCTAGTTTCAATGGTTGCCATTGTTGGTTGTTGAGTATCCTGTTTGAAGTTACACAACATGTGGGAAACATCTATTCTAGTTTCAGGTAGCAAGCTTAGTGATTCCATATCTATATGGACATCAAGCTGTAATATGGGTCATTCTTTATTTTATACTTAAGAGCATCCATAACACGTGCTTTACTTACGTAACAATCATAGTTCTTTCCTTCATTATTGGAGTTTGGAATTTTTGGAATGATAAATTTATTTGAAATTTTAGTGGAATATACAAGTTTCTTGCATCATCAATACCAAGCTCCTTCAATATTAGAGGGGTATATTTCATTTTTTTAATAAAAAACAAATATTTGTTCAAAGACAAAATTGCAATATTTTTTTAATGCAATAATCATATAATTATATTTATAATTTAATATTTACATTTCAATTTCACTCATTTTTTTTTGTTTCTAGTGAACATTGGTGAACATTGGTAATATAAAGATACATTTATAATTTTATATTTCTACTCAACCTTCCATCTTCATTTTTCACTGTCAAACGCAACAAAACAACAGCAAAGACGTTCTTTGTTTTTTAACACCGAAACGGCGTGGAAAAAGAAATTCCGACGGCTTCTCTCGCAGAAAAGTAGGCAGGCAGCATGACAAATTTCCGGGGAGCAAAAGCTCCCACTAATAAGCTAATAACTATCAGCTAAATATGTTTAAACTGTGAACAACTAGTAGAGGTGGTTGTTCTCGGGAAAGCAATCTTCAACTTGAGATAATATTACAGACACTGGCCGGTCGCTAGCCGAGTTGGACCACGTCGTCTTCGCCTGGTTGTCCGTTTGACATAGACAAAGATGGAGAAAAGAGCACATTTCAAAACTGTAAATGACGAAATTTTTTTTGTCCACGGGCGTGGGAGTTCTATTAAAAGAAGCAAAGATGCTGATATTTGTAGCCGTATAGAATTTTTATTAGCCTTTAGTAGATGATATTTAAGAATATGTCCGCATGTTTGACCGTTAAAACACAAAACGTGCGGGCTGGTTGCCTTTAGACAAAATTGCAACGTAATATAGAATGTTAATCTTACGCGGGACATTTGACCAAGCAATAGTTGGAATAAGTTTGTATGCAATTGCTGGGTCTCTGTGAATCAATCAATAAATAGAAGGTCCGATTCGAGTGGGTAGAACGATAACGAGAGAGAAGATAGAGATGGCGAGGTTGTGGTTTGTTGTTGTTGGTTTTCTTGCAATGATATTTGCGTGCGAGTGCGAGGGGCATGATGGGCTGAGTTATAATTTCTATCGCAAAAGCTGTCCATCTGCAGAGGAGAAAGTAAAGCAAGTGGTGGAGAAATACATAGCCAAGGATCGCACTCTTGCGGCTCCTCTCTTACGGATGCATTTCCATGATTGTTTTGTTCGAGTCAGTAATACATTACTTCACCCATTTTTTCTCTTTAACTAATTAATTCATACACAGATTATAACTGTGTTGTGCTTTGATTAGGGTTGCGATGCGTCAGTGCTCCTGAGTTCCACAGAAAACAACGAAGCAGAGAAAATGGCCGATCCAAACCTGAGCCTGCGCGGATTTGAAGTATATGATGATGTGAAAGCAGAAATAGAGAAGATATGTCCAGGCGTCGTTTCCTGTGCTGACATTGTCGCCCTGGTTGCCCGAGATGCTGTCGTTGCTGGGGTAATAACATTATACTAGTTAAAACAGCTTTTATTCTAATTATACTAGAAACCTTAGTCTCTTTTTAACCTCTTGAAATTTTGTAGAGCACTATAAACTAGAAACAAACATTAACGTATTTACTATATTTTTTTTATTTCATAGCTGAACCCACAACTATTCTATTGACATTAATTATGTTTATGCATTGTTATCTTATATAAATATTAAGTTGGGTTTGAACTTATGTACATAGTGGAGGTCCATCTTGGAGTGTGAGAACAGGGCGTAGGGATGGAGTGATATCTCGAAAGAGTGAGGCCATGAACAACCTTCCTTCACCATTTTTAAACTTCTCACAACTGAAGGCATCTTTTGCAAACAAAGGACTAAATGTCAAAGACCTCGTTGTTCTCTCTGGTAGGTAACACATCAAATATTTTAAGTATTTAATTATTGGCTAATCATAAATTAAGATTTTAATATTATGATTATTGCTACTATGAATAGGTGCACATACAATCGGAATCACTTTCTGTGTGGCATTCAACAATAGGTTGTACAACTTCACAGGAAAAGGAGACATGGATCCTTCCCTAGACCCCTCCTATGCTCAATTTTTGAAGACCAAATGTACTAGTCTAGCAGACATGACGACTACTGTAGCAATGGATCCTGATAGCTCCCTCACTTTTGATAGCCATTACTTTAGTAATCTTGAAGCAAAGAAGGGCATCCTCCAATCTGATGCCACACTACTCACAAATTCCATTTCCAAATATTATGTTGAACAGCAAGTGAACGAAAATAGTTTCTTCAAAAACTTCAAGAATTCCATGCAACGGATGTCTGAAATCCAAGTGCTCACTGGAACAACGGGGCAAATCAGACGTCAATGTGCCTTTGTCAATTAAGCTTGTATGAATTGTAATAGCTTCTATATTGTTATTTTTTAGGCAATGCCATCTGTGAAAAATAAAAATGGTCATTGACCAATAAAATCAAGATATTTTAGACAACATTTGTTGATGTAATGCTAAAATAGTTGGGGTGCTAATTACAAGTGTGACTTGTTGTTGCATGTTTTGGATGTCAACAAGTGGAAAAAATTTGTTCCCTACTTGAACTTGGATATGATCCTCAAGGTTTGTATGTGAATTTTAGAAACACTTGAGTTACCCAGTAGATAAGCATTTTGACTATCCCTTTCATAGGGTTCTAGTTCAATCTTACAAATAAACTACATGTTCATTGTTTTGATCTTGAAAGTGTCCATTAAATTCCCAAAAGTGCACACAATTCTACAAGATTTCATTTTTAATCACCAATAAGTAGTAAGTTCAGATTTCAAACTTGCAAAGATTAAACTGGTTCATCATTTGTATAAAACAAACATTTACAATAAAAAAATTAATGCTAAATTAACACTAAACAAACCATAATCTAATTGGTGTAATTTAAAAATTATAAAATAAAAGTGAGAGAAAAATGGAAGATGGAGCCTAGTAAGTCTTTTCCTTCAAATGCCACTTAGTGAGCAAACAAATTTGAGTTGTAACCACTCATTTGTTTGACTTGATGATTCATAGCCAAGACACAAGAGGGTGCATGTTCAAAGGATATGAGAACCATGGAAGAAACAGTCAACAACCAACCTATCTTAGGCCTAGGTTATAGGTAGAACTCCTATAGTTGCTGCACAAGATGTATGCTTCATGTTTATGATTGTACTAAAATATTTAGATTGATCATGCAAAAGAATTTTCCCCTAACAAACTCTTAGTGATATGAAACATATTTGAATCCATCAAATGCTCATGAATTTAATGCAAAGAGTCCAAAATAATGTAGGTTATGACTAGAAAACCAAAGAAAAGGAAAGGAAAGAACATAAAGAAAAGAAAATTTTATTATCAAAATCAAATGTTTTGGTTCCCAATCCTATAAATAGTTTAGTCTACAAAAAATGTAAAAATGTTTAATGTTGAAGTTAAAAATGAGAAGGATTTAGACTCATATGTAAAATTGGTTGAAAAGAATGGAGAATATGATAGCAAAGTAGAATACATTAATTTACATGTTAATGTACATGGCTTGAGGAGTGTAGTAGACATGGTTATGACTCATGGAAAGAAATCAAGCTCCTACTATGTTTTTAATCTATAAATATAATGTATTCAACTCTATTAAATAAAAAAGTTACAACATAGAAGATTACTAAAACAAGTTTGGCGTAGTAGGTAAAGGGGAATAACCATAATACAATCATAGTGTAGGAGTTAGAATTGGTTATAGTAGAGTTTAGTGTGACATATGTTTTGAACAAAGATGTGAGAAAGATTTGAATGTGAAGAGCCAGCCTAAATACCTTCCATATTCAAATATTTTTGTCATTTTGTGATTTTTGGAGGGAAGGACTATTTGTCTTCATATATAATTAGCCTATTTATACATATATGAGGTTCATTTGTAAAGCATTGCAAAACCCATTGAGGTTTGGGAATTTTATAATTGAATATAATATTTAGTTTGCTCCATTTTCTTGAATTTTTTCCTTTGAATGGTGTTTTCCAATCTCTAATATTGTTTCCTTTCTACTTCATCTTATGCACTTAATTTAATAAATGTTGATGAATTTTGACATGTGTTTAAACCATTTATGCCTCACTATGTGTTTTGACATATTAACATGTGTCATTTTCCATGGCTGGCTAGTAGTATCCTATTTTTAGTAGCCTTTTGGCTAGGATCATACTATTGGTATGAGCACCATAGATAACATTGTGAACTTCTTGGATCACTAGAGTACCTTCATCCGAGTTGACATTTTAATAGGGTTCCATCATAGCCCCTACAATAGAGCATGCTACCAAGGAGGGTGAAATGGGATGCACACCAGATGAAATATTTGTATTGGTTGGATGATAGGTGTGGTGGGAGGGTTTGGTTTTGGAGGAATATATGGATGTCATTATACCAAGGAGATTTGGGGCCAACAATATTTCACACCATTTTTGTTTCTAGAATGCCATAGGTAGGGATTAAAATTTTCTCCACTAGAAATTGATACTCTTATGTGTCAGTTTTCATGTCAAGGAGGTAGCCTATTATAGCCATAGCATCTGCAGCCTTATTGTTAACTTGCAAGATTTTCTCAAAAGATATGTTAATAAATTAATGCTTGAAGTTATTTGCCATCCATTTATATAGAATAATCTTGTCATCTTTGGTGAGGTATTCATCAATAACTTACCTAATGACTAATTGAGAGTTGTTGAAAACTAGTAGATGTTGAATTTTTCATTGAACTACAAGATTTAAAATAAAGATAAGGGCCTCATATTCTATAATTTTTTTAGTACATGGGATCCCAATTCTGAATTCTTTTAGTATAGGATATCCCTATATGGCATGAGGAGTAAGATGCTAACTCTTGAACCATGAGTAGTAAAGGAACCGTCAAAGTATAGTGTTCATTTCTATTGTTCATTAATGCTTATAATTGATTCTTTAGTGAAATCTAGGTTCAATGGTTGGATGTCCAATATTAATTACTCTACCAACTCATCTACAATTATTTTAACCTTATTTAATTTCTAATTTACATACTCAATGTCAAATTTGATAATTAGCATGACCCACTTCGCCATTCTTCCTATGAGAGATACCTCAGATAATAGATATTTAAGTGGATCATGTTTAGTGATGAGGTGAGTTTGTGGAGTTGAACATGTAACTCTTCAACTTCTATGAGGTGAATATGACTTCCAGACATGGTTTTTCCATAAGAGTGTAGTTGACCTCACACCCTACCAATGTTAGGCTTAGGTAGTAGATGTCCCATTCTCATCCCTGGCTATCGTGCTATGCTAGGAGGGATCCTAGAGCTTGTTGTGTTGATAAAATGTAGAGTAACAAGAGTTTATCTAGGGTATCTACTACAAGGACTAGAGGATTGGCAAGGTACTACTTGATTTGATTGAACACTTGCTGACATGATTCATCCCACTAAAAGAAGATACATTTCTTGAGTAGATAGGGATATGGATGGCATTTCTCTACAAATTAGGTGATGAATCATTAAATGGATTGGAGCTTCACTTGCAAGCTACAAAGATGCTTGATATTCTATGGGGGAAGTATTTCTAATTTCTATAATTACTTTGACATTATTAGGGCCCAACTCGATGCCTCATCTAGAGACAATGAATCCCAATAGTTTTCCTAAGGTAACACTAAACAAACATTTCTTAGGATTTAAGTGGACCTTATATTCTTCGAGTCTTTGGAACATACGATGCAAGAAATCTAGGTGATCTATTGTAGCTTGGGGTCCATTTTTTGTAGCTTCTATCTCATGGAATTAGCATTGAGATTCACTATGAGGTAGTGCACCACTAAAGATGGATCTAAACCTAGAATATTAGCATAAGACCATATGACTATGTTGGGGAAGTATTTAAGAACAACAATTGTGTTTTCTTTCATTTCAGGTTCTAAAATAGTTGTGACTTGTGTAATTTTATGGTCTTCTATCCCTAGGTAGACATCCATGGCTTCTTCAATTGGGAGAAACGATCCATCTTGCAACTACATGGGTGCAAGAGGAAGTTTGAGTTCCTCATCTATTGGTGTCTCAAAAAAGATTTTATCAATAGATGCACCATGCTCTTCTTAGTTTTTTGGGTCCAATAGTGTCTCAAAGGTGTTTTCACTAGGAGATGATATTTTCTTGCCTATTTGATTTAAATGACCTTTTTGGATTTCTTAGGACTAGAGAACTCTTCCTATTCCCCAAAGTATGTGGATGTATTAAGCATGATCTCAAAACCTTTCTTATGATCCCTTAGCCGAATGTGATCTCGAAGCCTCATGAGCTTGATGATAGCTTCATCATTTTTGAAAGTGTCAAATGGCACATGGGATATTGTTTGCCTCAGTTAATGAGATTGAGATATTGGAGATATAATGTGATGGTGATGATGCTGGTTTCATGAAAGTGGTTAAAGTGACAGTAAGCTCTTCATAAGGACTAAGAGTGAAGTTGGCTTTGGTGTTCTCAGTATTAGGGGAAGTATGTCCAATGACTTCAAAGGTGTCACTAGTGGTATCAAATTTCTCTTCTCATGGTATATACCCAATCCTATGAGTTACAATATTTGTTACTATGTGCATAGGGTTGAGGATGCCTTGCTCATGGAGACCAAGGCCTTTCCCTTTGTAGTTCACATGCCAACACATATGTAAGGTATGGGATATTTATTTTTATTGAAGGAGGATGCATATTCTTCATCTTTATATAGCCACATGTTGGTTGAACCTTCAATATCTTCATTAGCCAAGAAGCCATGTTGGATGAAAGTGGTAGACCCATACTATAGATTTATTTGTGAATTGTTTAGCCTTTCACAAGGTTGGCCATACAATAGAGGAGAAAGGAGAGTTTGTTGATATGGGAGTCATCATGGATTTGATACTCCTTACAACATTTGTCAATGATCTTAAAGGAAGATTTGATAGATAATTGCTTAGGAGGTGGGTTGGTGGAAGTGGAAGGGAGATCACTGGGATTGATATAAGATATGAATTTTATAGATTCAAGGTTTGGTATGGCTTCAAAAATTGGGCAGTGATGAAATTTGTGAAATTGTCTTTCCAATATCTTACAATATTGGAAGGATGGAGATTGGAAGTATGGTTATTTCCACATCATTATAGGGGAACTTAAGACATTGGTGATAGGTGGATGGGACTACCTTCATGGCATGGATCCAAGGGTAGCCCAAGAAGATGTTACAGGAGAGGTCTAGATCAATAACATGACACAATGTTTGCTACAATATAAGTCCCACTTCAAGAGGGAGGTATGGTTCCCACTGATTCTCATTCTGCATTGTCATATGCCTTGATGGTGATTTGTGGATATAGTGCCTTCTTTGAATAATTAAGTTGTACTAATATGAATGTGCAAATGTTCAAGATAGACCTATTATCTTTGAGAACTCTTTTGATTTTATTGTCAAAATAGGAGTCTAAGGAAAACATGCTCCTCATGATTTAGTGGATTCCATTTAAAGGTATTTGTAAACACTGCAATCCTTACTAAAAGTTATACATGAAAAGATCAAGGTGAGTGAAATCCACCACACATATTTTTACCAATTCATTCTTAGGGGTACAAGTTTAGGTTTGCATGCTAGATTATTTCTACACTAGAGAAATCAATTTCATAGGCATAGATCAAAACCTAAGCAAAACATGTCTAGTTTGCATATTCTAAGATAGTTATCTAAGTAAGCCCTAAAAATTAACATTGTGTCAAATCAATTCCTAACATCTTTTGCATCATTTTCTCACCTTCAAAATCTATCTAAGTATTACATTTAAGGTCATTTAGTTTAGCATGTACAATTTTTAGTCCTAACTCATTTATCTATGCTAATTGTTAGTTAATTTCTTTAATTATTTATTTAGCCTAGATATTTACCTGAGTGGTGGTTTTTTCCTTACAATAATTTACCATAAACAATAAGAGAAATGCCCTAGGTTAGTTTTAACATAGAAACACTTTTTTATTTTTATTAAAATTCCCAATTAATCTATTTATTATTGTTTACACATAATTCTAAAATCACAAAAATAAAATACTAATGATTAGTTATATAAGTATTAAATTAAAGTCTTAATTGTAGGGAATCTCTCTCTCTCTCTATGTACACACACATACACATAGACTACATGTCAAGTTAAAGGTTGTAAATGTGAGGATTAGAGCTATACATGCAGGTTTGAACCCAAACATAGGACTATTAATTTTATAGTCTATTGGAGCTTAACTAATGTCGATTTGATTTAGATTCTTGAGATGAATAAAGTTATGCATGTTAGAACAAAATTCTACATTTCATTAGTTTGTAGTATTTTAAAATTCATAACACACATGATAGTTTCAAGTGCTTCAAGTTAAAAATTTAGAATTGTGTAGGCCATTTCATTTATAAAAAGGTGATACCATTCAAAACTTTCACCCAATTGCTTCCCATTCATTTCACTATTTTTCCAATCTGTTAAGAAATTGTTGGATTACATCAAGCAACACTACACATTCCACTTCGAAATCACCACATAAATAAAATTTAGCCCATGATTTCACACTAATGAGGATCCACCACATGTCCATAGAAATAATGAAGCAAGTCCATGTTCTTATCTTGAACAATAACAACACCACAATTCTATCACATTGGATAATTAAGGATGGCCTACCATGAACAATCTATCAAGCTACCACATTTCCATTATCACGTGCATCAACACATCCTTAACACATCACAACACCTTGAAAACCCATCACAACTAACATGGATTACATTGGACTAATAGGGAGCCAAACTAACATTGATAAAGACTATTATCCTTGCCCTACTACCTAGTAGCCAATCACCACATAGTATAAGGTTCATTTAAGGGTGATGTGCTATAAAGCATGAGGATTATTGTAAAGGATTCAAAGTTCAAGCCAAACCACATGGGAGGAACATAGAGCTTGGCCTCAATAAAAATACATGGAAATTCACATTGAGGGAAGAACAATATAAAGAGGCATTATTATATCTCTCTAAAGGCATTCAATGGGCCCATTAAATCATTTTTAAAAATTGGTCATTAATTGAGGGCCAGATAATGATACAAAGAGCTAAAAAATACCATGACAAGAATTAATGTCAAAAAGGACAACTTGGAATTCACATAAAACCACATGAAACAACAAGTAGATTAACACAATTCAAAGCACACATTCACTAAAGGAAACTTGGTATTTTTATGTCCTTATCCATGTAAGAAAACAACTTTAAATCTTGCAAGAAAATATCTAGTTCACCAAAACCATATGGACCTTTTTAATACTATAGAAAGATGGAAAAGTTACATCTAAGCTAGACCCCCCTCCTAAAATTTAACTTATTTTCCATGTCTCCTATTTAAAGAAGGTCCTTGGACAATATGTTCAAATTCAATCCGTACTTATGAGTTGGATGATGAAGGTTCTATCATGCTCAAGTCACAAGCTATTTCAGGCTAGTGTATACACCAACTTCATATCCACACCATCATAGATGTTTTGGTTCAATGGTAAGGTTTACAACTAAAAGATGCCACCCACTACCTTCAACAATAATTGAATAGTTCAAGCCTTAAAGAGAAAGATCTAAAAGTGGAGGGCATTTTAAGAACCTTATGTCCTAACCTTTGTTATTATGGTTTCAGGACCCTTACATCTTAATATTTATTATGAGCATTGTAATAATCATAGTTAGTTATTTAGTTATTTAATGTAATATATTTGTAGTAATTATGTGGATTCATCCCACATTGGTTGCACCTCATAAGTAACTGTGTGAGAGGCCTTTCTATTGAGGTTGTAATGAAATATAAAATTATCCTATATTTTGTATTGTATTGGAGCATTTCTCGTAAGGTGGCTACCCCCTCGAAGAGGCCAATGATACATCTTTTCTATATTTGAACAAAAGCATTCCAAGAATTGCATTCATTTCCACATGATTTTCTCTATTTGATAATATTTTGCTAGTGAGATCCTAACATATTTTTATTATGATCCTAAAACTTCTTATTCTTACATCCTATGATACTTGCATGTTATATGTTTAGAAAATTTACATTTTTCCATATGGTAATCATGCCCATATCTTATGATCTTATATTGTGCTAACATGTTAATTTTGTGCTACCATTCATTACATATATTCTTTATCATGCCTATATCTTATGATTACATGTTATAATCCTTATCATGCACATATCTTTTACATTTTATTTATACTTATATTATCCTTATCTAATATTTATGGCTATCCTTGTTTTCCTTTAATTGAGGCATCTTTCCTTTCCCTTATCATAGTTCCTTCATGATAATATCTTGCCTATGTCCATGCATGCTTACATATGATGTTATATTTTATAAAGTTTACATTCCTTATCATGATTTTATCTTTTTCTCCTCTCCTCTAGTTCCCTACATACTTTGTATGTAACCAATTGGAGGAGGGCACATATGCCACTAATATTCCAATTTTTGGTTATATTTTGCATTGATATGATCATATTCATTCTCTTATATCTAGGAGATATTTACCAATCTTGACCACTTGTTTAGAGTCATTTTACATGTCCACTTGGTTAGAGCTTTACCACTATCTATATTAGGTGGTATCTCTTACCCTTCTCTTTACTTTTACATTTTTTTAGGATAGTTATTTTTCAAGAAAGTTGAAGTTAGTGCCTATTTTAAAAATGTGATAGATGCTACTCATTGTGGATTCCTTTTTAATTGTCTAGGTTTCTAATGGAGCACTCATCATGAATATAATTTATGAATGATTTGTATACTTTGAATAAATATGTATCCTTTTGAGTGTTTGAAAAAACATTTAAGTTCCATGTTGGCTAGTTCTTATAGACATTGATATGCATCCACCGAGTAGTTCACATCCACAACAAAGGGAGGAAATTTTAATGGTGAAAATTTCATATCCATGCCCTTTTTGTTGGAGTAGTTGACAACACTAAGAGGGGGGTGAATCATTGTTGTAGAAAACAAAACATTTTATACACTTTTATTGTCAAACTTTAAAAATAGAAGAAGATGTTGATTTAGGCTTTATCAATGTAAGAGATTGTGCATTAAAGAATTGAACAAACAGGTATAACTGACAAGTGAATCATGGAAAAGATGAGACCATAACACACAGATTTTAGGAGTGGAAAACCCTCATGGGGTAGAAAAACCACTCAATAAATGCCTCACTAGCTTATTCAAAAATCATGCCTCACTGGCTACAAAAAAATGTCTCACTGACTTTTATCATTGCATCACTGGCAACATAAGCCTCACTAGCAACACAAGCCTCACTAGCAACATAAGTCTCACTGGAAATGATCATATTGTCTCACTGACATGTCACTTACAACTTCTCAAAGATTAGATGAAAATATACAATACAGAGGGTTTCTCTGTTTCTCTACAATCTAGTTCTTGACAGTCTCATTTATTTGAGACTCAAGAATACATAACCAAAACTATGCACATCAACTTAGAAATGTTATTGCATTACAACACACTACTATTGTCCCAATGATAGTGTAAGATACAATATCATCAACACCATATCAGGTGTTTACATCTTATGCCTTTTATACTTTCTCAATGCCTTCCTTCTTTCATGAAATAGTTTGAATCTATAACTGAAATAGTTTAACTATGCATAGAATTTTCCTTTTGAACAAATAACTAACATTGCCATATAGTCGAATAATGCCATTTTAAAAATTGATTTGAGATCAATACAAGGTTTATCCCATTTGGTTACAACTATCCAAAATAAACATTAAACTATCATTCTAATAGTAGTAAACAAGATAGTTATAAACTGTCTAATCTATCAAGAAAAGCATTTGAAGAATCAAATTAAAAATGCCATCATGGAAAAAACCTTAGGTCATTATGGGTATTTCTTTTTCAAACCTTTAATAGTTTATGCTTAACAAACCCTGCCATTAAGAGAAGGAATAATCAACAAATCTTAGCAAACCCTAACCAAGGTAAAAGTAGATAGTTTAAAACCATTTTGTAATTGACCCAACTATTGATAATTGCCTTTCAACAAATAAATGATATATATATATATATATATATATATATATATATATATATATATATATATATATATAAACTGACACCTCACTATCTCAAACAAGGATAAACTTGAACATATGTGACAGAGAGACCTCTTGGGTCAAAGAGACTCCAAGTCTCAAAAAAAACTCTACAACTTTAAACAGTTACAACCCAAGCTCAAACAACCATTCAAGACTGCTACAACTTCAACAAAGAAACAATAATACCATAGTGAACAAACACCTTAAAAAAAGAACCCAATAGAAGAATTTCAAGAAACAAAATACTAAGTTCTTTTTGCTATCTCTTCATAGAATCACAAACTAAGTCAAAGCAATCAATGGCTCCATTTACCCATTAATAGCTCAGAAAATAAATCACAAAAATGAACCTTCAAAAATGCAAATACTAGTGAAATAATATCACCTAGAGAAAGCCGACCAAGAAACATTTTGCTATGAATTTAAAGTCCAAAGTAGAAACCATAACCAACAAGCTCACTTCGCTGTAGCTTAGCTTTGTCAAATCTCAAAGATCTTTCAACCATCATGACAGAATCTTGAAAGACTTTGCATAAAATAGTAACCCTAGGTCAAGAGCATGTATATCACAAAGTTAAACTTTACAAAATGGGCTCTCAAAACATTCTTTTTCACCATATACTTTTCTTGATTGTCTGTCCTAGTATGCCCTAAAGGGGTCAGTGACCAAAAGATTTAAAACATCAATTTTTACCTTCTTTTCAAGCTCGAAAACTACCAGGTAGGCTAATAACTTAAATGGCCCAAAAAATTTCTTTGTTATTTTTGATTTTTGTATAAGACAAATCAAAACCCTTTCAACAAATGGTGCCTTTCACTAACTTTAGAGTTAGAAATTATAATCACCTTCACACAATCTTAACACCTTTTAACAATATAAAACCTCCTTAAGATATAAGAAATGCTAAGGAATGATCAATGTCATAATAACAAATATAACTCCATGCCTTTGATAACATTGAATAACATTTGATTTACCTTTTACCATAAGCCCAACTTCACAGATCATAAATGATGATCAAACTGAAGAAAGAAACCTTCCAAATCAAAGATAATCATTAATGAACATTACTTTCATATTGAATCAAGAAAAGATAACCAAGTGCCTCATTCCCCACTGTAATTCCAAGAAGTGCCTCATTTCCCACTGTAATGCCAAGAACCATAATACCACTGCAATGAGAGAACCAATGCATAGCACACCAACTTGCATCAAATGCTAAGCATGAATACCAACAGTACCTATCATACCAAGTCAAGTTGTGCCAAGTCACCAAAAATAATAACCAAATACCCAATTGTCATGATAGCCAATTGTCATTGATAGCCAACTATCATTGTGCCACACACACCTGAGAGTTTGTGTACTTGTCATCAAGGACAATAACCTGAGAGGGCAACAAACTCCCCTTTTGTCCTTGATGGCAAAACACAACTCTCTCTCCTCCTTTTTGCATCAAAGACAAAGGGAAAAAGAAGTGTGCCGTTGCCTCAAAGATAGATCAAGAATCATAATCTAGCATGCTATAGAAAGAACATGAAATATAAAACATACGATTACTGGCCAATGTACCACAAAGTATTCAGAATGCCTTGAAACATCATTGCACTGTCAGTACCAAAGAATGAACATATAAATTCACATGTATCATAGCAGGAGAAAGCTGGTAATATCAAGGACAACAAAGGAATATGCCAACCATGTGAAACAATAGACCATCAAAGAGAAAAAACATTGATATGATTACTGTCACAAAAATTGGTGAAGCAAACATCACTGTAACAGTGCATCAGCTGAAACACCAGAATATATCAAAATATACGAATAATTAGGAGGCATCAAGAAATGAATGCATCAAGAGAACAAAAAAGATGACAAACAACACTGTCATCATGCAAAAGAATAGTACTGCAAACTCCATTTTCCACTACACACTATTGCATTGAAATCTTTGAATGTTAAAACTTAAGAAATGAATAATCACCATGAACAAAATACTAAACACTGATATCACTATGATAGCCAACACCAATTCCAACATTGTCAGGGATGAACCATAATGGTTGACAACCAATATTCTTTACATGTTAATACCACTATCATGTATCAAATGTACCTATTCACTTGTCAAATCTTCACTATGCATCTCTACTATCTTCTCCCCCTAAGAAGAAGTCATCCTATTGATGAATAAAAGCCATAAAAAAATAATGCCATAGTACCTTGTCATGAAGTACTCAAATTCTTTGTAGTGATCCAATTTACCATGAAACATTTATAACACCTTGAGATATGAAGATCATGAAAACATTTTGAGAACACTTTGAATGAAACTCAATGAATAGGTCATTTATTACTGTCAAAACAGTACCATTATCAGCATTCAAAAGCTTTCTTATCTGACTAAGACATTTGTATGGACTATGAAAGAAATATTGTCACTTAGTACTCAAGCAAAAAACCACTACAAACCATTGCACAAAATCACTGTCAAACTAGAACAGAGAAAGAAACAGGGAAAACTCTGTCCAAAAGTACTAGCACACTGCAGTTATAATCAACATGAATCACAAAACAAAGAAACGGTATTGTCCAAAAGACAACCAGAAAGTACATCCTTACCGCATAAAGCTGTCATACACCAATAAACTAGAACATTCACCATATTTCAGAAAGATCACAAACACATTTAACACTTACTAAATGGCAAAGATGGAACCATAAACTCAATGTAGCCAACAATTCATAGGGATACAAGATGATACTTGAAGTGCACATTAAGAACACACAAAATGGATTTAGTGAAGAGAAATATGAGGAAGATCATCTAATCTCTCCCTCAACTGATCAACCATTTTCATGTATTTGGTTTCTTGCAAATTGTAAATGTTTCCTTGAGTTCTTGATCCTGCTGCAACAATTTCACCTGTCTTCTTTCTAATCTCACATCTAAGAGCATAAAAAAAATATAAAAACCTTGATCACAGATCTGAGCTACGCTCAAAAGATTATGCTTGAGACTCTCTGCATAGTACACAACATGTAAAGATAGATTGTCATCCAAAGAAAAAGTACCTTTCCCTATAATCTGAATACAATCACCATTTCCAGACCATTCTAAGCCACAATCATAGTATTCAAATTTGACGAAGTTGTTTATACCACCTATCATGTGATGAGAGCATCCACTATCTAAAACCCACACATTTTTTACTATGACATGTAAAGTTGTTTGATCAAGCATACCTTTTGTCTTTTCATCAACCTTTTTTGGTTTCCAAATCAACTTTGTTTTAGCAGCATTAAAAGATGTTTTGGAAACAATATTTGATTTCTTTTGTTGAACATCATGGTTGGATCTATAACTATTTGTTACATACCTGAGATTTTCACTCTATGAGTTTGAACTCCTTTTAGACATTTTATTGTCATAAATAGGATTTCTTCTCCTTCTTCAGGAGATTCCTCTGAGCAACCATCTATCACATCAGAAAACAAACTTTTCTTTTTGAAACCATCTTTCCCTTTAAAATTAGTCTATTTTTTCTTTGACAGTTTTCTATTATTTTCTTCATCACTCTCAGGTTCTTTATTAGGGCATTAAGCAGCATAATGCCCAATCTTTCCACAATTGAAACACTTAAAGGGTAATTTCCCTTGATATCTACCTGAACCTCTTCTTAGTTTTCTTACTAAAATAGACTCATCTTCATTCACCTTTTCAAACTTAGAATTTATTTCATTATCCTTTTTAACAGTTTTGAAAGCAGTTTCTTTGTTAGGATTGTCATTGTTGTTTCTCATTTCATAGGCAGTAAAAATACCATGAAGAGCATCTATAGTTAATTTCTTCATGTCTCTTTCTTCAATAGCAAAAGTCTTAGAATCATATTTAGGAGACAAGGTTTTTAACACCTTTTTAACAATAGTCATCTCTTCTATTTTTTCTCCTAAACCTCTCATAGTGTTTACAATTTCTTGGACTCTTTGAAGATAATCAACTACCTTCTCTTCATCTGTCATTTTGAAGCCTTCAAACTTATTTATTAGAGCTTGAAGTTTTACTTCTTTTATATCCTCATCACCCTCATAGATGTTTGACAAATTTTCCCATATGGACTTAGCTGTTTTGCATTCCATGACCTTGACTAAGACATCATTGGATAGACCACAACAAAAGCCATTTGCAACCTTTGCATCACAATCATATGCTTTTCTCTCATTAGCAGTAGATGGTGTATCTAGACTAGAATAACCAGTTTCAATTACATTCTAGACATCAAAGCCTAGAGGCTTTATGTGACGAGTCATTCTATACTTCCAAAAAGCATAATCAGTACCATCAAACAATGATGCTCTAAAAGTAGAAAGACCTTCCTGGGCTGACATGGTATGTACTCCACCAGGAATCCCATAGGTTGGTTAAACCTTTTAGACAAGGGTATGGATCTGATACCACTTGTTGGAGTACTTGACAACACTTTTATTGTCAAACTTTAAAAACAGAAGTAGATGTTGATTTAGGCTTTATCAATGTAAGAGATTGTACATTAAAGAACTAAACAAACAAGTATAATGGACAAGTGAGTCATGGAACAAATGAGACCATAAGACACAAATTTTAGGAGTGGAAAACCCTCATGGAGTAGAAAAACCACTCAGTAAATGCCTCACTGGCTTATTAAAAAATCATGCCTCATTGGCTATAGAAAAATGTCTCACTGAGTTTTATCACTGCCTCACTGGCAACACAAGCCTCACTAGCAACATAAGCCTCACTGGCAACATAAGCCTCACTAGAAATGATCATGTTGTCTCACTGACATGATCACTTACAACTTCTCAAAAATCAGATGAAAATATACAATATAGAGGGTTTCTCTGTTTCTCTACAATCCAGTTCTTGACAGTCTCATTTATTTGAGACTCAAGAATACATAACCAAAACTGTACACATCAACTCAGAAATGTTATTCCATTATAACACAGTGCTATTGTCTCAATGATAGTGTAAGATATAATATCATCAACACCATATCAGGTGTTTACATCTTATGTTGTTTATACTTTCTCAATGCCTTCCTTCTTTCATGAAACAGTTTGAATTTGTAATTGAAATAGTTTAATTGTGCATAGAATTTTCCTTTTGAACAAATAACTAATAGTTCCATATAGTCAAATAATGCCATTTGCAAAATTGATTTGAGATCAATCCAAGGTTTATCCCATTTGGTTACAACAACTGTCCAAAATAAACATTAAACTATCTTTCCAACATTAGTAAACAAGATGGTTAATAATCTGTCTAATCTATCAAGAAAAGCCTTTGAAGAATTAAAACAAAACTGCCATCATGGAAAAAACCTTAGGTCATTGTGGGAATTTCTTTTTCAAACCTTTAATAGTTTATGCTTAACAAACCCTTCCATTACGAGAAGGAATAATCAACAAATATTAGCAAACCCTAACCAAGGTAAAAGTAGACAGATTAAAACTATTTTGTAATCAACCCAACTATTGATAACTGCCTTTCAACAAATAAATGATATATATATATATATATATATATATATATATATATATATATATATATATATATATAAGCTGGCACCTCACTGTCTTAAATAAGGATAAACTCAAACATATGTGACAGAGAGACCTCTTGGGTCAAAGAGACTCCAAGTCTCAAACAAAACTCTACAACTTTAAATAGTTACAACCCGAGCTCAAACAACCATTCAAGACTATTACAACTTTAGCAAGGAAACAATAATACCATAGTGAACAAACTCCTTAAACAAAGAACCCAATAGAAGAACTTCAAGCAACAAAATAGTAAGTTCTTTTTCCTATCTCTTCACAGAATCACAGACTAAGTCAAAGCAATCAACAACTCCATTTACCCATTAATAGCTCAGAAAATAAACCACAAAAATGAACCTTCAAAAATACAAATACTAGTGAAATAATATCATCTGGAGAAAGCCGACCAAGAAACCTTTTGCTATGACTTTGAAGTCCAAAGTAGAAACCCTAACCAACAAGCTCACTTCACTGTAGCTCAGCTTTGTCAAATCTTGAAGATATTTCAACCATCATGATAGAGTCTTGAAAGACTTTGCATAAAATTGTAACCCTAGGTCAAGAGCATGTATATCACAAAGTTAAAATTTACAAAATGAGCTGTCAAAACATTCTTTTTCACCATATACTTTTCTTGACTATCTATCCCGGTGTGCCCTAAAGGGGTTGGTGACCAAAATATTTAAAACATCAATTTTTACCTTCTTTTCAAGCTCGAAAACTGCCAGGCAGGTTAATAACTTAAATGGCCCAAAAACTTGCTTTGTTATTTTTTATTTTTGTATAAGACAAATCAAAACCCTTTCAACAAATGGTGCCTTTCACTAACTTTAGAGTTGAAATTATAATCACCTTCACACAATCTTAACATCTTTTAACAATATAAAACCTCCTTAAGATATAAGAGATGTTAAGGAATGATCAATGTCATAATAACAAATATAACTCCATGCCTTTGATAACATTGAATAACATTTGATTTGCCTTTAACCATAAGCCCAACTTCACAGATCCTGAATGATGATCAAACTGAAGCGAGAAACCTTCCAAATTAGAGATAATCATTAATGAACATTACTTGCATATTGAATCAAGAAAAGATAACCAAGTGCCTCATTCCCCACTGTGATTCCAAGAAGTGCCTCATTCCTCACTGTAATGCCAAGAACCATAATACCACTGCAATGAGAGAACCAATGCACAGCACACCAACTTACATCAAATGCTAAGCATGAATACCAATAGTACTTGTCTTACTAAGTCAAGTTGTGCCAAGGCACCAAAAATAATAACCAAATACCCAGTTGTCATGATAGCCAACTGTCATTGTGCCACACACACCTGAGAGTTTGTGTATTTTTCATAAAGGACAACAACCGGAGAGGGCAACACTTTTTCCTCATGTTATTGTCTCACTTTGTTTTGGACTTGATCTCATTATCACTTATCACTAAAGATTGAATCTAGTCCTTGGATGTGATCTCTATGTGTGGACTTGACCCAAGTCATTTCTAAAATTACATATATGAACCTTGAACTTTCAAAAAGTCATTCAAATTAAATCAAGTTGTCTCCCTCCTACTAGCCATTGTGATTTAACCTAGAACATATTTGTGTTGATTTTTGTGCTATGTTGTATTTAAAGACATTCACTCATTCTTTTTTAAGATATCAAGGAAAACCTACGAATCAAAGAGCATTTATGATAGCATCATAGAAACATTATTAGAGCATCACATCAACATACATCATTCTAGGTCCATTGCACTCTTTCTTGTTGCCCTCTATCCTTTGTACAAAGTTGTTGAATCAATCTAACTAGGAATTCTAACTAAGGAAAACATGCTCCTCATGATTTAGTGGATTCCCTATATGTATTTGTAAACATTATAGTCCATACTAAAAGTTAGACATGAAAAGATCAAAGTGAGTTAAATCCAACAACCATATTTTTGCCAGTTCATTCTTATGGGTACAAGTTTAGGTTTGCATGCCATAAATTATTTCTACACTAGAGAAATTAGTTTCACAAGCATAGATCAAAATCTAAGCAAAACATGGCTAGTTTGTATATTCTAAGTTAGTTATCTGAGTAAGCCCTAAAAATTAACATTGTGACAAATCAATTCCTAACATCTTTTGCATCATTTTCTCACCTTCAAAATCCAACTATGTATTGCACTTAAAGTCATTTAGTTTGGCATGTACTATTTTTAATCCTAACTGTAGAAACTGCCAAGATCATGGAGATACAACAAGCACGAGATTACAAGTGAAAATGAACAAATGTATTAACAAATGAGAAGATATAAATAGGAGAAGTTGGATACCCGACTCTCCACAAAACAAGGATAGGTGGCAACTTACAACCCAGATGAGTAGCGCAACTACCCATGACAATAGCAGTGAGGTGTCCATTGGAATGACACATCTCCCAAATGACCAACTACTTTAGACAAAGTCAAAGAACATGTGGGAATCATCTAACTATGATTAAGTTAGTATAAACTATAGGAGTTATACACCAACACCCCCCTTAATCATTGCTTAGGTGAGTTTATGAAGGATGGGTCCCGGCTATGCACCTAATTAGGTACCCATTTACAAAATGTATCTCTTAGAAAGTTGAGAAAGAAAGAAAACCTTGTGGGAAAAAAACTTTCTTGGACAAAAAGATAGAAAACAAAGAGAAAGACTTAGATAGCCCCCTAGAAGATGATGATGCTGATGTATACCGCATGCTAAGAAGAGCTCATAGATGAATGAACTTGCTCTCAGTAAAGGGTTTGGTAAAATGTCAGCAACCTACTCTAGAGACTGGCCAAAAACTAAGTCGATCACCTGATCATGAATGAGCTCTCAAATATAATGCATGTGAATCTCTATGTGTTTGGTTCATTGATGCTGAACCAGATTACTGCATATTTGAATAGTACTCTAGTTATCACAATAAGGAATTGTTAGCTGTCTGAAAGGAATACCAAACTTAGAAAGAATACCTTAAAGCCATATGGCCCCAGTAGCTGAGTTGAAAGCTCTTCAAAACTCTGCTTCTGTAGAAGATATAGCAATAACATTCTACTTCTTGTTAGACCAGTTGATAGGACCTATTCACCAAGTGAAAAATTGTACCTGGAAGTGGACTTGTGATGCTCAGTATCACTATCCCAATCTAAATTTGTGAAACCAACCAAACCAACTGAAGAACCAACCCTGTAGTGTATCCCAAATGCAAGCGTACCATTAAGGTAGTGAAGAATCCTCTTAGCTGCTTTCCAGTGCAAATCATGAGGTTCCTGCATAAATCTAGAAATTATCCCAACTGTATATGATATATCAGGCCTAGTATGAGTTAAGTATATAAGACTACCTACAAGTTGCTGATACAATGTAGCATCAACTAAAGGTGTAGGACAAGAAGTCTCAAGCTTTACTCTAGATAGGAAGGGAGTAGGAGATGGTTTACAAGAAGTCATGTGAAAATGTGAAAGTAAATCAAGAGTATACTTAGGCTGAGCAAGAGCAATCCCTGAATCTAATTGTAATATCTTGATACCAAGGAAGTAGCGTAATAAACCCAAGTCTGTCATGTCAAACCTGTTATGGAGTGCTGATTTTATTGTTGTAATGGAAGATGAAGTACTCCCAGTGATTAATAGATCGTCAACATATAGAACCAATATCAGAATAGAATCATCCTATAGTAGAAGATACACATTAGGATCTAAATTGCATCAAATAAATCCTTAAGATAGAAGGTAAGAATCCATCTTGGCATACCAAGCCCTGGGGGCTTGTTTGAGACCATAGATAGATTTCCTTAGTCTACACACTAAGGATGAATCCTGAATGAACCCTAGTGGTTGTTCCATGTAGATCTCCTCCTCAAGGTCTCCATGAAGAAATGCACTCTTCACATCCATTTGATGTACAACCGATCCATGTGTTGCGACTATAGCTAGTGTGAGTCGAATCAAAGTCATCTTAGCAACATGTGCAAAAGTTTTTGTATAGTCAATGCCTGCAACTTGTGAAAAAACTTTGGAAACCAACCGTGCTTTGTACTTATCAACTGACCCATCTACTGCATATTTAGTCTGATATATCTATCTACATTGAACTATCTTCCTTCCCTTAGGAAGAGAAGTTAAGTCCCAAGTGTGATTTCTGATCAAGGAATCATATTCCTCATTCATAGAAATATCCCACTTAGGTATGCCCGATTCTTCTTTAAATGTCTATGGATCAAATACTGAGGCAAAGAAGGCATGTGATTCCCTCTGAAATTTTGTTTGAAGCTATCTTTCATCTGCTGTAGTTTGTACCCAAGAATCCACTTTATGAAGTGAGCAAAGAGTTCTGGATGCGGGTGAGTCCAGTGTAAAAATGTCAACTTCTAAATCAATCCTTGAACTTGATGAAGATGAATTCTCATTGCTATCATCACTTTGTGAACTGGAAGAAGAGGAAGTATTACTTACTACACTAGGAATCTGTTGCAAATGATATGAATCATTAGAAATATCATTAGGATCTAGAGAATCATAGTGTGTCGAGGAATGTCTAGAGCAGTCTCAAGTGGTGTTTTTAAAACTTGACACTTCTCTCAATGAGCAACTCATGTGTGGTTGGGTGAAGCAGGCAATAGCCTTTAACACCATCTAGATATCCAACAAAGATGCAAGGTTTGGATTGTGGATCCATAGCCTTGTGATGTTCTTTTGGAATGCGGGCCATAACTGGTGAACCAAGGACTCTGAAGTGATCAACAGTTGGTTTCCATCCTTTCCAAGCTTCAAAGGGGGTAATTCCTTTCAAGACTTTGTGTGGAACTCTATTCTGAATGTAACATGCACAATTGATTACTTTAGCCCAGTAAGATGGTGTTAGGCCTTTAGAATGAATCATACAATTAGCCATCTCTTTTAAAGATCTATTTTTGCATTCAGCAACACCATTTTGTTGAGGGGTATATCGAACCGTGTGTTGTAACTCTATCCCTTTTGTTATGTAAAACTACTCAAAATGATTATTGACATACTCTCTACCATTGTCTGTTCAGAGAACCTTGATGACTTTCCCTGACTGTTTCTCGGCTAGAGCTTTAAAATCTTGAAAAGATTCAAACACTTTTGATTTTTGCCTAAGGAAGTAAACCCATGTGAAACATGAGAAATCATCAATGAATGTGAGAACATATCTAGCCTTGTAAAAGATGGATGGGGAAAAGCCCCAAAAACATCACTATGAACAACTTCTAAGACTTTTTTTGCCCTCCATGTTTTTCTTTTATCAAACTTTGCTTCAGCATGTTTACCAAGTGCACAACCTTCACAAAGTCCTTTAGAAAACTTAACCTTTGGTAATCCATTGACCTTTTTTTTGACATAGTTGTTCAAGATAGTGATAGTTAAGATGCCGAATAGTTCATGCCATAGTTTACTAACTTCATTTGAATGAGTTAGTAGTGCCTTTGGAGAAATATCTCTAGCAAAACTAGAGAAGGTATATAATCTAGATTGGTGATTGGCCTCTTCTTTAGCAACCAATTTATTACTTTGTAATTCTCTTATCTCAACTAATTTTGGAGAGAAATGTACTCTTGTTCCCTTCCCTAAATGTGTTATTTGATACACTGAAAGGAGATTAGTTGATAGTGAAGGTACACTTAGAAATTTTGAAAAAGTTCCACCTTCAACTTCAACAGACCCTCCCTTTTACCAATGTTGGGGTATCATCACCTAAGTTGACTAAAGACATTCTGGATGGTTCTAAGGATGAAAAAACAACCTGAGAAGAACCCATATGATGAGTAGCACTAGAATCAATAATCCATGATGGAGATGAAGATGTAGTAACAACTAGAGCTTTGCCTTTTGATTTCTCTTTGTCCTTAGTATTATCCTGAGTTGATATAGATGCCTTGAAAGAATCAGGTAACCCAATATTATTCTTTTTGAGAATATTTGAGAGACTTTCAATTTGTTTGTTCATGCATTGATGTTCATCATGCTCTAGTTTTTTTACAGAAGGCACATATAACCTTCTCAATAATTGGCTTACTTTGTTGAGAGGAATTATCCTTTTTGAAGTTGTCAATTTTATCAGGTTTCTTACCATCCTTGTCCTTTTTAGTGTTTTTTTCTTCCCTTTTGAAGTTTGTGGCTTATCATTCCCTGTGATTAGAGCTTGAGGCTTTGTAGACTTCAAAGAACCCATCTGAATTAATTTTTCTTGTTCCCTTCTGAGATCAGAAATAAAGTTATCTAGAGTGGGCATTTTCCATGATGCTCCAAGAGCACTTTTAGTAGAATGGAAAGTTGATACAAACACAAAAAATTTAGGACCTAGTTTGGAAAGTACATAAAGGATTAATTGATCCTCTTTCTTGTCAATTCCACAATCTTTTAACTACAACTTTAAGGATTTGAATTTTGTGAAAAAATCTTCTAAAATTGAGAAAATTCTAGGACTAAGACCTAAGAGTTGATTTTCCAATTCATGACTTCTGATTTCATCAATTTTCCTAAATAATTTATCTAAAGTGTCCCAAACTTCATTGGGTGTAGTAAAAATCTCTACATGAAACAACAATTTAGGAGATAGATTTAAACAAAGAAAACCAAATGCTTGGTCACACTTGTTGAAAATCTTTTCTTACTCTTTGGCTGCATTAGGTTTTTTTTCTGTTCCCATAGTTATCCTATATAAACCCTTATTTTTTAGTACAAGACTTACTTTAATCTTCTAATCATGATAATTGAAAAGCATTAGGGGTGGTATAGGAACTGTAGACTTCATGATGCTTTAGTCACTAGATAGTAGTTGCGGAAATCTGTAAAGAAAGAGCTAAAGAAAAGCAAGTGAAGATGTGAAAGGTAACACAACCCACCAAAAAGCACTTCTCTAGGAAGTGTGAAATATGAACACACTAGATCCCCCCCATGATTATGTGTTTTCCCCCCCAAATTGTGCAATGAATAGAAGAAGTGTGTGTAGTCACCCTAAAATAGCCTGATCAGGCACTTTATAATTGCAGTGCAATATCAGGTTAGTTGGATAGGGGATGAAAAAAGAACCACTTCTGCCAAACGAACGACTCGATTTCAAGTTGTTCTACAAAAGTTATGGCCCTTTTAAAAATTTTGCATTCACAAAAAAATACACCTTCTGGAAAATTTTTCCAATGGGGTAAGTGCAAGAAGATGGAGGGCCAAAAAGGGGTCTTAAGTGGCCACTTTTTTTTCTGAAATTAGGAAATGCTGGCCTTGGATGAGAAATTGAGCATAGTTACACTCAAAATTTGGAGATGCAACCAAAATAATGTTCGTAGTGCTCCGAGTCTACTTTCTAAACTACTATTTTTTTTTGAAAATGGTATAGATTAAGGGGTTCAAAAGAGGGAGCCACATAAATTGGTGTTGTTTCTGTAAAAAAATATAACATAGCATGTTTTGTGGCTCCCTCAAAAGGTTAACTTTTTTTTGGTATTTTTAAAATTGCTTTAGTGAGAAATTAGCTAATAGCATGTAGTTTATGCCTGATTTTTCTGATAATTTTTGATGAATATTTGATTTTGTACTAATTTTCAAAGTGGACACATCCTAAAAAATAGAATTTTGGCTGTGCTACCCCTATAAATTTTGAAAACTAATTGAAAATTATTTTTTTTAATATGTGTAGAATGGAGTCTAGTTTCTAAATATGTAATTTTTTTGAAATTTCAATGAATGGTTAATTTACAATGAAAAAAAGACCAAAAAATGGTTTTTACCCAAAATCGGACACACAAACAAAAGAAATTAAAGATGAAAGGCTTAACATTGTCAAAATGTGAAAAAAATGACATCGTTAAATAGCTAAGAGAAAGCCTAACATTACCCAGGTGTTTGATTTGTTCGACCTTGAAACAGGTGAAAATCTAAGGGTTAGCACGAACAAAATTATGTGAAATCTTGTAGAATTTGCAAAAACACGTCTGTGGATGTTGAAAAGGCACTCTAAGCCTTTGGGATGGAACCCCAAAGCAAATCCCAAGCCTAAGGCTTGGGATTCCCAAAGCACAATATAACGCGAGCGCATTATAACGCGCTCACGTTATGTTGTGCTTTTTTCCTTTTTTGCATGTTTGCCAGTGTTTTCCCAGTTCGACACAACACGAGCGCGTTATAACACTCTTGCATTATGTCTTCCTTTGAATGAGATATGTTCAAGTTTCATAAGTATGTTTCATGGATTTTTATATCTATGCTTGTAGGTATGTATGCATGTACGTGTATGCATGCTTGTATGTATGTACATGTATGCATGCTTGTATGTATGCATCTTTGTAGGTATGTATGTATGTATGCATGTATGTATGTATGTAAGTGTTTTGGGTTTAGTGTATATAAGGACCTGAGCCTGCATAGTTTTGAGGGTTGAGGGTTGAGCGATTAGGGCTTAAGTAATAGGTAGAGGGTAGAGGGTAGAGGCTAGAGATTAGAGGGTTGAGGGTTACAGTTGAGGGTTAATATTCAGGTTGTTGAGTGTATAAGATTAAGTGTGTAAGGAGCGGGGATTAGGGTTTAGGATATTGGGTTTAGGGTTTAAAATATGGATTGAGGGTATATAAGGCATAGGGTGACTTGGGTTGAGAGCATGTATGGTTTAGGTTTAATTTAAGTATAGGGTTGAAGCACAATATTCGAGGTTTATGATATAAGGGTGATATATTGTCTAGGGATGAGGGTTTGATGGTGTAGGCTTCAAGGTTTAAGGTATAGGGTTGATGATTGAGGGATTAGGGATTAAGTATACTATTGAGGGTATAGGGTTGAGGGTTTAGGGATGGGTTAAATTAGGGTTTAAGGTTTAAGGGTTAAGGTTTGAGGGATAGGGTTTAAGGTTTAGGGGTAAGGGATTAGGGTTTAAGGTATAGTGTCTTGGATTGAGGGTTTAGGAATAGGGATAACATTTAGGGTTTAGGGATGAGGGATTAGGATTGAGGGTTGAGGGTTGAGGATTGATGGATTAAGGTTTAAGGTATAACTTGCTAAGGGTTGAGTGTTTAGGGATAAGGTTTAGGGTTGAGGGATTAGGGTTTATAGTTGAGGGATTAGGGTTTAAGGAATAGTATTGAGGGTTGAGGGTTTAGGGTTGAGGGATTAGGGTTTAGGGTTGATGGATTAGGGTTTAAGGAATAGTGTTGAGGGTTGAGGGTTTAGGGATGGGGTTTAGGGTTGAGGGATTACAGTTTAGGGTTGATAAATTAGGGTTTAATGTTAAGAGTTGAGGGCTGAGGGTTTAGGGATAGGGTTGATGGTCAAGGGATTAGGGTTAAAGTAGAGTGTTGAGGGTAGAGGGATTAGGGATAGGGTTTAGGGTTGAAGGTTTAACGATTGAGGGTTAAGGTTTTAGGGTTGAGGGTTAAGGGATTGGGGTTTAAGATATAGTGTTGAGTGTCGAGGGTTTAGGGATAGGTTTTAGGGTTTAAGTTTTAAGGGTTAAGGGTTGAGGGATAGGGTTTAGGGTTTAGGGATAAGGAATTAGGGTTTAAGGTATAGTGTCGAGGGTTGAGGAATAGGGATAGCGTTTAGGGTTTAGGGATAAGGGATTAGGGTTGAGGGTTGAGGGATTAGGGTTTAAGGTATAGTGTCGAGGGTTGAGGGTTTAGTGATAGGGTTTAGGGTTGAGGGTTGAGGGATTAGGTTTTAGGGTTGATGGATTAGGGTTTAAGGTATAGTGTTGAGGGTTGAGGGTTTAGGGATAGAGTTTAGGGTTGATGGATTATGGTTTAGAGTTGACGGAGTAGCGTTTAATGTTGAGGTTAGGGTTAGAGTGTCGAGGGTAGAGGGATTAGGGACAGGGTTTAGGGTTGAAGGTTTAAGGTTTGAGGGTTGAGGCTTTAGGGATGAGGGTTTAAGGCCTAAGATATAGTGTCGAGTGTTGAGGGTGTAGGGATAGGATTTAAGTTTTAAGGGTTAAGGGTTGAGGGATAGGGATTAGGGTTTAAGGTATAGTGTTGAGGGTTGAGGGTTTAGGGATAGGGTTTAGGTTTGAGGGATTAGGGTTTAGGGTTGATAGATTAGGGTTTAATGTTGAGAGTTAAGGGTTGAGGGTTAAGGGTTGAGGGTTGAGGGTTTAGGGATAGGGTTAATGGTCAAGGGATTAGGGTTAAAGTAGAGTATCGAGGGTAGAGGGATTAGGGATAGGTTTTAGGGTTGAAGGTTTAAGGATTTAGGGTTTAGGCTTTAGGGATGAGTGTTAGGGATTAGGGTTTAAGATATAGTGTGGAGTGTCGAGGGTGTAGGGATAGGTTTTAGGGTTCAAGTTTTAAGGGTTAAGGGTTGAGGATAGTATCGAGCCCGTTGAGGGTTTAGGAATAGGGATAGTATTTAGGGTTTAGGGATGAGGGATTAGGATTGAGGGTTGAGGGATTAGGGTTGACGGTTGAGGGATTAGGGTTTAAGGTATAGTCTTGAGGGTTGATGGTTTAGTGATAGGGTTTAGGGTTGAGGGTTGAGGGATTAGGTTTTAGGGTTGAGGGATTAGGTTTTAGGGTTGATGGATTAGGGTTTAAGGTATAGTGTTGAGGGTTGAGGGTTTAGGGATAGGGTTTAGGGTTGAGGGATTAGGGTTTAGGGTTGACAGATTAGCATTTAATGTCAAGGTTAGGGTTAGAGTGTCAAGGGTAGAGGGATTAGGGATAGGGTTTAGGGTTGAAGGTTTAAGGGTTGAGGGTTGAGGCTTTAGGGATGAGGGTTTAAGGCTTAAGATATAGTGTCGAGTGTTGAGGGTGTAGGGATAGGGTTTAAGTTTTAAGGGTTAAGGGTTGAGGGATAGGGATTAGGGTTTAAGGTATAGTGTTGAGGGTTGAGGGTTTAGGGATAGGGTTGATGGTCAAGAGATTAGGGTTAAAGTAGAGTGTCGAGGGTAGAGGGATTAGGGATAGGGTTTAGGGTTGAAGGTTTAAGGATTTAGGGTTGAGACTTTAGGGACGAGGGTCAAGGGATTAGGGTTTAAGATATAGTGTCGAGTGTCGAGGCTGTAGGGATAGGTTTTAGGGTTCAAGTTTTAAGGGTTAAGGGTTGAGGGATAGTATTGAGCCCGTTGAGGATTTAGGAATAGGGATAGTGTTTAGGGTTTAGGGATGAGGGATTAGGGTTGAGGGTTGATGGACTAGGGTTGAGGGTTAAGGGATTAGGGCTTAGGGATAGGGTTTAGGGTTTAAGGTATAGTGTTGAGGGTTTAGGGTTGAGGGATTAGAGTTAAGGGTTGTGGGATTAGGGTTTGATGTTGAGGGTTGAGGGTTGAGGTTTTAGGGTTGAGGGTTTAGGGATAGGGTTGAGGGTCGATGGATTAGAGTTAAGGGTTGAGGGATTAGGGTTTGATGTTGAGGGTTGAGAGTTGAGGTTTGAGGGTCGAGGGTTTAGGGATAGGGTTGAGGGTCAAGGGATTAGGGTTAAAGTAGAGAGTCGAGGGTATAAGGATTAGGGATAGGCTTAGAGGGTTTAGGGATAAGGGATTAGGGTTTAAGGTGTAGTATCGAGACCGTTGAGGGTTTAGGGATAAGGATAGCATTTAGGGTTTAGGGATGAGGGATTAGGGTTGAGGGTTGATGGATTAGGGTTGAGGGTTGAGGGATTAGGGCTTAGGGATAGGGTTTAGGGTTTAGGGTTGAGGGATTAGGGTTTAAGGTATAGTGTTGAGGGTTTAGGGATAGGGTTTATTGTTGAGGGATTAGAGTTAAGGGTTGATGGATTAGGGTTTGATGTTGAGGGTTGAGGGTTGAGATTTTAGGGTTGAGGGTCTAGGGATAGGGTTGAGGGTCGAGGGATTAGAGTTAAGGGTTGAAGGATTAGGGTTTGACATTGAGGGTTGAGGGTTAAGGGTTGAGGTTCGAGGATTGAGGGTTTAGGGATAGGGTTGAGGGTCGAGGGATTAGGGTTAAAGTAGAGTGTTGAGGGTATAAGGATTAGGGATAGGGTTGGAGGGTTTAGGGATAAGGGATTAGGGTTTAAGGTATAGTATCAAGCCCATTGAGGGTTTAGGATTAGGGATAGCATTTAGGGTTTAGGGATGAGGGATTAGGGTTAAGGGTTGAGGGATTAGGGTTTAGGGATAAGGTTTAGGGTTTAGGGTTTAGGGATTAGGATTTAAGGTATAGTGTTGAGGGTTTAGGGTTGAGGGATTAGGGTTTGACATTGAGGGTTGAGGGTTGAGGTTCGAGGGTTGAGGGTTTAGGGATAGGGTTGAGGGTTGAGGGATTAGGGTTAAAGTAGAATGTCGAGGGTATAAGGATTAGGGATAGGGTTGGAGGGTTTAGGGATAAGGGATTAGGGTTTAAGGTATAGTGTCGAGCCCGTTGAGGGTTTAGGAATAGGGATAGCATTTAGGGTTTAGGGATGAGGGATTAGGGTTGAGCGATTGTTCTTTGAAAAGTTAAATGAGACTGCAAGATGTCAACTATTCGTTGAAATGATGTGAAGTATAAAGTATAGGTCCATCATGAAGATTCTTGGGTTGAGAACATCAGAGGCTTCAAGTGAAAAATTTATTGTCAAGAATCTAATGAGTGTGTATGAGAGTCTGGGTAACACCTTATGCACAAAAGATAGTAATGCAACATGGAGTGTGATTGTATCGACTATAGTAAGTAGTCAAACGAGGAGAGTTTGTCTCATTAGAAAGATGTGTCAAGAATTGAGAATTAATAGGAAAACTTTATCAAGAGCCGTTGGAAGACACCAAAGAATTGAGGACACTAATGCTAATGAATTATGGGCATTCTTAAGGAGACTACCATGAAAAGATAAACCAATTGTTGAAGCATTGAGATCACTAATTGAAGACATTTGGAAGAATTACACAAGGGTATCTCTAAATCAAAGGGATGTGGTAAGAAGGAGAATCAGTAGTCAGAACCATGAGCCACATCCAAAGCATTTTTTGGATGAGACTCAAACACAGTTTTATGGTAAATTTCTAGAGAAGTATCCTCAAATTAAAATTTATCAAAGATATTTTTAAATGCTAAAACCTTTCTAAGTCAAGATAAATCACACACACACTACTTGTTGTTGTAGATTACATATTGAATTTTCTAACCATTTTGATGTTTATAGGTCTATATGTTTAGATTTGCATACTAATAATGTTTTGCAGGGTTGTGGCATACGTGCCCCACTAACATCTTCAAGAGACTTTATATCAAGAATTTTATGTGAAAGAGAGGAAGGTCAAATATTCTACAAGAAATTATGCTTGGATGGCACATGTCATCGTTGCGGTGTCTTGCAACGTTTGCCAATATGTGAAGATATGGAAAGAACACATGTGGTTGGAAATGAACTAGTAGAGTTTGGCAAGTATAAAATAGTGGCATACAATACAAAAGATGGTAAAGAAGCAAAGAGGTGTGAATTGGTTATTGAAAAGATTCTAGTGTATCAGTTTATGCCTATATTTCGTGACAGCATAGTGTATGAGTATGCAAGACATGCCCATAGAGCTCGATGGTTGGACTTGCAATTTAAGTTATACAAGGACACATTTCCGGTTGGTAGCATTTTTTTAGTCGTTGACTTTGCAGAGAACTACAGTCTACAGCCACAACATGAGGTGCAATCAAAATATTACAACTCCACACAGGTTTCTATATTTGTGCACATTGCATTCATTCATGCGAATGATAGTACAGAGGATGATAGGAAGATCATAAGGGAGTATAATTTCTATATTAGTGATGATCACACGCATTCTACGGAGTTCGTGCAAAGTTTCTTTCAGGTGTTCTACAATGATTTGGACAGAAGGGGCATATCGTTCAGTCAGCATATCATATGGTCAGATAACTGTGTGTCACAATTCAAGAACTTATAGAATTTCTATTGGCTAAGCAGGAGGCATAATTTTATAGGTATTCAGCATATGTGGAACTTTTGTGAGGTCGGGCATGGAAAGGGGGAGTATGATGGTGCAGGAGTATGTATCAAAAGAGCCATAGCACGAGAAGAGTTAAAGTATAAAGACAATGCAAAGTTGACAGATGCAAAATTGATGTCGAGTGGTGTAATGCTTCCATGGGTCCAGGTAATGAAGGTAAGTCTTCAGTTCATATATTTTTTTGGTTGATAGATGATACTAACATTGCACCATATGAGGACTATTCTACACTAACATGATCAAGTGAGATGCACTCTTTTAGAAGCTCAATTGTAGGTTCATGGAGTATCCATATGCGAAAGATGTCATGTTTTTGTTCTTCCTGTATAATTCAAGCCTGGGAAGAGTGTTAGTTAAAGGAGTGGGTTGATGAATGACAGTTAAGTTATCTTAGCCCACTTGACACGTATCAACCCCCGACGGCATAGGAACTAACACAGATGGAATCATCAGTTGACTTTGATCACATATCAGATCTAGTTCAACCAGGTAATATATCTATTTGCATAGTTTTTGAAATTCCTAATGTCATCTTACTTTATAGTATTTTTGTAATGTTGACTAATTTCATCTAATTTGCTACACATATCAGTGTAGGGCATGTATATGTAGTTATTGTAGATGAAGATAACGAAGAGGGAACAAATTATTACTTGTGTCATTGTGTTGAGGCCAAAAAGAAATTAGAGGCCCTAGTTATATATGGAGAAAACATTGAATACCCTACATGCTCAGTGGTTATTACTGGAACATGGCTTAGAAGGTACCCACATAAGAGTGTTAATGTTTGGTTGTTTTAGGACTTTGACACGCATCGGAAGATTCTTCATTACTCAAACCTTGTCGTGGCATCCAATGTTCATTTGATACAATATCGCGGTAGACCTTTGAACAAGACCTTGTGGAAGGTGTGTGAGTCTGACCATGAAGTAATACTTGACACAATAAAGAGTAGTAGACCAGGATGGTTCATTGGATTAATTTGTAAGTATTCACATTGATTTTGTAAAGTCATGTTACATTGAGTTCTAAGTATGCACATTAATTTGTAAGGTTTGTCTTTTTTTATTTGCTACTGTCTTTTTACACATATACACATTTTTACATCATCATGTTATGCTTCATGGGGTTAGACCTAAGTGATGGATGAAGTTGATCCTAAGAATAATGTATAAAATATAGGTGTCTCTAGGTGTCTTGGTTTCTAACTAGATAATAGGTGTCTCTAATTGTGTCTCTAATTATGTCTTAGGTATATACGATATGTCAACTAGGTAGATAGAGACTAGAAAAAAGGTATTTAATCTAATCTAGGTGTCTTAGGTAGATACTATATATCAACAACCTATCTAGAGAATAGAATAAGGTATAATATAGAATGATCTAGGTGTCTTCCATAATTTAATCTAGGTGTCTTAGGTAGGTACTATATGTCAACTAGGTCTACCATAATAGGTGTCTTAGGTAGAAATATAATCTAGGTGTCTTAGGTCTACTATGTGTATAAAATCTAGATGTACATACTATACAATAGGTTTCTTAGTTGTCATACATCTACTAGACTACATGTGTCTTAGGTCTTAGGTGAGGCCACATGAGCTTCCACCTTCACGTGGTTGGCCTTGTCAGTATAGAATATTTATATTTCTTCAAGCTAAGGGAAGCTCTTTTTCTTAATAGGAAAACTTTATCGACTTCAATTGCACTAATGGTGTAGGTCTTGATGTGACCAAACTTATAGTTTCAACACATTTGGATGGGTATTTTTAGGCTAGGCATGGTCTTGTTTTTCACTTAAACATGCCAAAACAGTCTGAGCTACATTGTACCGAAGATATCCTGAAGAGTCCAAAGTGTAAAAAGGCAGCAATCTTTGACGAGATGTTACTCGAAAATCGTGTCACTTAGAAACATTCTGTCTGAGGAAACATGATCATGTAGGTTTCCTCTACAATAACCTCTCTCAGTTTTTTATATCTCTGAGGCATTTTCCCGTGGTGAAAGGTTTTCTACTACCCCAAAAATTATCAGAAGGAGGTAGTGTAAAGTTGCAAAGGGGTGTAACCTTTGTCCTACTCATGATGCTACCAAATTGACTATTCCAACACATTCAGATGGGTACATTTACACTATGCATGGTCCTATTTTTCACCCAAACATGTCAAAATAGTCTGAGCTACATTGTACCAACCATATCCCTGAAGAGTCCAAAGTGCAAAAAGATAGCAATCTTTGATGAGATGTTACTCAGAAACTGTGTCACTTAGAGACATTCTGTCTAAGACAACGCGATCATGTAGAGTCCCTCTACAATAACCTCTCTTAGTTTTTTATATCTTTTAGGCGTTTACTCATGGTGAAAGGTTTTCTCCTGCCCTAGAAATCATTAGAAGGAGGTAGTGTAAAGTTGCAAAGGGGTGTAACTTTTGTCCTGCTCCTGATGCGACCAAATTGACTATTCCAACGCATCTGGATAGGTATTTTTAGGTTAGGAATGGTCCTATTTTTCACCCAAACATGCCAAAACAGTCCAAGCTACATTGTACCGACGATATCCCTGAAGAGTCCAAAGAGTAAAAAGATAGCAATCTTTGACGAGATGTTACTCAGAAACCATGTCACTTAGATACATTCCATCTGAGGGAACACGGTCACATAGGGTCCCTCTACAATAACCTCTCTTGATTTTTTATATCTTTGAGGCGTTTGCTTGTGGTGAAAGGTTTTCTGCTGCCCCAAAAATCATCAGAATGAGGTAGTGTAAAGTTGCAAAGGGGTGTAACTTTTGTTCTTCTCCTTGTATGGCCAAATTGATAATTCCAACATGTTTAGATGGGTACGTTTAGGCTAGGCATAGTCCTGTTTCACACCCAAACATGCCAAAACAATCTGAGCTACAAACACTAACTAGTCTTCAATCATCAAACACTACAAATACCATGATATCAATTAAATATGACCTTAGATTATGATATGGTGCTTGGGCTTATGAGAGTTTATTGGAGAGGTTGATTGAGATAGGTTGAAGGGCCAGTGAACTAATGACTTAAAGACCCTTTAGTAGGTTGATTTAAGTGATAGTAACTTGTGATTATAAGTCAATATTAAATTAAAATAAAAGTGCACTTTACACATGACAGGAAATTGAGGGTTTTAAAGTCTTAAGAAAGCTTGTGTCTTCTTGGACTTCTTATTGCATGAACAAAACCACATCCACCATGAACATGAACCTTGCATCATATTAACCTTCCAAGATAGACCTTATCATGAAAACCATATTCACAACAAAACCTTGCATGAACAAAACCACATACACCATGAACATGAACCTTGCATCATATGAACCATGTTTGTCTTGTGCAACATCAACATGAACCTTGACATTAATGATAAACAACCTTAACCCTTTGACTTCAATGACAACCTTGAACCTTGATTGTTGATGACTTATAGAAACCTATAGCCCCAATGTTATGTTGCATACTAAAATTAGGTAAGACTCAATGTACTCTCATAACCTCTCCTTATATGCAATAGGAATTACATTTAATAACCACAATGGTCATCAGGTGCTCATAAACATATGATTCTGACTATCTTATTCAAAATAACAAACATACTCTTTGCATCCCAATATGGTATAATAACAAGAAATTAAGAAATATTTTCAATATAGAAACTCATAAAGAATATGAATCAGCATACTCATTTGAATATTTTCAATTGAGCAACTCATAAAGAATATGAATATTTTCTATTTAACATGATGATTCATTTTTATTTTAAATACAACTTGTATCTTTTAGTTCCAGAATTAGGTTTAGGTGATACTTGAATAACAATAGCTAGCTTATTGGATCAACAAACATCCTATGTAATACATTTGGACTTTAAATATTTGAAGCAACCATCTACAAATATGCATTCAAACGTGGATTTATTATCCAAATATGGATGCCATCAATAAAAAAGATTTGTATTAACCAAATATCCATATAGGCATACATCAATATCTGTCAATATAGGTATAACATATATACAAAATAGCCATATAGGCATACAATGTCTCCTTTATGCAATAAAAAACATATATCCACAAATGCCATATAGGCATACAACAAAGGACCCCAATAAGTATTCATTCCCCTTTGTTCGGTGAAGGGAATAGATCACAAGCAGCCTTTGACCTTTTGGAGGATGGAGACGTGTATGAGGGCGGTCTACTATGAACCTGAGGGCTGCTCCTCCTATTTAGTTCTTCGTGGACCTATAGCTGTTACAATAAAAGGTATAGACATTAATATATAGAAATTACATGTTATAAAAAATGAAACATTTAACAAAATAATCACTTACCGCTACCATATAATCTACCTCCTCATTTGCCTTAGTAGCAGGATTAGGCTGTGGTGATGTCATGTCCTATAGAAATCATCCAGATAGAAATTAAACTTCAAATCAATAATCATTTAATTTTTCAAAAATAAACAACTATAACAATGAATGTAAATTGAAATTTACTAATCTGCCTCATACCCCCATCAATGGCATGGAGCTATGAATCACAGTGGACACACCATGCTCCATTGCCTTATGAACTTTGGGAGGTGTCTCTGCATCCTGCATCATTTGAAAATAAAACAACATTATTCAATTATGAAACTATAATAGTGATGCAAGTCATGGTTCATAACATACACACACGTTCACCTAAACATGAAAGTACACACAATAAAGCACACTATGATATTCATTATCAATAATGCATCACTATGATACAACTAGACACATAATACACATAATCACATTGAAGATTTTGCTCTCTTGGTGATATACTATAGCTCTTTCTTATAGACATAGGGATGGAAGAAATTGAGCCAATATGATTGACATAAGTTTGTAGGGGAAAGGGTTAGTGTAGATTTGAAGATTTTGGTTAGGGGTGACTTGTTACCCCCATAATTAATACCTAAAACCTTGTTGCCCCCATAATTAATACCTAAAACCTAGATAATGTTTGAGTCAATTATATGCTATATAAGATGTCATAGGCTGATGCCCCTCTCTGGTGTCATGTCCTGGGATCTAATTGGTGGTAATTGGATGAGATTATTAGAGAGAATTTGTCAAAGAATAGTGTGGAGGGGATCAACAAGCTTTGATAGACATGTATGGAAAATGTGGTAGCATAGACAAGGCAGTGAGCTACTTGAAAAGATGACTCAAAGAAAATTGGTCTCATGGTGATGTCCTTGTCTATGCATCTGCTTCTCATGGCATTCCATGAGAGCACATTTCTTTGAGCCATTTTTTCAAATTTAACTATATTATAATTGAAATTTTGTCATCTATCAACATCTAGCTATTAGTTATGCAATGTTTAATAATGCTTTGAGTTTGAAAGATGTGCAATGCAATGTAATCAACGATATGAATATAAAATACAAAAATCTAATAAGTACAATTCATTAGTTAAACTATTTATTTTATTACCTCAGTAAAGCTTTGAACTACACCACCACTGGCAGGTGTTGCCATGAACTATCCAAGATTAACCTATTCAACATCTAAAATCAGATATTAGATTACCATTCATATAACAATGCTATTCACATGTAATATTTATAATTGTTTACTAGTTACATACCCTGGCAGTAGATGTCGTAGTGTAAAATGTAGGTGGAGTACTGCTAAGAATTACATCATTGCTATGACCCTAAAATTTAATCAAAATCATCAAACTAAATTAGTTAATCTTGCATTTCAAAAATGAAATTTAATAAATCAAATTCAATGAACTTACTGATATTTACCTGAGTATCAAGGCAGAAAGTCTCACTCAGGAGGGTATCTGTCATCACCATTTGCTTAGCTACAGATGTAGCCTGTGCACCTATGTCCTAACTATCCATGGGGTCATAACCACAGGCTGACCTACAAGTCTGACAAGTATGGGGTGGGACCCTACTCTTCGCACTATCTCCCAATCCACACTGTGTTGTAGGACTGGTATGCTCTATGATGCTCTGGGTCAAGGTACTAATGGACTGAAGTGTATCAACCTCAACACTGTCCTTCAAAATGGAAGGGATAGACACATGCTCATGGGCTGGTCTACTGATTACTCTTCTCACTGGCCACTGTGAGTCAACACGTGGCCCTGGTCTATCTTGTACTAGCCCCCCACCTCTACCCTGGAAGTCCCGCATATCAAAATAGTTTGGCACTTTATTGAGGACAAACTCACAGTAGAGTTTCCTCAAAAAGTATTACAGGACCTCATTATTATTGCATGGAGGATGGTCAAAAACCATCCACCACCTCTGCCCAAAATTGTCCCTTATCACTTGGTTGTTATACCAATGGATAGGGAACCTCTTGCATGTAATGGGTGGAGGTTGATTTGTTTGCAGGTTTGTGAAAATTGAACACAAGTCCAATTTTGTAATTTATAACTTTTTCACATCTTCATATGATAGCTTGTCTACATAATACTCTCTAAACTCTCTCCTCTTATCCAACCAACTAGATATATGCTTGCTAATTGAATCTATATTTGATAACATAGATTCAAGAGATTGAGAAAGCGTGGACCTATGCAAGGTTGAAGTTGAAGGATCTTTCAACGTTACAATTATGTCTTTAATTTCTTTTTTATTATTTTCAATTTGCCCCATTAGATATTCTTGTGTTCCAGGGGCATGTCAAGGAATGGATGGAGGATTTTGTTGTTCGGGTTGTTCTTCAGCAGGTATTTCCTCTTCAGGATTTTGTGGATTTTGAGGAGGAGGAGGAGGAGGTGCATTAACATTTCTTGACAATTAAGGAAATTTACATAAAAAATCAACTCAAACCTACCTATTTAGAAATAAATTCAAAAAAAAAAAAAACTCACTCCTTTGGCCTGCTCGACATCGTGGCGGCATTTTGGTGATGAATCGGCGAGATTTTGGTGTCAAACTAGGTTTTCAAAAATGCGAGCGCGCTCCTTAGGGTTTGCAGGCTGCGAGTGTAGAGAAAAATAGAAATTAAATGAGTAGAAATGCTCTTTTATATATATATATAATTAAACATAATGCGTTCGTGTTATAATGCGAGTGTGTTATAACACGAGTGCATTATGGTTTGGTTTTACTGAGCCTTAGGCTCGTCATTACCAAACCATAACGTGAGCATGTTATAACGTGCTCACTTTATGTCTTAATTTTTTTTGAAAAAAATTTGGTCACTTTTTGGCCCCCCAACTTTTTGCACTTACCCAATGTGCTTGGAAAATAATTTTGCATACAATTTTAAAGAGAGAAAAAAAACTTGTAGAGAGGTAGAAGTTCAGCCCCCTTTGGTAGAGTGCGACCAGGAGCTTATTAACCCATATGACCAAGGGCTAATACATAAAAAATTGAGCCCTCCCCTTTTTATTTGCTGGTCCCTCACCCCCTCAAGTTTCTTATGTCATGTGAATAGTGACACAATTTGCCACCTTTATTTTGATAGTCGTCGCTTCAAAGACATAGTAGAAAAATGTGGCTTTATGCGCCACTTTTGCCACAGAGATTCAAACTATATTGAATGGACTGGGGTCCACATGGAGGGACATGTGCAGAGGCGTGGACATAGAGTCCACCGACTCAAGCGTGAGTGTCGAGGGAGCTAAGAGACAACATGAAATGGTCATTGTGAAGGCCGTCGAATAATGCCAACAAGGGCTGATATGACCACTTTTCAGGGTTGTTGGCAAAGAGTAATGTAGGGGATGCCTGAGAGAGATGTCATCGAGGACAAGGGGCCGCTAATGTGCTGATGCCAAGCTGCTACTAAGGTCACCACTAGAGGGCACCATCTGACATGAGGGTCAGCCTCTTGTGAGGCACCAAACAAAGCAAAAAATTACCTATGAATGGTGTCAATTCCTCCTATTGTATGTACGGCCTCTTCTGAGGCATCAATGCAGAGATGAGCCGCCTTTGAGTTGCAAATATAGGCCGATGGATGGCCTTACTGTCGCATTCAAAAAAATGCCTTCTGTGGGCAATTCAAACACACAATGAGCACACATGAATAATTGTTAAATGATAACAAAACCAAATGTAAATGAAATCTCACAGAGATGCAAACTCAACGTTAATGGAGGTGATTCACACAATGAGGAAGACAACTTGAAGATAACCACGTCTGCTCTGATACCATGTAGAAATTGCCAAGATCGTGGAGATACAACAAGCACAAGATTGCAAGTGAAAATGAACAAATGTATTAACAAATGAGAAGATATAAATAGGAGAAGTTGGATACTCGACTCTCCACAAAATAATGATATGTGGCAACTTACAACCCATATGAATAGTGCAACTACCCATGACAACAACGGCAAGGTGTCCATTGGAATGACACATCTCCCAAAAGACCAACTACTTTAGACAAAGTCAAAGAACATGTGGAAATAACCTAACTATGATTAAGTTAGAGTAAACTATAGGAGTTATACACCAACACTCACTCATAGGCTAATTGTTATTTAATTGCTTTAATTATTTAATCAACCAAGATATTTACATGAGTGGTAGTTTTTTCCTTACAATAATTTACCAAAAGAAATAAGAGAAATCCCCTAGGTTGCTTTTACCATAAGAACACTTTTTTATTTTTATTAAAATTTCCACTTAATCTATTATTATTGTTTACACATAATTCCAAAGTCACAAAAATAAAATATTAATGATCAATTATAAAAGTATTAAATTAACATCTCTCTCTCACATCATGTTCTCACGCTTTTACACATCAAGTTCAAAGATGCAAATGTGAGGATTAGAGCTATACATGTAGATTTGAACCTAGACATAAAACTGCTCATCTTCAAGTCTTTTGGAGCTTAACTAATGTAGATTTGATTTAGATTCCTAAGATGAATCAAAGTATGCATCTTACAACAAAATGCTTCATGTTTGCATTGAGGGCTAAGCACCTCTTTCTTTCTTTATTGATTTTAATACATCATTCTTTGCTTTATCAAAACTCAACTCATTTATCTATGTTAATTGTAATATTGAGTATTATGAAGAAAAACAATTTTCCCTTAGGGTTAACCTAGGGTACTTAAATAAATACAATCAAGTGAACACAATTACCCTAGGATAACTAAATGTAGGAGGGGAATTGATAAATTGATCAATTGTACTTGCTAAATTAGGAAAGTAAATACAATGGAGAATAGTACTTAGCACAATGACCGAAGAGTGCCAAATGAAGAAGATTTTGAAATCTATGTGATGTCAGCTCTAAAAATAATGTCTCTCTATCAATAAAATGATTTAATGCTTTAATATTTTAATGTTTGTTTTGGATCTGTGTCTTATTAGTAGACATGTTCATAGATTTCAAATGAACTCATAATCATGGATTGATATTACACTTATCTCTGCACACACTGATATTTTTGTAGATACTTTGCCTTATGTATGATAGTTATGTATGATAGTTTGAGAAGACGTTACTAAATTGCTATTATTAATTTTTTAAAAAATTTGCCATAGATAGAAATAAAATCTTGGTTGAGAGTTCAAAGTTACACCCTTACATTGCTTATTTACATTGGGTATGATGACATTTAGGGTTAACTAGTCAACTTCTTTGCTTATTAATAAAATGACAGCTTACTGACTGGAATTTTTTTGGTTCAAGAGAAGATGTTGCTAAGAAGCCTCATTACCATTTGCTTCCCATTGAAAACTCTCTAGTAACAACCACCAAAACAAACTCTATGATGGAAACAAACGACTTTCGGTGCAGCCTTTTATGAAAATCTATGCAACAAGTTGCAACATGTCTAATATTAATAATCTCTTTGCCGTCGACTCATTGCAAGATGGAAGACGAATATATGCATAAAGTTTCCTATCTGTTGGTGAACTGTTCTCTCAAAACACTCACCAAACCAACTAATGCACTTGGGTTAGCAATTGACGGGTTAATTTCACATATAAATATTTCATCTCAGTTTTCCTTCAATGCAACAATAATTGACAGCTCGAAATTAATTGAGGGATCAATTAATCTCAAGTAAGGACGATGTTCGGTTCAATCAGCATTTCTTTGAATCCATGTCTTTTTGGCTGCTACGGCCATGGCAAACCACACTCACACCTTTGTTGTACGTCTAATGAGCATATGTATACCTAGTATTCGTCTTTTTAAGTTTTAAAGAATAATGTGCGCCCATGGCTGTGACATTAATTGAAACTGATGCTTTTCTACACCATTATAGATTAAATCCATGTCAATGGTGAGACTGTGTCAAAGGCATAATGTAATCACTGTGAACGGTCGGTTCCTAGGGCAACGCTCTCTGTTCACAATGGAGACACACTCATTGTCAAAGTCATTGACAAGGTCCAGTACAATGCTACCATTCACTGGTCTATTTAACACTATGCCAATTTCTGTTTTAAGTAATTCATATTAAGGGAAAGGACCTAATAGATAACCATGTCTTAATAGTTGTTATGGTGTGGTCTACTTAGACCCCAAGTTAAATATATGAAAAGAATGGTGGTTGAGAAATAATATACTAGTAAAAATTTAATAAGGAACCAATTGTTGAAATGTGAAGTCAGTTTGACTTATTCCAGCAGTGACAAGTAGTCAACAATGAGATCTCATCTAGTGACCTAGGTAACCGCCCAGCGGGGTCAAAGGTCAAGGAAAGGAAACCAAAGGTTGTTGGATAGGGGGTTGCAGGGGGGGCAGGTGTAGCCCCTTTGCCAATGGCTGAACTGGAAGTTTTTTTTGGCCATGTTCCATGTGTACACCATGCAAAATTGTATGCAGAGGTGCCATTCGTGCTTTTATGCATGGAGATCTATCTTTAGATTTGATTGTTTTTTTGCATGTGCTTTTTCGTGATTACTTAAGGTTGTCCATCTTGAATGCCAAGGCACGAGAAAAAGTTTTATAACTACGAATTTTCTTTTGAGAATAAATTTGAGAGATCTTTGCTCGTAGTTTTTTTTCTTGGTACATTACTAGGTTTTCCACATAAATATGTGTTGTCTATTTGGTGCTTTTATTGCTAATTCACTGTTATTTCAATTCTGCACTGCTTATTTTCCTAACAGTTGGTATCAGAGCACACAGATTTGTGTAGAAATTGTTTTGTGGGTTTTTCATCTTTGCGAAAAGCAATGATACGAGGCATAGTTACCAAATTTGAGGTTCAAAATTTTGATGGTTCTAATTTTGCTTTGTAGAAACTAAAGGTTCAAGCCAAGTATTGGTGAAGGATGGATGTGTCTTGGCTCTCAAGGGGACAACATCAAAACCTACAACCATAAGAGGATTGGGATGAGCAAAATAACATGGTTAGAGATACAATTTAGTTATCTCTGGATGACTTAGTTTTATTCAATGTTGCAGAGGAGAAAATGACACATGACTTGTGGACTAAGCTAGAAAAGCTATATGAGACCAAGTCATTGGCAAAAAGAATTATGTTATGATGACAGTTGTACTATTTGAGGATGCATGACAATTCTTTAGTCATAGATTATCTCAATAATTTCAACACACTAATTAGCAAGTTGGTTTCAGTGGAGGTAAAAATTGAATAAGAGGATAAAGTGGCTATACTATTGTGCTCTTTGCCTGAAACTTGGGATCAACTAGTTATGGTGCTCGGTAACTCAGCACCAAAGGGGAACTTGTTTTTGAAGATGTGGTAGCCATAGTAATTTCTAAAGATTCAAGATGGAAGATATCTCAAGGGACTTCTTCCTCTAATGCCCTTTTTGCAAGGGGCAGAACTCTGTAAAGAGAGAAAGCTGAGCATGGACAGGCTAGGTAAAAATCCAAGGGACAGAAAAGAGTTAAGTGTTTGAACTATGGAAAAATAGGGCATGTCAAAAAGGACTACAGGTTGTCTAAAGCAAACAAAGAAAATTCGAGCTTGCAACCATCAGAGATAAATATAGCAGAAGCTAAAGCACCATTGGAAGATGGAGAGGTTTTGTGTGCTAATCTGAGTAGTTCATTTCATCATGTTTAGATCATTGATTTTGGTGCCTCTTTTCACATGACTCCTCACAAGGACTGGTTTTCTTCTTATCAGTCATGTGAAGGAGGTATGGTTTACTTGGGAAATGACAACTGTGTGTAGCTATTGGTGAAGGAGAGGTCAAAATTAAAATGTTTGATGGGATTGTAAGGACTCTTTAGCATGTAAGACATGTATCTAGATTGAAGAAAATCTGCTATCACTTGGAGTATTCGATGAGCAAGGTTATCGATTCAGTGGAGAAAATAGTTGTTTGAAGTTAACAAATGGAGCATTGGTGGTGCTAAAGGGAGAAAATGTTGGCAATCTCTATAGGCTAGTTGGACAAATTTATAGTGGAGAGGCTATAGTGGTATCAAATGCAGAAATGGATTCATTATCTACTTAGCATCAAAGGCTAGGGCACATGAGGAAATGTGGTCTAAAGGTACTGCTAGATAAAAATCTTCTCCTAGGTGCTAAATCTAGAGATTTGAACTTTTGTGAGCATTGTTTGTTTGGAAAATAGAATAGGTTGAGTTTTTCTAGTTGCACTACTAGAAGTAATGAAATTCTAGATTTAATTCATTTAGATACTTGGCAAACACCTGTTACATCAATTGGGGGTTTGTCATATTTTGTTTCATTTATAGATGATTTTTCTTGTAAGGTGTGGATTTATATATGTTGAAGAAGAAATCTGATGTATTTTCTTATTTTAAGAAGTTTAAATCTTTGATAGAGAATAAAAAAGATAAGACAATTAAGTGTATTAGAACAAATAATAAAGGGGAATTTTGTTCAAGCGAGTTTAATCAGTTTTGTAGTGAGCATGGTATTGCAAGGTAGTTGACAGTTCCTAGAACACCACAACAAAATGATGTTGCTGAAAGAATGAATCGTACAATTATGGAAAGAGCTAGATGTATGTTCAACAATGCTAGATTGGAGTAGAAATTTTGGGCTGAGGCTATTAATACAACCTATTTCTTGATTAATAGATCACCCACTACAGCTCTAGATCGTCAAATAACTGAAGAAGTTTGGATAGGTAAACTTGTTGATTATTCCTTTCTTCATATTTTTGGTTCTGATGCTTATGCTCATATTCCCAAAGAGAATAGGAATAAGCTAGATGTGAAGTCCATAAAATGTATTTTTCTTGGCTATACAAAAGGTACAAAGGGGTACAAGTTGTGGGATAATACTGCCCGTAAGATTATTATTAGTCGAGATGTTTATTTTAATAAAAAAATAGTGCAAGGAAGTAAAGAACAATAAAGTACATAAATTGTTCTAGTAGACGTGGAAAAGTATGATGCTAATTTGGAGGTGCTAGATGAAAATCAGGCACCTGTTCATGAAAATTAGCAAGATAATAATCAAAATTAGTTTTTTGATGAGGTTGAACAGCAACCAAATGAGCCACAGGGTAACACATTACCCCTTATGAGGAGATCCCCTATAGTTATCAAACCAACAACAAGGTATTCTCTTAGTTGTAATTCAACTTATGCTTTACTTATTGATGTTGGTGAGCCTAGCTCATATCAAGAGACCTGTGAAGATGAAGATGCAAATAAATGGAGAGAAGCCATGGATGAGGAGATGAGATCTCTACATAAAAATAAAATTGTTGTTATATGGAGCCTAATCAGACTCGGAGGTTAAATTTTCCCCACTTTTATCGGTGCGGTTTCCCCCCAAATTATTTAACAAGGGTCCAGGGGCAGCGCCCTTGGTCTGCTCCCTATCATGATGCAGCGTGGGTTTGAGGGGCAGCACCCTTGCGGGGGCTTGGGGGCGCTACCCTCAAAACCTCAAATGACTTTTATTATTTTATAAAGGTGTCGAGAGTTATTTTTCTATTGGAGGACATTAAAAAAACTCTAATTTGTAACTGACATAAGCCTTGATAAAAATAGCTAAGGGTTAGGGTTTTTGTGGATATTGTATTGTAGCATTTGCAGCGGTATTGAGTTGCAAGGATTGCTGGTTGTAATCAGTTTGATTTGCTAGATAATAATATTGAACTCTCTGTTGGTGGATGTAGCCTGAGGTTGGGTGAACCATGTTAAAAATTGTCTCTCACTGTTATTATTTCTGTGTATTTTTTAATTCTCTATTTAATCTTTATTTGCATTTAATTGATATCTTCTGCATGCAATTCCTAACAAGTGGTATCAGAGCTAGGTTGTGTTTGATTATCATCTATAGGAAGGTCTCACAGTTGAGTGGGAGTCTCATGGTTAAGTGGGAGTAATGACAGATGAGGGTAAATTGAAGGTAGATAAATTCAATGGGTAGAACTATCAGTTGTGGAAGATGAAGATGGAGGATTATCTCTATCAAAAGGATTTATGAAGGTCGTTGGAAGGAATAGCCAAGAAACTGACATCAATGATTGATGAGCATTTTGAACTTCTAGACAGAAAGGAACTGAGAACCATTCGGTTGGGCTTGATACCATATGTGGCAATTCAATATAATAGAAGTGAAGAAAACAAATGAACTGATGAAAGCTTTGGCTAAATTGTATGAAAAAACCCTCAGCCTCAAATAAGGTATTTCTCATGAAGCGTTTGTTTAATATGAAAATGATTGAAGGTGGATCTGTGATAGATCATTTAAATGAGTTTAATATGATTACCAATCAGTTAACTTCTGTAAAAGTAAAATTTGATGAAGAGGTGAGGGCTCTCTTGGTTTTATATTCTTTGCCAAAATGTTGGAATAGCTTGGCAATGACTGTAAGTAACTTAAATGTCTCTAGTTTGAATACTTTGAAATTTGATGATGTTGTTGGTGTTATCCTTAGTGAGGAAATGTGACGAAAAAGGTCAGGAGGGTACACATCAAGTAGTGTTTTGAATGCAGAAAGTAGGGGCAGATCAAAGGAGAGAGGGAAAGGTTATGGAGGTCATGGGAAGTCAGAGGAAAAATTAAAGGACAAGAGGTCCCAATCTAGAGGGCAGAAGGATTGTTGGTACTGTGGGAAACCAGGTCATCTGAAGAAAGATTGTTGGTCTCAGAACAATAAAGGAGACAAACAAGAAGGCAATAAGGAGGCAAATGTGGTAAGTAATAAATCTAAAGATGATGCTTTGATTCTTTCCCTAGATAATATTGATGATTCATGAGTTTTAGATTTAGGGGCCTCATTTCATGGTATGCCCTATAGAAATTGTTATCTTAATTATATCCAGGGGGATTTTGGGCTAGTTTATGTGGGAGATAATAAACCCTGTCAGATTGTTGGAAATGAAAGAATTAAAATGAAGTTGCAGAATGGGAATCATTGGCTACTACAAGAGGTAAGGCACGTTCCAAGGCTAGGTAGGAATTTAATTTTAGTAGGGCAGCTAGGTGATGAAGGTTGCACAGTTACTTTTAATGATAAAAATTGGAAGGTTTCAAGAGGTGTCTTAATAGTAGAAAAAGGTGTGAAAGTAGGCACCTTATAAATTTGTATAGGTCATACCATTCCTTGTACTTTAGTTGTTGCAAAGAAAAAATAAACAGGTTCAAGAACAATTGCTGCAGGTTTCTAGGAAGAGACTGAAACAGTTGTTGCAGGTTCTGAGACAACAGTGTGGCATAACAAACTTAGGCATATGAGTGAAAAAGGTATGGAGGTACTTCATTCTAATAAAGTTTTACCAGGTTTGAAATGTATTAATATGGATTTATGTGAAAGTTGTGTGTATGGCAAACAAAAGAGAGTTAGTTTTCTCAAGGATGGGAATCAAAAGAAAGATGAAAAGTTAGATCTTGTGCATACAGATATATGGGGACTGGCTCAGGTATCTTCTCTCGGTGGCTCTCGATACTATGTTACATTCAAAGATGATGCAACTAGGAAGGTTTAGATTTATTTCCTTAGGCAGAAATCTGATGTATTTGAAACATTTAAAAAGAAATGGAGAAGCTTGGTTGAGAATGAGATGAGTAAAAGATTAAAATGTCTCAGATGTGATAATGGTGGTGAGTATTGTAGCAAATAATTTGTGGATTATGGTTTCTTTAATGGAATTCACAGGTAGAAAATGGGTCCAGGGACTCCACAAGAAAATGGAGCATGCAAGGAGCATGAGATTGCATGTTGGGCTGCCATTAAACATGTGGGTAGAGGCTGTCAATACCATTGTATATTTAATTAATAGAGGTCCTTCAGTTCCTTTGGGTTGTGGTATTCTAGAGGAAGCTTGGATAAGTAAGAAGGTGAGTTATTCTTTTCTCAAAACCTTCAGATGTGAATCATTTACATATGTAGATTCTGAAAATAAAACCAAACTGGATGTGAAATCAAAAATGTGTATCTTTGTTGGATATGACATTGATGAATTTGGTTATAGGCTTTGGGATGTTGAAAATCTTAAAATTGTGAGAAGTAGGGATGTTGTATTTAATGGGAAGGTGTTGTACAAAGATCAGTTGCAACAACATGAGAAGAAAGAAAAGGATTATGTTGTGTTGAATGATACTTCAGATAATGATGTAGTGGTTCCTCATGCTCTGCAATAGCAACAAGAAATACCACAAACTCCAATGAATGTTAGACGGTTAACAAGGCTAAGTAGGCCTCCTAAAAGGTTTTCTCCCTCTTTGTATTCTATTTTGTTAACAGATGCTGGTGAACCAGAAGGGTATGATGAAGCTATGCAAGTGGATATAAATGTTCAGTGGGAGCTTGCAATGAAAGAAAAAATGGACTCCTTCCTGAAAAATCAGACTTGGGAATTATGTAAGTTGCCTACAGGTAAAAAGGCTTTACCAAACAAATCAGTTTATAGGATGAAAAAGGAAGATAGAGGTAAGAAAAGATTTAAAGCCAGGTTAGTTGAAAAGGATTTCTATAGAAAAAAGGTATTGATTTTGATGATATTTTTTCTCTAGTTGTTAAGATGACTTATATTCGTACTATTTTAAGTATTGTGGCTGCTGAAGATTTGCATTTGGAACATCTAGATGTGAAAACTACCTTTCTCCATGGTGATTTAGAGGAGGTGATATATATGGAACAACCACAAGGATTTGAGGTCAAAGGTAAGGAGAAATTGGTGTGCAAATTGAAGAAGAGTTTATATGGCTTGAAACAAGCACATCGACAATGGTATTTAAAATTTGATAGTTTTATGGCTGAGCAAGGCTACAGTCAGTGTAATTCTGACCATTGTGTTTATTTTAAGAGGTTGGATAATGATAGCTACATTATTTTATGTTTATATGTTGATGGTATGCTTGTAGCAGGGTCTAACATGGATCACATAAGAGAGTTAAAATAGCAGTTAGCATAATTATTTGCTATGAAGGATTTGGGGACAACAAAATAAATCCTTGGTATGAAAATTTGTAGAGATAGGAAGAACAGAAAATTGAATCTATCTTAGGCTGATTATGTTGAAAAGGTGTTGTAGAGATTCCATATGGAGAATGCAAAAGTTGTCAGTACACCTTTGCCTAGTCATTTGAAATTGACTAAGGAGATGTGTCATAAGACGTAAGAGGAGGAAGAAAAAATGTCCAAGGTACCATATGCTTCAGCTGTAAGAAGTTTAATGTATACCATGGTATGCATGAGACTAGCTATTGCACATGTTGTAGGAGTAATCCTAGATTGGAGCATTGGAATGTGATAAAATAGATTCTCAGATATTTGAGAGGTACATCCAATAAACATTTATGTTTTGGGGGCTCTAATATTGATTTTGGTAGGCTCTGTGGACTTAGATTTAGCAGGGGATATTGATACCAGGTGAAGTACTATAGGGTATGTCTTTACTATAGGTGGGTCAACGGTGAGTTGGATCCCGAGGTTGCAAAAGGTGGTTGCTTTATCCACCACGGAGGTAGAGTATGTAGCTGCAACAGAGGCAAGAAAGGAGATATTATGGTTAGAATCTTTTATAGAAGAATTGTTGGCAACATAGTCAAGAGACACTGCTAATTGGGTAATGTTGTCACTGATGGCAACAAGGAAAACAATGCATGATGGAGCTAAGGATGATTGGGAACTCAACTTAGAATAACTTGTATACAAGGTTCTAGTTCAAACACAAAAGACTAAGGTAGAATGGCTAAGTACTGAGAACACAAAGTTAGTAGTAGAGACTCAAGTGGTATTCCTCCACAGTTGATGGTCAAGGTATGTGGTTCAGGTATGTTATTTAGGATTGTTTGGAGATACTATGTTTAATATTACAAGTCCTGATGAATTCCAGAAGACAAGTTGTGACTGGCTTAAGTCTGGGTGAACACAGTTAAGTCAGGAACAGTGCAGAGTGCATGAATATTTTGGTTTGCATTTCTCCACAAGTGATTGTATTAGTACGCAGTTTTGAGGTAGTATGGATAGGTGTCAGAAGCATATAATTGATGAGTTACAAAGTTTGAAGTGATCCAGATGATTGTCTACAAAACTCCAAGTTTTGACAGTTGGTTTGTTAGTACTTCACCAAGGCAAAAGGGTCAGTTTTGAGTTCCACATTTCACCACATTAGAACATAACCTATAGTTGGTAAGATATGATTTGTGAGGTATGAGGAATGATTGATGTGATTCTTTGAGTCTCATATGGTCCGTAGTAAGAATTTTGGTGTGATAGTTGATTAGGTCAAGCATGTTATGAAGAGACAAGCCGACAGGGAGTTAGATCTTTATGCGGAGAAGGTATATTGATTGAATAATAAATCTAAGTGGTTATATGTGTGGTTTTGACTTGTATGAGGATTATACAATGATTGTTTGGATCCGCATTACTGTTTGTACACATGATCAAGCCAACAAGGTAGAATACATTGCATACACATTTCATGTCTGGCTTGTTGACCTGATTATGAAATATATCTTGTTGTAGATATAAATACTTGATGGTTTGCGGTGTAGAAGGGTGTGTGGTGAAAATGTGCAAATTCGAAGTGTGAAGGATTATAAGAAGAGAAAGAAAAATAGAGTACATGTAGTTGAGTTGAGAAGCAGGAAGGAATAGATGAAGACATTTGAATCTATATATTGAGCCTTCAATGGAACTGTGATCCAACATATAGTGGATGCATTTACAACAGTGAGCCAATCCTTCTTCTATCTTCATTTCTCTTGGTAGTGAGCCTTTGTGCAATGAGCACTTCTTCATAGGGTAATGAGCCCTAAGGTAGTGAGCCTTCTTGTAATTCAGTATTGAGCTATCATAATATATTGTGAGCTAACACTCACCGTGGCTTTTCCCTTTTTGGGTTTTCCACGTAAAAATCTTGGTGTCCATGTGTTATGTCTTTATGGTTGATGTTCTTATGCTTATTTTGCTTTCATGTTATTTTTTTTAGATTGAAAATTGAGCACTAATATTAATCAAAAAAGATACCAGTTATTACATCAAAATGGCAGGAGAAACCATGCCAAAATTGCTACTTAACTCAATCCAAAAACTACTTTCTTTCTAATATATACATAAAGTTTTATAGAGAAAAACTAAGATATATACTAGAAAGGATGTTCCTTGTCACATGACTAATCTTCATCTATTAATTTTTACATCTTCTCCAATTTCCTGTTCTTTACTTGTCACATAGAGAGAATTCTCAAGAGTTTCTTGCTCCACCAACACTGAAGGCATTCTCCAGAAGGGGCTGACCTGTATCATTGACTCTGGCATTTTGATCCAAATCTTCCTCCACTTCATACCTATATTGATCTACCACTTGAGAGCCTTTTGTTGCTTCAATGTACTAATAGTACCCTCCTTGACTGTCATCTAATTCAGTGCCATGTCTCGAGCTTTCCATTCCAACTTTTTAAAACTCCATCCTTGGGTCATATGAATCCTATTATCACTGTGTTCAAAGGAATCAAGTTTGGGGATAGTACCAATCTTGGGAGATATCCGTAACTACTCTGTATCCAGACTATAGTTCTGTCCAGCCATCTCCATCTATTTGTAAATATCATTTTCACCTTTCTCCAACTCTTTCAACTTACAGTACAAGTTTTGGAATTTTGTGTAAGCATTGAAGAATCTCATGTCAAATTTCCTTGGACTCTTTGCACAAAAGTCAATCTCTTTGATGTCTTCTTTGTAGAATATGGAACCTATTTCAATCACCTCTTTGAACCTGCCAAGGGATATCTCCATTGTTACAATGACCTGTTCAAAAAAGTTAATAACTGTGAGATCCCGAAGAATCCCAGTGAGACCTCTTTCCTTGCCAGGACATCTTTCTTCATTCATTTTCTTCCATAGGAACCATAATATTTCAGAAGACAAAATAAACCAAAAACAATTATTTCTAACATTTAGACCTTTGATTTGACTAGAAAGTATTTCTTTCATGACTATATTAGATGTAGGAATCCAATTAGCAATATTACTCATAAAACAGGACAAGACATACTTTCCATATAAACAATCAAAGAAAATGTGGAATACAGAATCTGACACATTACATAGAGGACAAACACTGGATTCAGCTCCTAGGTTTAGTCTATTTAATAACAAGAGCCATTTGAAAGAAGCTTTCTTTGGTTTGAGGACTTTTGACCACAACAATTTTAGGGATCTACTCAGTTCTACATCTGAAAAGGAGCCAACCCAAGAGGATTTGATGTATTGGATAATGTCCTATGATTTTGTTAGCATTTTGTATATCAGTTTTGGCTTTATTTGAGAAAAAGGAATTCCATCCTCTCACTTTAGTTTCTCTAATCTTTCATTTCCCGCAGTTTCTAATTTGTTGCTCAACTTGTTTAACAAAGCTTTATTAATGGTGGAGTATGTTCTGTAACATTTAGCATCTAACTAAAACTGAAATTCTATTTGTTCCCAATCTCTCAGCAAACCCTACACAAACAGGTCTGCTAGTATTGATAATCCGTTTTCATTGCATTTCCTTGCCGAGTAGCCTTGAAGCAAGGCTAAAGGCTTTTTTTATGAATAATATTCCACCATATAGACCTTTGCCCCCAAATGACTCCTTTATCCACACTGATAGCTTCTTTGTCCAAAATCAAGGGTTTTACCCTTTCCCAAGCTTTCCAAATGCTATAAAATACAATAGACCCCCCTGGTTTAGCAGGAGAATCTCCTAGTAGAGCATCATAAAATCCAATTCTACCCTAGCCTTTCTTCCTCAAAGGTGTAGCAATAGAAATATTATGTCTAACCAAAACTTTCCAAGGTTCTTCCCCTGATAAGGCATTGGTGATCCATTTAGAAGCCAAGACCATCCCTTGAATTTTCATGTCCTTTAACCCCAACCCTCCTAATTCTTTGCTTACACAGCACCATTCCCACTTAACCAGATGCTTTTTAGGCTTTCCTTTTCCATCAGACCATGAAAAACTCCTTATCACTTTATGGATGACCTCAAATTGATAATTGGCAAACAACAATAAAGAAGAATAGAAAATAGTATATGCAGAGAGGATTTTTTGATAGACTTGTTTTCTTCTAGCCCAAGAAAGATGCAATTTGTTCCAGTTCTTATGTTTTTTCTCAATTTTAGCAAAAAGCCACTGCCACATTACACTAAGTGAGGGTTGGACTACAAAAGGAATACCAAGAAATCTTACTTGCACTAAAGGCCCTCCCCATTTCCATTTATCTCTCTTAAACCAATTAGGGATAATATCAGTCCAAGACAAAAATATAGATTTGGAAAATGAGATTTTTTCCCCTGATGCAAGGTAGAAAAGATCAAGTCGTCTTTTTAGATATTCCATCTCTTTTTGCTCTGCCCTAGGAAATAAGGCAGTATCATCAACAAATTGTACATTCAAAAGTTTATCACCATTAGGCAATGTAATCCCTTCAATTCTTCCTTTTATTTCTTCTGACCTCAAGATGAAATGAAGAGCCTCTGAAGCAATAACAAATAGGGAAGGGGCAAGGGGACACCCCTGTCTAATTGATCTCCTCATCATGAATGGGGCAGAGAGTTCTCTATTCACATCCACCTGAGTTGTAGCATTTACAAAAATCATCTTAACCATGTTGATAAAGAACTCAGGAAAAGCAAAAGCTCTGAGCATAAAAGGATAAAGGACCACTCCACTCTATCATATGCTTTTTCAAAATCTAGCAGAAGTATGCCTGTATTTTGATTGGAATCTTTAGCCCATTGAAGGCCTTCCCAACTTGTTATTAAGTTTTCTAGTATATATCTTCCCTTAATAAAACTAGTTTGTGTAGGGCTAATTATTTCTGGGAGGATATCTCTAAGTCTCAAGGCCAAAATTTTTGCTATAATTTTATAAGAGACATTTAGGAGAGGTATGGGTCTCCAATTCTTTATCTCTGTCCTATCTCCTTTTGGAAGAAGCTTTATTATGCCTTTATTTATGTCCTCTCCCAAAGTCCCTTTCTCTATAGCTTCAGAATAGAGGTCAAGGAGGTCATCAGCTATCCAATCAATGTTTGTCTTGTAAAATTCAACAGGCAGCCCATCCGCCCCAAGGGATTTATTATTACTCATAGAGCTGATAGCTTTTTTAAATTCATCCTTATTAATTTTTTGTTCTAGTTTCCTTCTCATGTCTGGGGTCAATTTAGGTACAAATTCTGCAACATAATGCCTGGGCCTCCCTACAGCCTTCCCTATTATCCTCTGCCCTAAAAAGGTTCTCATAAAACTTTCTAAAAGCCTCCCAATTTTGCTTTTGAGAGTTCAAGGTAACACCATTCTCCATTAAAACTTCAATATTTTCTTTTATATTTTTTTCTTCATAAATTAAAAAAGTACTTGGTGCCCTTGTCCCCATCCTGCAACCAATTGATTTTAGCTCTTACTCTAGCTCCTTGTGCCTTTCTTATTTGCACTTTCCTTAAATTATGTTTTATTTCTCCCATTTGAGAACTTAACCCCTCTTCGCATGGATTATTTTGTAGTTTCTCTTCAACCTGGGGGAACTTTTCCTATAAAAAGAGTTCTTCTCTTTTCCTATCTGAGGCATATTTTTTTCCAACCACTTGGAATATAGCTTTACAAGCATATGTGAGTCTAGACTAGTAAAATATGCTTCCTTGGTCTCTATACCTATCCTTGCATATATTTTTGATAGTATTGATTCCTTGATTGGAGTCTTCATCCTTTAGTAGCTCACAATTCAATTTAAATAAGGATTCCTTTTGGTTTCTTATATTTTGTACTTGCTTTTTGACTAAGACTAGCATTTTAATAGGATGATGATTTGACAATGGGTTAGGAATGACCTGAGTTTTGTTTGTGTTCATCTTCTGCATGACTGAATATCAGTCTTTATTCAAGTAGAATCTATCAAGTCTACAATAGCTTCTCTTGCTGTCATTCTGATAGTTTGACCAGGTAAACCAGATGCCTTTGTTGTTCTTCTTTCCTCCCTCTATTGGGTTTGCCAGGTTTAGTGTCTTTTTAAATCTTAGCCAAAATTTTTTTTCATTGCCTTTCCATTGTAGAGGTTTCCCCCCTTTTTTATCTTTTGTGTATTCTATCATGTTAAAATTGCCCCAAAAAAACCAAGGAACCTTGGGGAGGTCAGATGTTAACCATTTCCATAGCTCAATTCTTCTCAAATAATCATTGGGGGTATAAATGGAGCACAATCCAACATCTATCACCCCAAAATTTAGAGTAATCCATACACATCTATTGCAAGGGGAATGGCCAGAGTCTTTTAGGTACTTCTCTAACTTTCTATTTAATAGGATAGCATTTCCACCTCTTCCTTTCTCATGGCTTAAGGTAAAAGCAATTGCTTCCCTCCAAACAAATCCCATTATATTTTCTAAGGTGAAATCAACTTCTTTTACCTCTTGAATAAACAAGACATCCATATCTTTATTATTGTTACAAAAGTCTCTCTGAACATACTTCCTGTCAGGGGTAACAATGGATGGTTTTCATTACTCTAGATGTTGAGGGGTTAGATGGACACATCAAGTCTCTAAGCTTTCCACCAAGTATTTATGGATGGAACCCTCCTTCCCTTTCTTACCCGGCTTGATACTACTAACATTTCTACTCAAGACCTTTCTTGTTTTTGCTTTCCTCCTCAGCCTTCCTAAAACTCTGCTTGAGAATACTCTTCTCTAACCCAAAGGGGTCTACTTCTCTCCTTCTTAAGAATTCCTCCTTAAGTCTATCTAGTTTATTTCTTTTCTCTGCAACTTCCCTTATTTTTTCAAGAGCCAATTGTTGTGCATTTGTTTTTTTACTGAGATAACTCCATTTTCAGAGGTATAACCCACACGAATAACCTCCTCATTGTTAACTCAGTATAAATGGGGAGGGGGATTTCCCTCGGAGCCTCACTACTATCTGTGCATTGCGGTAGAGTGTTAGCAATCTGAGAGACCAATGCATGGTCTTCATCCATCCACCCTTCAGAGGACCTTCCACCTAGTGAGAAGCTTCTTAGAGTTCCATAATGGGTACTATCTAACTCATCACCATCTAGGTGATCTTCTTCTATAGCTTCTGAGTCCAAACGATCATCCATAGACAAGGAATCCTTCATGATCTCATCAATAGATGATGCCTTAGGCTGGAGGCCCTCATTTGGGATAGAAGAGTTACTCTTCATGACCTTCTCATTGTTTGCCTTTGGGGTTACAATTTTAAACTCTATTGAGGGGGCAGGAACTCCACCCTCATAATCCAATACATTTTCCTCAAGGCTATTAACTGAAACCCCCATTTTGCCTTTGTTTAAGTTTTTATTTAGAGTTGGACAATTCTTTTTTTGGTGCCCATCTTGTTTACATAGGAAGCATGAGTTGAGCCCTCCAAGACTTACTAAGTCACAAATGAAATATTTGTCCTCCCAATTGATTTCTAAGACTTTTGGGATTTGCACTCCTGTGTCAAATGAGACTAGCATTCTCGCATCTAAATGGGGCAGAGTGGTTTTAGTTTCATCTATTTTCAATATTTTGCCAAATGGCTCAATTACTTGGGGCAAAAAATTCAACCATTATATCTTTTAAGAATATCCATCTTGGAACTGAACATAATCTTATCTCTTTGTGTGGTGTATCAAGTTTCCAGGGAAAGGCCTTGAAAAGAGATGGACCTATATTCCGGTAGTCTTTCTCAACAACCCTTTTTTGCATTGCATGAGACTTAAAGAAGATTACAAAAATCCCTGGTTGTATCATTCTGTAAAAGGAATAATGAATGCCTAGTTTCTTTGCCCACATAGTTATCAGCCAATTATCAAAAAACTTCCTCAAAGGCAATTTCTCTACATTAACACAAGTAAAAAAAATGTGACATTCATTAATCTTTCTTCTTTTTTCATAGCTTTTTCTAATTCATCATTAGGTTTTAAAGAAATCTTTCTTGGCACTGAAAGAGTCTCACCTTGCTTTCTATCCTTGGGTCTACATCCTTGTTCACCTTCTTCAACGCATGGACCGAGTCCTCCGACACCATCCAACACTATGAAGATTGGATTTTTTGGCACTGAATGTGCATCATCTGCATTGACAATCTCCTTAAAGGATTTAACATTCCCTTTTTCTGAAATATCTTTTCCACCCGAATCTCCTTCCATAGGCACTTAAAGAGCCTTAAGCCAAAATAAATGCCCTTTCAGACTCCGTACTCCCCTCACCCACACCTATCCACCAACCCTCTGGGCTAACTCCAAATGACGCAATGGGAAGGGCGGGAAACAACCAGTGAAAAATTTTAAATTTAAACTATTTTTTTTGAAACTAAGAAATAAACACAAAAGAATAGGATTCAAGGCCAAGAAAAAATCAAAATAGAGAACACTGCAATACTACCAAGAAGACAAGGAAGCCGAATGATTTCTAACAATGAGAGAGGCCCCAAATGGGAGGCACATGGAGGATTTGCAGAGAAACCCTCATGCAACCCCTGGGCTCCTTTTCAAATCTCTTAAATTTCTACTTTCATGTTATTTATTTTGGAAATTGGACTAATAAACTTGTTAAGAAGTGGTTTTGTGGAATACTGATTCACCCCCCTCTCACTATTCCTATATTCAACAATTGGTATCAGAGTTAAGGTTCCTTGGAAGAAGCCTCATAGCTTGAGGAAAATCTGGGAGAGTTCACTCATGTCAGCCAGTAGATTTGGAAACTTCTCAAACAATGTTGAATTGGAAGCAACTCTTATTGATCTTGAAAAATCTGAAGCAGAAATCAGGGATTTGAAGGATAATATAAAGAAGCTGATGAATGTATTTTAAAGCTAAACGAACAAGTCAAGAGATTCAAAGAAAAATAAAAAGAGGTTAGTGAACAATTGATATCAACAAATGAAACCCTGGATGACTTGAAAATGGAAGTCATAGAAAGAGCTAAAGCAGAAGAAGATCTAAATCGAATGGTAAAAACCAAGTTAGAAGAATGTGCCAAACTTGAAAAAGAAGTTGTGAGCCTGAAATTAGACTTAGAAAAAGCCAAGAGCTATGAAAAAAGTTGAAGATAAGTTATGTAAAACTTGATGAGATGATTTCCAGTCAAAAGAGTTCCTATGACAAGCAAGGTTTGGGATTTGAGAAAGGAGAAAGTTCAAATTTAGGACAAGCAAATACTGTGATGAAGAAAAACAAAAACAACCAGTTCAGGAATCAAAGAAGAAGACCTATAAGACCTTCGGTCAAATAGCCAAATGTGCAAAGGTACCCATCTTTCAATGGTCATTATTTTAATTGCAATAAGTTTGGTCATAAAGCTACTCGGTGTAGGAGTAGAATAAATTAGAATGTTCCATCATTCTCTAGTCAATGTTTCAATTGCAAGAAAATTGGTCATAGGTCAAATGAATGCAGAAGTGTAGTAAGAAATGGTTCTTACAATGCAAGGAATACTCAATCATTCAATGGACAATGTTTTGCATGCAATAGATTTGGACATATGGCTAATCAATGCAGATCAAATCTAATCAATAGAGGGAATCAAGTACAAAGGAATGTGGTATGCTACAATTGCAACAAATTTGGACATGTTGCAAGATTCTACAGAAGCAAAAATGTGAAAAGAAACCACTATGCTGAAGAAAGGAAAACAGAGCAAAGGAATGATAAGGGAAAGGAAAAAGTTGATCCAGTTGAAATCAAGAAGGAAACGAGCAAGGTTTGGATTAAGAAAGATGTTCACAATATCAAGGATGGATCCGCACTAGCCTTTGGTGCAGATACTTCCTCCAGGAAGTAAATTGGGAGCTCTGGCTCAGGGGGAGATGTGTTGAAAATCCAAAACCTCCAGCTAGATAGTTAGTGTTGAGATCCAACACAAAGATATGTTGAAAGGATTCATATGACAGATCTTTTGAAGGAAATTCTGGAAGAAAAGGATCAAATGAGGAACATTGTTGAGCAATCCCAGTAGACTACATTCTACAGAGATGTGTTTGATAGCTTTTTAGGAGAATTTATGGAGATGAAGTCAAGAATTAAAAAGGGGCTCATTCAACAGAAAATTCAATCTGCATTCAAATTGTCAAGTGTCTAAGGCAAATTGAAGCAAAATTACAACTGGCTCAGTGATTTCCAAAGTAAATTAAGACAAGACCAAAGAAAACCCTAATTTGGTGAAAAGAGGTATTTTTCAGATCTAAAACCCTACTGTGAATTTATTTGAACTACTGCAAAAGATGGCAACCCTACATGTGATTGATATAACTGAAAGAGCACGGATAGAATTCAAGAAGCATCCACTCAAATCAATAGAGGTTGATCCAAATGGTGTTTTTCAGAGATTCCATTCAGTGTGTTGCATGCGGAGGACATTAGGGCTTATATACATGTTCCCTTAGAAGAACTCAAAAGTAGTGAACTCAAAAATCTGTATCTAAATCCTCTGAGTGACAATAAACTTGATCTAAAGGAAGAATTCAAAGTACTGGAAGAGAAGAAACTTATTTAGTATATAGATTTCCCAGTTTTTGTGGAAGATGAATGGGTCTGGTATGACTTAAGCTGAATTCATGATGAGTTTATATGGCTCCACTCTACATTCAAGATCACAAAAGATGCCATAAGGGTTGTCACAAGACTAAACTCTACTGGTACGGTACTTGTATTGAAGGCTGTAAAAAATGATACAGTAATGAAAGCCATTGGAGCAAAATTTGATAAAAGGGCATTGACTATCAGTGATATTGAAGCTCATGCAGTTAGATTTGCATCCATGGTGATTGTCTATAAGGTCTACTTCACAAACTGGGAAAACTTTGTCTCCGATACAACCATTTATACTACCTATCGAATGATTAAGGAGAATGCAGAATATGACCTGTGTGAACTACTTTGATAGTAGTTAATGGAGAACTTGAATAAAACAAAAGAAAACAAATACCCCTTCAAATTTGGTACGTTGATCTTGTGCTTATTTTTCTATTTTATGCAAGAGTTACCTAGCATGAAGAATTATTTTTGGACTGAAGACAAACCTGTTGCAGTTCAAATTAGAAACTAGTTCAGTAACTTAGGTAATATTGATGCACAAAACTCAGCCCTATGGGGCTATTTCAAAAATTTCCAGAAGTTAATGCAATCTAGGGAAAGGATTCCTAGATTAGTTGTTGAAATATACAAGGACACTATCTACTTTATTGTGACAAAATACCAATGCTTGATGGAGGTAGTTGAGCCTAGAACAGTATGGGTTATGCCAATGGGCTATGAGGTAGATGGAGGAATATTGGAAAATTATGCCCAATATATGCTAAGCAAACCTAGAGATCCCAATGAAGAAAGATTTGGGACTTATGAGGAACTATCTGCAAAAATACATGTTGGGGTGAGAAAACTTGAAATCTCAAAAAGGGCCCAGAAGATGGCACAGGATTATGCCCTAAAAAGGGGTTTCACCAAAACACAAATCAAAGAGACAAGAGAAAAGGCACAAGCAGAGAGAGAAGCAAAAGAAAGAAAAGAAAGTGAACCATTTAAGGCTCCAAAAGAGCCAAAAAGGCAACCAGAGAACCCAATAGTAACCAAAAGAAGAACTAGAGGTTCTACTTCCGTAGGAACTACATCTATGTCCTCCAGTTCTACACCCTTTGCAAGTGTGGAAACTCGTGCAACAAGTCACAAGAGATAGAAAACCAAAGGTCGTAGAATGTATGTTAGTATAGGAGCTGATGAGGAAGAGACTGAATCATATGAAGAAGTGAAAAAAATGAAAACTGAGGACACCAAAGCCTCTAGAAGCAGCAAGAAGAAACCTTCTGGTAAGCGTAAAAATGAAAGAAGGCCAAGGCAAGATGAGACAAAAGAAGCCACTATAAATCTCAAGGATGTCCTAAAGGCTATAACTGTTGATGAAAACTTAAAGCCCATAGCCCAACTATATGATGAGTACAATAATCTAGATAAAAGAATTATTGAGACTATTGTTGTCAGATACTTGGACATCTATAACAAAGCACTTATGGAGATTATTACTGATCTCCTAGACAACTTGGGAAGTATAATGACTGCTAGAAAGGAAGCTGCTATGGCCAAGGATGTGGAGCTCAAAGAATATACATTAATAAAATTATGTCTAGAGATCTCACTGGAAGACAAAGCAAAAATCTCCAAAGTGTTGCAAAAGGAATTCAAAAAAAAGAAAAGGATGAATACTCTCATGTCAGATGACATTGAGAAAGTAGCCAAGGATATAGAGGAAATCATCTTCAAAGTGTTGAAGGATCATCATCTCCCAACAATATATAACAATGATGAAACAAGTGCTAGAGATGATACATCTATTCGAGAAGTGAATTTGGACCAAGGGTTAGATGACAAAGTGGCTAAAGAGAAGGAAACCCCTGCTATAGTTATTGAGACTAGTCTCCCTTCGGAACAACAAAGCCGATGATCAAGAAGAGAAATAAGACAGGGAAATCCCTACATCGAAACAAAAAGATGGTGCAAATGAAGCTATGGATTTAGATACTTTGGAGCTAAACCAAGGAAAAAAAGTCTCTGGTATAGCAAGAGACACTGCAGAATCGATTAAAGACTGTTTGGAGAAAGAGAAACAGGTCTTGGATGAGCTTGAATTTTTGCAAGGACCAATAAATCTGGATTCAATGTCACCTGTACAAAAATTTAGATTGGTATCAATTGTGCAAGCAAAGGTACATGAAGAAATTTTGAAGTCTCACATACAAGACAGTGAACTCATTGGTGAGGCATCCAACATTTTGCAGAAGCTAATGCCATCATATCATAAGGACACTTCTTTGTCTTCAATAAGTCAACTAAAAGGATTCATAAATTCTGTAAGTGAGCATTCTGAATCTTTTGAGAAATCTATTGAGACAAAAGTAAGACAAGAATTTGATGAGAAAAGATTAAATGAGTTGAAGACTATGATAGTAAATGACAAAGCTCTGTTAGACAAGAAAATGAAAGGCATATAGAATACTATCCAAGAAGCAAGTGACCTATATAATTTTTGCTTATCTTGGCTAGAAGCCACAAAAGAGCTAGAAGAAAAGATAAAGGATTTGAAACTACAACTAATAAATAGTTCTAAATCATTTGATCCAGTAGTTGAGTCAGTGAGCAACAAAGAAATACATGTAATTAATAATCATAATGAGCTAAGTGATCTTGTAAATAAGAGGATCAGATGAAAAATAAAATATGTCAGTTGAGAGGACTAATTAGTCCCAAGTTAGATTCAATGATTAGTATTGCAGTAGAAGCACAGGCAGCTTTGCAAATAGACACATCCTCTGACGTACAAAAGATAGAATAATCAATCTTTTTGATAAATGGTCACATTCAAACTTTGGAAAGAGCTAAGATTCAATGGGATGAAGAGATTACATAATTCAAGATTGTGTATAAGGATATTCTTTCACCGACAACTAATTGATTTGAAGATTGTATGTGTACATATGCGGTAGAGTATGAAATTTTTTGTAGTTTTGACATAATTTTGATCTTTCTACATATACCCTTTGCCATTGATGTGAAAGAAGGAGAAGAAGACTAGTAAAAAATGGGTAAACATCTTAGGGTGAGAAGAAATACAAAGTAAGAGGAGAAAATACACATTTTTCACTAAGTGTTGCCATCAATGCCAAAGGGGGAGATTGTTGGCAACGTAGTCAAGAGACACTGTTGATTGGGTAATATTGTCATTGATGGAAACAAGGAAAACAATGCATGATGGAGCTAAGGATAATTGAGAACTCAACTTGGAACAACCTGCATACAAGGTTATGGTCCGGACACAAAAGACTAAGGCAAAATGTCGAAGTACTGACAACACAGAGTTAGTAACAGACTCAAGTGGTATTCCTCTACAGTTGATGGTCAAGGTATGTGGTTTAGGTATATTATTTAAGATTGTTTGGAGATACTACGTTCAATATTACAAGTCCTGATGACTTCTGGAAGACAAGTTGCAATTAGCTTAAGTCCGAGTGAACACAGTTAAGTTAGGAACAGTGTAGAGTGCATGAGGATTTTGGTCTGCATTTCTCCGCAAGTGATTGTATTAGTATGTAGTTTTGAGGCAGTATGGATAGGTGTTAGAAGCATACAATTGATGAGTTATAGAGTTTGAAGTGATCCAGAAGATTGTCTACAAAACTCCAAGTTCTAGCTATTGGTTTCCTAGTACTTAACCAAGGAAGAAGAGTCAGATCCGAGTTCTGTATTTCACCACATAAGAACATCATAACCTACGGTTGGAAAGATATGATCTGTGAAGTATGAGGAATGATTGATGTGATTCTTTGAGTCTCATATGGTCCACAATAAGAATTTTGGTGTGACAATTGATTAGGTCAAGCATGTTCTAAAGAGACAAGTTAACAGGCAGTGAGATCTTTATGCTGAGAAGGTATATTGCTTGAATAATAAATCTAAGCAGTTATATGTGTGGTGCCAACTTGTATGAAGATTATACAATGATTTTTTGGATCTGCATTACTATTTGTACACATAATCAAGCTGATAAGGTAGAATAAATTGCATACATGTTTCATGTATGGCTTTCCAACCTGATTATGAAATGAATCTTGTTGTTGATATAAATACTCGATGGTTTGCGGTGTAGAAGGGTGTGTGGTGAAAATGTACTTATTCAAAGTGTGAAGGATTATGAGCAGAGAAAGAAAAATAGAGTACATGTAGTTGAGTTGAGAAGTAGGACATAATAGATGAAGACCTTTGAATCTTTATATTGATCCTTCAATGGAATTGTGATCCAGCATATGGTAGATGCATTTACTATAGTTAATCTTCTGGCAGTGAGCCAATCTTTCTTCTATCTTCTTTTCTCTTGGCAGTGAGCCTTAGTGTAGTGAACACTTCTTCATAGGGCAGTGAGCCCTAAAGTAGTGAGACTTCTTTTAATTTGGTATGAGCTATCATAATATATTGTGAGCTAACACTCACCGTGGTTTATCCCTTTTTGGGTTTTGCATGTAAAAATCCTAGTGTCCATGTGTTATGTCTTTATGGTTGTTGTTCTTATGCTTATTATGCTTTCATGTTATTTATTTTGGAAATTGGATTAATAAACTTGTTAAGAAGTGGTTTTGTGGAGTACTGATTTACCCCCCTCTTAGTATTCCTTATATTCAACAAGAATTGGGAAAACAACATGCTAACAGTTATTTGTTTATAGGCATTCAGAGTGCCATACATCTTGCAAAGAATTATGCCTCACATTCAAAGACCAAACACATATAGCTAAGATATCACTTCATCAGATCAGTGTTGGATGATGGATAGTTACGGCTGGAAAAGATACATAAAGATGAAAATCTAGCGGATATGTTTATGAAGGCAGTGATAAGGGAGAAGCTGAGCTCCTCTTCAGCTTCAGTTGGTCTTCAAAACTGAAAACAATAAAATTAGAATAGTAGGGTCTAGGGTGTTTATTTCCAGTGGGAGCTATAGGGTCAGCGGTCTTATGATTAGTCTCCAAGTGGGAGATGATACGTTGTGGAGTCTGATCAGTCTCCAAGTGGGAGATTGTTGTTATATGGGGCCTAATTAGACTTAGAGGTTAAATTTTCCCCACTTTTATTAGTGCAGTTTCCCCCCAAATTATTTAACGAGGGTTTAGGGGCAGTGCCCCCAAGACGAGGTCAAGGGGTAGCACCCCTTCTAGGGTCCAGGGGCAGTGCCCCTGGCGTGCTCCTTGTCACGATATAGGGCAGGGTTGAGGGGCAGCGCCCCTGTGGGGGCTTGGGGGCGCTGCCCCTAAAACCTCAAACGACTTTTATTATTTTATGAAGGCATCATGAGTTATTTTTTAATTAGCCGACATAAAAAAACCTATTTTGTAATTGACATAAGTCTTGATAAAAATGGATAAGGGTTAGGGTTTCTATGGATATTGTATTGTAGCATTTGCAGCAGTATTGAGTTGCAAGGATTGCTGGTTGTAATTGGTTTGATTTGCTGGATAATAATATTAGACTCTTTGTTGGTGGATGTAGCCCAAGTTTGGGTGAACCATGTTAAAAATTGTTTCTCACTCTTATTATTTCTGTGTATTTTTCATTCCTCTATTTAATCTTTATTTGCATTTAATTGATATCTTATGCATGCATGCAATTCCTAACAAAAACGTGGGAGATTGTGCAATTACCTAAGGGACGAAAAGCTATTGGTAACAAGTGGGTCTTCAAACTAAAAAGGGATATAAATGATAATGTGGAGTGATATAAAGCTCGGTTGGTGACCAAGGGGTATGCACAAAAATATGGTATTGATTTTGATGAAATCTTTTCACTTGTGGTGCGGTTAAGTACAGTTAGAGTTATTTTCGCTCTTGTTGCTAGTCTTGATTTGAAGATACAATAGTTAGATGTTAAAACAACTTTCTTGCATGGTGATCTTTCTGGGGAAATTTATATGCTACAACTACTAGGTTTTGAGGAAAAAGACAAGGAGAATCTAGTATGCAAGTTGAACAAATTGTTGTATGGTTTGAAACAAGCGCCAAGGTATTGGTACAAGCGATTTGATTCCTTCATGATGAGTTTGGATTTTAATAGTTGTAAGGCTGATCATTGTGCCTATTTTAAAAGGTATGAAGATGGTAGTATCATTATTTTGCTTTTGTATGTAGATGATATGTTGGTAGTAGGTCCCAACATGCAGAGAATCATCGGGTTAAAAACTCATCTTGCTAGGGAGTTTGAAATGAAGGACATAGGAAATGAAAATCAGATTCTTGGAATGAGGATACACAGAGACAGAAAGATCAAAAAAATTTGGTTGTCACAAAAGACTTATGTGGAGAAGATTTTGCAGTACTTCAATACGCAAAATGCATAACATTTAGTACTCCATTTCCTCATATTAAATTGTCTTCGACATAGTGCCCTAGCATAGAAGTGGAGAAGACACAGATGTCTGGGTAAGTGCAAGAAGATGGGGGGCCAAAAAGTGGCCAAATTCATTTAAAAAAAATTAAGTCATAACGCGAGCACGTTATAATGCGCTCGCATTATGACTTCCTATAAATAAAAAAAAAGGTTTCCAATTTCATTTCTTTCTATTTTCTCCTCTCTACCCGCGGCTTGCAAACCCTCGAAAGTGCGCTCGCGTTTTGCAAAACACCATTCAACACAAAAAGCTTATCGATTTGTCGCCAAAATGTCGCCACGACGTCGAGCATGCCAAAGGGGTGAGTTATATTTGTTTTTTTGTTTTAATTTATTTCTAAATAGGTAGGTTTTTGTTGATTTTTGATGTATATTTCATTAATTGTCAGGAAATAATAATACACCTCCTGCTCCTCCTCCTCCTCAAAATCCATTATGAAGGAGAGTGTTGAGGTCGATACACTTCAGTCGATTAGTGCCTTAACCCAGAGCATCATAGAGCATGTCGGTCCTGCAACACAGAGTGGGTTGGGAGATAGTGCGAGGAGTAGGGTCCCACCCCATACTTGCCAGGCTTGTAGGTCAGCCCATGGTTATGACCCCATGGATAATCAGGACGTAGGTGCACAGGCTACATCTGCAGCTGAGCAGATGGTGATGACAGATACCGTCCTGAGTGAGACTTTCAGCCTTGATACTGAAGTATATATTAACAAGTTTATTGAATTTAATTTATTAAATTTCATTTTTGAAATACAAGATTAACTAATTTAAATTGATGATTTCAATGAAATTTTAGGGTCATAGCGTCGATGTCGTTTTCAGTGGTTCTCCACCTGCATTTTTCACTAGATCATCTACTGTCGAGGTATGTAACTAGTAAACAATTATAAATATTACATGTGAATAGCATCATTATATGAATGGTATTCTAATATTTGATTTTGGATGTTGAATAGGTTAATACTGTAGATTTCATGGCAACACCTGCCAGCGGTGGTGGACTTCAAAGCTTTACGAAGGTAATAAATTAAATAGTTTAATGAATGAATTGTACTTACTAAATTTTTGTATGTGATTTGTGTGCTTTATTGTGTACTTCCATGTTTAGATGAACGTGTGTGTATGTTAGGAGCCATGATTTACATCACTATTATAGTTTTCATAATTGAATAATGTTGTTTTATTTCCAGATGATGCAGGTTGCGAAGACACCTCCCCATGTTCATAGGGCAATGGAGTAGGGTGTGGCCTCTACGATTCATAGCTCCATGGCATTGACAGGGGTATGAGGCAAATTAGTAAATTTTAATTTACATTCATTGTTATAGTTGTCTATTTTTGAAAAATCAAAAGATTATTAATTTGAAGTTTAATTTCTATCTAGATGGTTTCTATAGGACATGACATCACCAGGGTCTATTCCTACTACTGAGGCAAGCGAGGAGATAGATTATATGTTAGCGATAAGTGATTATTTTGTCAAATGTTTCATTTTTTATAACATGTAATTTCTATATATTAATGTGTATACTTTTTATTGTAACAGGTAAAGATGTAGGAAGACCTAAATAGGAGGAGTAGCCCTCGGGTTTGTAGTAGACCACCCACATGTGTGTCTCCATCCCCTAGAAGATCAAAGGCTACTTGTGATTTATTCTCTTCACCAGCCAGAGGGGAATGACTTTTTATTGTGTTCCTTTGTTGTATGCCTATATGGCATTTGTGGACATATATTTTGTATTGTACATAGTTGACATTGTATGCCTATATGGCATTCTTGTAAGCCTATATGGCTATTTTGTATATATGTTATACTTATATCGACAGATATTGATGTATGCCTATATGGATATTTGGTTAATACAAATCTTTTGTATTGATGGCGTCCATACTTGCATTATAAATCCACGTTTGAATGGATATTTGTAGATGGCTACTTTAAATATTTAAAGTTTGATTGTATTACATAGGATGTTTGCATTTTCTTTGATAGGCTTGATAGGCCATGGATTACATGATGGTGTTTGATGGAAAAGTATGGTACTAGAAGACTCTAGTTCATTCTTAATAGGCTTGTGATTGATAATATCTTTGCATGATTGCACTTGATCTTAGATCATGGGCATGTTGTTAGGATTTTGATTGCATTGTGGTGTTTGATGGATAGGCATGGTACTATGTGACTTTTGGATAGGCTTGGGAGAGGTACACTAGTTGAATTTGTGATTTCTAGTTTGAGATTTTTCCTCCACTAGAAGTCCTTGGAGGAAATCTAAAAAGGATGATTTGGATGTAGTGGGTTTGGATTGATGGGATAAGTTGGAATGTAAGGATTATGAGATGGAGGATTTGAATAGGATACATAGGATAAATAGTTCTCACATACGGTTGGGATTGGAGATATGAATTGAATATGAGGACCTTGGTCTAAAGTGGTTCTTCCCTTACCAAAGGTACCATAAGGATGACCATTAGATGTGTATTTAGGATTGGCATGATAGCTAGTGCTAGTCATTTCTTGTTTGAAATATTCTTGCATGTTCATGAGTGGGAGATGAAGGTTTATGGAAAGTTTGCATGTAATGATCTCATAGTTAATGCTATTGTCATCTTGATATCATCTTGATCTACAAGACTATCATCATCATCATTGTCAAAGGGATTTTTTGATTGATTTGGATAAAAGATCTCATTTAAAGGATGCATGGTTTGAGGACCTATTTTGATTGTGATTTTGGGTTTTGCATGAGCCTCGCACAAGGTAATAGGCATAGGGTTTTTATCTTGCATAATGATTTTTTCAAACCAAGGGTCCATGATGGAAATGATTAAGGATGATAGAATGTTTAGATTTTGGACTTTGAGATGTTTATGGTTGTAAATGTTTATCGTTTGGACTCAAATTTTGTTAAATGGTTGTTTGAAAGAGGACACATCAAACACAAAAATAAGATTGGTTTAAGTATGGATGCAAATGATGTTTACTAGTTTATTAAATGAAGACACATCAGGTACATTAATTGCCTATTCTATTGAAGTGGGTGTATCAATCTCCATGGGCTCAGCAATATTCTGGTTTGAGGACATGGTTGATACATGGTGAGACTAGGAGTCTTGTTTCAGTGGGATTTGAGCATAGGTATAGAAATGATGATAATTATGGTGTCATGGATATGTAGGTACATTTGAGCATTGGCAAGACTTGACCATGTTTGTAGTTGATAGGTATGGGTTATGATGTTTAATTCATGATTACAGGTGGTGTTGTGGTTTACTTTTAGCACATTGTTCTTATCTCTTAGATGCTTGATTAGTTCTTTGACTATGGTTACTCATTTGTAAACTTGTTTAGAAAGTTGAATCTATGATTGATTTGGTGAAGTCTATAAGTTATATTATTTGATATCTCAGTTTGGAAGTTACTAATGTGATGATGATTTTGCATGTTTTTAATGGTTGGGATCTACAAGTTATGCATTTTTTTGGGATGCACACCTCATTAATTGTAGTGGGATGACTTGAATGCATATTGCCTATATCCATGGGATTGATTGTGTTGATGTAGACTTTGTTATTTTTCCTTGTCTATGCTCATTTGTGCATTGGTATGTTGCATTGGGATGAGAGGATGGATGATGAGAATGATTGGATAGTTGGTTATTGGGACTTGTAGCATGTTTATCATGATGTCATGGATATCTTAGTTCCATAGTTTAGTGTGAGCTTTTGACAATAATGATGGTTTATCTTCTTAGATTGGAGATCTTGGTTCTACTTTGGAGTTATTAGTATTATAGTTGAGTGTGTGTGGACCATGGTGATCTTCATTTAGGAGATGGTTATCACAATGCCATGTGTAGTTCATATCATGGTTCAGTGGGAGCTTTGATAGTGATGTGTATTCGTCACCTAGTGATGGATGATCTTATATAGTGGTTGGGTGTAATGGACAAACTCTTGGATTATGATTATTATTTGTAGTGAGAGTGCTTTGACATCTTGGCTACTATTTTTAGGAGATGGTTATCTTCATGTGGTTGTAGATGTTGATCCTTGGTTTAGAGGTGTATGGTAGTGTGTCTTGGTGGACTCTTGATTCTAGATTAGAGTATTAGCATGATACAAGTTCTCTTGAGACTAGGATGTCTGTATTGGTGCATGTGATCTTCTAGGAGGAGATGTTAGATAATGATGTCATGTTTGGATACCTAATTTTGTAGTTGGAGTTTTGACAGTGGTCTTGTTGGTTCTCTTAGTATTGAGTACATTGGTCATGTGCTTGGGAGCTTCATGATAATGTGGTGTTGCATTTGGAGCTTAACATGGATTGATTGGTTGTAGGTTCTCATACATACTTCGAGACTTGGGTGAGGCTAGAGTTCTCTTGGGATTAGAGACACTTGTTGAGATGGTTACCCTTTAGAGGTTTTAGCAGGAAGACCAAGGAGACTTTCACTTGGATATGGGCGTGAGTTAATTATGGACCTAGAGAAGATTCTTATTGGAGAGAGTCATTGTGGCTTAGTGTATCTTCGAGGAGCATTCTCATTCCCCACTCTTGGTCTACTCGACAGACTATCATCTAAGAGGTATTTCCCATCCTTTAGATGAATTTTTTTAATGCTTTATCTTCTCATGGTTATGGATCTTGAGCTATGGTTATTAGTTCTAGAGGGTTCATTCGAGGGGTGTCTCTAAACATGCTTTTTCTCAGGCACTAAACTAGAGTTGTCTAGATGCACAAGTGCGCCTCCCTCAGTGAAGTTTATTTTGTTAACTTAGTTCATCCTAGTGACTTAAGGCATTGTTATATTCTTTAGGCGCAATCTTTCATAGACTAAAACATTCACTCCATGTTAAGGCACTCAAAGGAGGCTCTGGAGATGGAAAATGGTGCCTTAACTCACTAAATTTTAGACTTTTAGGCAATTGCAAGATGTCTTGGAGGGCTCAATTCTTCAAGGTGCCCATTTTGTTCACCACTTATAGCATCACTTGTTCAAGGTGCATGTTTGGGATTCTCTAGCGCGATGTGTGATTTGGTCACAACAGGCGCCTAGAGTGAATAGGCTTTCATCCTGACTTAATACACGGCCTCCTTCTGACGATTTTTGGGGCAGTAGAAAACCTTTCACCACAGGCAAATGTCTCAAAGATATAAAAAATTGAGAGAGGTTATTGTAGAGGAACTCTACGTGATCGCGTTGCCTTAGACGGAATGTTTGTAAGTGACATGGTTTTCGAGTAACATCTTGTCAAAGATTGCTGCCTTTTTGCACTTTGGACTTTTCAGGGATATCGTCGGTACAATGTAGCTCAGACTGTTTCGACATGTTTGGGTGAAAAATAGGACCATGTCTAGCGTAAATGTACCCATCAGATGCGTTGGAACAGTCAGTTTGGTTGCATCAGGAGCAGGATGAAAGTTACACCCCTTTGCAACTTTACACTGCCCCCTTCTGACGATTTTTGGGGTAGCAAAAAACCTTTCACCATGGGCAAATGCCCCAAAGATATAAAAAACTGAGAGAGGTTATTGTTGAGGCACTCTACATGATCGTGTTGCCTTAGACAAAATGTTTCTAAGTGACACAATTTTTGAGTAACATCTCATCAAAGATTGCTACCTTTTTACAATTTGGACTCTTCTGGGATATCATCGGTACAATGTAGCTCGGATTGTTTCAACATGTTTGGGTGAAAAAAAGGACAATACCTAGCGTAAATGTACCCATCTAGACGCGTTGGAATAGTCAGTTTGGTCGCATCAGGAGCAGGACAAAAGTTACACCCCTTTACAACTTTACACTGCCTCCTTCTGACGATTTTTGGGGCAGCAGAAAACCTTTCACCACGGGCAAATGCCTCAGAGATATAAAAAATTGAGAGAGGTTATTGTAGAGGTACTATACATGATCGCGTTGCCTCAGATGGAATGTTTCTAAGTGACACGGTTTTTGAGTAACATCTTGTCAAAGATTGCTGCCTTTTTGCACTTTGGACTCTTCAGGGATATCGTTGGTACAATGTAGCTCAGATTGTTTCGACATGTTTGGGTGAAAAAAAGGACCATGCCTAGCATAAATGTACCCATTCGGACGCGTTGGAACAGTCAGTTTGGTTGCATCAGGAGCAGGACGAAAGTTACACCCCTTTACAACTTTACACTGCCTCCTTCTGACGATTTTTGGGGCAGCAAAAAACCCTTCACCACGGGCAAATGCCCCAAAGATATAAAAAACTGAGAGAGGTTATTGTTGAGGTACTCTACATGATCATGTTGCCTTAGACAGAATGTTTCTAAGTGACACGGTTTTTGAGTAACATCTTGTCAAAGATTGCTGCCTTTTTGCAATTTGGACTCTTCAGGGATATCATCGGTACAATGTAGTTCGGATTGTTTCGACATGTTTGGGTGAAAAGAGGATCATGCCTAGCGTAAATGTACCCATCCGGATGTATTGGAACAGTCAGTTTGGTCACATCATGAGCAAGACACCAAAAATGCAAAAGTTGCTTTGTGCAACTTGACAACATTGACACTTTTTTGCAACATGACTCAAAGACTCAAATTGACCCCAAATGACTCAAAGTGACTTAAAATCACCTTGATTTTAGTGCCCAATGTACATTATAGAGGTTGAGGCACTCCTTATCATTCAAACATCTTAGATGAGCGCATAGGAAAGGAAAAATCTCTAAGTTTCATCATCATGAGCGCCTAATATCAAGAGACTTTAATGGCTCAAACCTTAGCATGGAGTCCTAAGGCACATTTCATGTCTCCTTTCATCCAGTTTGGTGCCCTTATGTAGATTTTTCAACTTGATTTGGTGCCCTATATGTGAAGGAAGATCTAAAGGCATGAAAGTGGATGTCATATTGCAAGAGTTTGGATCATCAAAATTGAAAGAAATAAGTCTATTAAGCTTGGGTGCCCTTGGTCTTCTTTTCATTCATTATGAGCGCCTTGGGAGAATGGTATATAGGTCATCATCATGATTGGGCACCCTAGATCTAGAGTGTTGGAGAGATCATCAAATGGTGTCTAGAGGTAGTAGGGTGAGTTATGAGTTTGGTCGCATTAGGAGCAGGACACCAAAAATGCATAACATGATGATGTAAAAATGTGTACATATGTGTAAAAATGTAGGAGGAAATAAAAAAAAGACAAACCTTACAAATTAATGTGCATACTTACAACTCAATGTAACATAACTTTACAAAATCAATGTGAATACTTACAAATTAATCCAATGAACCATCTAGATTTGCTCTACTCTTTATTGTGTCAAGTATTGCTTCATGGTCAGACTCACGCACCTTCCACAATATTTTGTTCAAAGGTCTACCTTGATACTTTATCAAATGAACATTGGATGCCACGACAAGGTTCGAGTAATGAAGAAACTTCTGATGCATGTCAAAGTCCTAAAATAGCCAAATATTAACACTCTTATGTGGGTACCTTCTAAGCCATGTTCCAGTAATAACCACTGAGCCTGTAGGGTATTCGATATTTTCTCCATCTGTAACAGGGGCCTCCAATTTCTTTTTGGCCTCAACACAATGACATAAGTAATAATCTATTCCCTCTTCATTATCTTCATCTGCAATAACTGCATATATGTGCCCTACATTGATATGTGTAGCAAATTAGATGAAATTAGTCAACATTACAAAAACACTACAAAGTAAGATGATATTACCTGGTTGAACTAGATGAAACTAGATGCATATATGTGCCCTATATTACCTGGTTGAACTAAATCTGATATGTGGTCAAAGTCAACTGATGATTCCATCTGTGTTAGTTCCAGTGCCGTCGGGGGTCGATACATGTCAAGTGGGCTAAGATAACTTAACTGCCATTCGTCAACCCACTCCTTTGACTCGCACTCATCCCAGACTTGAATTCTATAGGAAGAACAAAAGCATGACATCTTTCGTGTATGGATACTCCATGAACCTACAATTGAGCTTCTGAAATAGTGCATCTCATTTGATCCTGTTAGTGTACAACAATCCTCATATGGTGCAATGTTAGTATCATCTATCAACCAAAAAAATCTACGAACTAAAGACTTACCTTCATTACCTGGACCCATGGAAGCATTACACCACTCGACAATCGATTTTACATCTGTCAACTTTGCATTATCTTTATACTTTAACTCTTCTCGTGCTATAGCTCTTTTGATACATGCTCCTGCACCATCATGCTCCCCCTTTCCATGCCTGGCCTCACAAAAGTTCCACATATGTTGAATACCTGTAAAATTATGCCTCCTACTCAGCCAATAGAAATTTCACGAGTTCTTGAATTGTGATGCACAGTTATCTGACCATATGATATGTTGACTGAATGATATGCCCCTTCTAGCCAAATCATTGTAGAACACTTGAAAGCAACCTTGCACGAACTTCGTAGAATGCATGCGATCATCACTAATTTAGAAATTATACCCCTTATGATCTTTCTGTCATCCTCTGTACTATCATTCACATGAATGAATGCGATGTGCACAAATATAGAAACCTGTGTGGAGTTGTAATATTGTGATTGCACCTCACGCTGTGGCTATAGACTGTAGTTCTCTGCAAAGTCGACGACTGAAACAATGCTACCAACTGGAAATGTGTCCTTGCATAACTTGAATTGCAAGTCCAACCATCAAGCTCTATGGGCATGTCTTGCATACTCATACACTATGCTATCACGAAATATAGGCATAAACTGATACACTAGAATCTTTTCAATAACTAATTCACACCTCTTTGCTTCTTTACCATCTTTTGTATTGTATGCTACTATTTTATACTTGCCAAACTCTACTAGTTCATTTCCAACCGCATGTGTTATTTCCATATGTTCACATATTGGCAAATGTTGCAAGCCACCGCAACGATGACATGTGCCATCCAAGCATAATTTCTTGTAGAATATTTGACCTTCCTCTCTTTCACGTAAAATTCTTGATATGAAGTCTCTTGAAGATGTTGGTGGGGCACATATGGTACAACCCTATAAATCATTGTTAGTATGCATATCTAAACATATAGACCTATAAACATCAAAATGGTTAGAAAATTCAATATGTAATCTACAACAACAAGTAGTGCGTGTGTGATTTATCTTAACATAGAAAAGTTTTAGCAATTCAAAATATCTTTGACAAATTTTAATTTGAGGATACTTCTCTAGAAATTTACCATAAAACTATGTTTGAGTCTCATCCAAAAAATGCTTTGGATGTGGCTCGCGGTTTTGACTACCAATTCTCCTTCTTACCACATCCCTTTGATTCAGAGATACCCTTGTGTAATTCTTCCAAAAGTCTTCAATTAGTGACCTCAATGCTTCAACAATTGGTTTATCTTTTCATGGTAGTCTCCCCAAGAATGCCCATAGTTCATTGGCATTAGTGTCCTCAATTCTTTGGCATCTTCCAATGGCTCTTGATAAAGTTTTCTTATTAATTCTCAATTCTTGACTTGTCTTTCTAATGAGACAAGCTTTCCTCGTTTGACTACTTACTATAGTCAATGTAATCACACGCCATGTTACATTACTATCTTTTGTGCATGAGGTGTTACCCACACTCTCATACACACTCATTAGATTCTTGACAATAGATTTTTCACTTGAAGCCTCTGATGTTCTCAACCCAAGAATCTTCATGATAGACCTATACTTTATGCTTCGCATCATTTCAACGAATAGTTGACATCTTGCAGTCTCATTTAACTTTTCAAAGAACAATCTCCAAATCTTATTAGCATATCTTCTACAAGTGCATTTTGGAATCTTGCCTTCCATTGGCTGCAAAATATTCTCATCAATATCAATCAAATACTTTGGCTTTCTATCAAAATTCTAGGTGGTGTCAAGTTAGGTATATTCATCTCAATATTAGGAATTTCATCAATATTTAAATGAGATGGGTTAGATGGCATACCTTCGATCGAAGATGGAATAGATGACATACCTTGAGGTTGAGGTGGGAACGATGGCATACCTCCTTCATCACATGTGAGTGATGATGTACTCTCAACTTGAGATGTGGTAGATGGTGTCCCTACATGTTGACTTGTGGTAGAGGACGTGTCTCCAACTATGGTATTCAAATCTCTCGTACCACGAAGTTTTTGCATTCGTTCTCTTTGTGCCGCCAATACTATATCTCTTTGTGATGGTTGTGGTTCCTCTTCAATTGGTATGTCTTCATTTATCATGTCCAATTTCCTCTTCTCACGAAGTTCCCTCATAGCCACTGCTTTCTTTGCATTCTTAGCTTCTATCTCTTCCTGTGTTGGTTTAATTCTTGATCATTTTCTTGGCATGATGGAGAATTTGTCTATAGCATGATAAAGAGACCAATATTAGTTCATAAGAAATGAATACAAGATAATAGTGGGATTGTATTTTTTTTATGTTGTAAAGATTTATTCTTGTATAGTTTGACATCATGGTATGTTAAGGTTTGTTTATTACACATAATTATTAAAGAGCCCAAGTGTAGAAAATATACATGGCATCATGTGAGATTGTAGGTTGCTTTCTTGATTGGAAATGTGTCTATTTTAAACATGTATGATAAAGCATGATAAAGTAATTCAATCTGAAATAAGGAAAATGTAAAGAACATGCATGTAAAGACTTGACATACCTAAAAAATGAAGATTTGAATGGAGAGAGTACCCAATTATGTAGTGTTTTTATCTTCTTGCATCAAACTCCTCAACAATTTGAGTTTTTCACCACTTGCTTCCTTTTCAATGTTAAATTTAATAACACTCAAATATCATTACTAACAACAATACTATTAACCAATCTATAATGTTAAATTCCTAAAATTGAATCACAATTAACATTGCAACACTACAAAAATTGAAACTTGATTAGATATATATCAAACTTGGTGTGAAAACTATGTTATTTCCTCCTTCTCAAGTTGGCAAAGTAGAAAAGGTGGTGGAAAGATCATGCAAAGGTGGTACAATGTGTCAAATGTGCATGTGAACTTCCCTACAACATGAAAGCACTTCTTTTTTATCGGAGCACGTGCAAAATCAGTAAGAAAATAGAGCATGTGGGCCTGGATCACGGGGGTAACCACTTTTCTACCATTTCAATAGAAAGACAAAATGCGACCGCGTTATAACACGCTCGTGTTTTGTCCTACTATAGATTCATCACATCCTTTGCATTGATCACATCTCTTTCCTACAAGAGCTTGCCAGATGCTCCGCCATATGATAGGCATAACAATGAAGGGGCAAGCCCTCATAATCAAGTTCTTGATAGAAAATGCCCTCAACCCTTAACTCTGATCCCTCGACCCTCAACCCTATCCCTAAACCCTCAACCCTCAACGTCAAATCCTAATCCCTCAACCCTTCACTCTAATCCCTCAACCCTCAACCCTATCCCTAAACCCTCAACCCTCAACGTCAAATCCTAATCCCTCAACCCTTCACTCTAATCCCTCAACCCTAAACCCTATCACTAAACCCTCAACACTATACCTTAAACCCTAATCCCTCAGCCCTCAACCCTAAACCTTATCCCTAAACCCTAATCCCTCAACCCTCAACCCTAATACGTCATTCCTAAACTCTAATCCCTCATCCCTAAACCCTAAATGCTATCCCTAATCCTACACCCTCAACAGACTCGATACTATACCTTAAACCCTAATCCCTTATCCCTAAACCCTCCAACCCTATCCCTAATCCTTATACCCTCCACACTCTACTTTAACCCTAATTCCTCGACCCTCAACCCTATCCCTAAACCATTGACCTTCGAACCTCAACCCTCAACCCTCAATGTCAAACCCTAATCCCTCAACCCTTAACTCTGATCCCTCGACCCTCAACCCTATCCCTAAACCCTCAACCCTAAACCCTTAGCCCTCAACATCAAATTCTAATCCCTCAACCCTTCACTCTAATCCCTCAACCCTAACCCTAAACCTTGTCCCTAAACCCTAATCCCTCAACCCTCAACCCTAATCCGTTATTCCTCAACTCTAATCCCTCATCCCTAAACCCTAAATGCTATCCCTATTCCTAGACCCTCAATAGGATCGATACTATACCTTAAACCCTAATCCCTCTACCCTCGACACTCTTATTTAACCCTAATCCTTTGACCATTAACCCTATCCCTCAATCTCAACCCTCAACCCTCAACCCTCAACCCTCAACTCTCAACATTAAACCCTAATTCATCAACCCTAAACCCTAATCCCTCAAACCTAAACCCTATCCCTAAACCATCAACCCTCAACACTATACCTTAAACCCTAATCCCTATCCCTCAACCCTTAACCCTTAAAACTTAAACCCTATCCCTACACCCTCAACACTTGACACTATATCTTAAGCCTTAAACCCTCATCCCTAAAGCCTCAACCCTCAATCCTTAAACCTTCAACCCTAAACCCTATCCCTAATCCCTCTACCCTTGACACTCTAACCCTAACCTTGACATTTAATGGTAATCCATCAACCCTAAACCCTAATCCTAAACCCTCAACCCTCAACACTATACCTTAAACCCTAATCCCTCAACCCTCAACCCTAAACCTTATCCCTAAACCCTAATCCTTCAACCCTCAACCCTAATCCATCATCCCTCAACTCTAATCCCTCATCCCTAAACCCTAAATGCTATCCCTATTCCTAAACCCTCAACAGACTCGATACTATACCTTAAACTCTAATCCCTTATCCCTAAACCCTCCAACCCTGTCCCTAATCCTTACACCCTCCACACTCTACTTTAACCCTAATCCCTTGAACCTCAACCCTATCCCTAAACCCTTGACCCTCAAACCTCAACCCTCAACCCTCGACGTCAAACCCTAATCCCTCAACCCTTAACTCTTATCCCTCATCTCTCAACCCTAACCCTAAACCCTAAACCCTAAACCCTCAACCCTCAACGTCAAATCGTAATCCCTCAACCCTTCACTCTAATCCCTCAACCCTAAACCCTATCCCTAAACCCTCAACACTATACCTTAAACCCTAATCCCTCAGCCCTCAACCCTAAACCTTATCCCTAAACCCTAATCCCTCAACCCTTAACCCTAATCCGTCATCCCTCAACTCTAATCCCTCATCCCTAAACCCTAAATGCTATCCCTAATCCTACACCCTCAACAGACTCAATACTATACCTTAAACCCTAATCCCTTATCCCTAAACCCTCCAACCCTATCCCTAATCCTTATACCCTCCACACTCTACTTTAACCCTAATTCCTTGACCCTCAACCCTATCCCTAAACCCTTGACCCTTGAACCTCAACCCTCAACCCTCAACCCTCAACATCAAACCCTAATCCCTCAACCCTTAACTCTGATCCCTCGACTCTCAACCCTATCCCTAAACCCTCAACCCTAAACCCTCAACCCTCAATGTCAAATTCTAATCCCTTAATCCTTCACTCTAATCCCTCAACACTAAACCCTATCCCTAAACCCCCAACACTATACCTTAAACCCTAATCCCTCAACCCTAACCCTAAACCTAGTCCCTAAACCCTAATCCCTCAACCCTCAACCCTAATCCGTCATCCGTCATCCCTCAACTCTAATCCCTCATCCCTAAACCCTAAATGCTATCCCTATTCCTAGACCCTCAACAGGCTCGATACTATACCTTAAACCCTAATCCCTCTACCCTCGACACTCTTATTTAACCCTAATCCCTTGACCATTAACCCTATCCCTCAACCTCAACCCTCAACCCTCAACCCTCAACTCTCAACATTAAACCCTAATTCATCAACCCTAAACCCTAATCCCTCAAACCTAAACCCTATCCCTAAACCATCAACCCTCAACACTATACCTTAAACTCTAATCCCTATCCCTCAACCCTTAACCCTTAAAACTTAAACCCTATCCCTACACCCTCAACAGTTGACACTATATCTTAAGCCTTAAACCCTCATCCCTAAAGCCTCAACCCTCAATCCTTAAACCTTCAACCCTAAACCCTATACCTAATCCCTCTACCCTCGACACTCTAACCCTAACCTCGACATTAAATGCTAATCCGTCAACCTTAAACCCTAATCCTAAACCCTCAACCCTCAACACTATACCTTAAACCCTAATCCCTCAACCCTCAACCCTTAACCTTATCCCTAAACCCTAATCCCTCGACCCTCAACCCTAATCCATCATCCCTCAACTCTAATCCCTCATCCCTAAACCCTAAATGCTATCCCTATTCCTAAACCCTCAACAGACTCAATACTATATCTTAAACTCTAATCCCTTATCCCTAAACCCTCCAACCCTATCCCTAATCCTTACACCCTCCACACTCTACTTTAACCCTAATCCCTTGAACCTCAACCCTATCCCTAAACCCTTGACCCTCGACGTCAAACCCTAATCCCTCAACCCTTAACTCGTATCCCTCATCTCTCAACCCTAACCCTAAACCCTAAACCCTAAATCCTCAACCCTAATCTGTCATCCCTCAACTCTAATCCCTCATCCCTAAACCCTAAATGCTATCCCTATTCCTAGACCCTCAACAGGCTCGATACTATACCTTAAACGCTAATCCCTTATCCCTAAACCCTCCAACCCTATCCCTTATCCCTTAACCCTCATGATTAATAGCCTTGAACGTAAAAAAATTTATGGGGAACATAAGGTGAGTGCGTTATAATGCGCTTGCGTTATGTCAAACATGACAAACAACAGACTTGCAGGAATGGAAAAATGCAAAGCAAAACATAACACGAGCACGTTATAATGCACTCGCGTTATGTCTTGCTTTGGGAATCCCAAGCCTTGGGCTTGAGATTTGCTTTGGATTTTCAACCCAAAGGCTTGGAGTGCCTTATGAACAGTCACAGACGTGTTTTTCCATATTCTTCAAAATTTCACATAATTTCGTTCGTGCTAACCCTCAGATTTGCACGTGTTTCAAGGTCGAACAAATCGAACACTTGGGTAATGTTAGGCTTTCTCTTAGCTATTTGATGATGTGATTTTTTTCACATTTTAACAATGTTAAGCCTTTCATCTTTAATTTCTTTTGTTTGTGTGTCCGTTTTTAAGCAAAAACCACTATTTGGTCTTTTTTTCATTGTAAATTAACTATTCATTCAAATTTCAAAAAAATTACATATTTAGAAACTAGACTCCATTCTACAAATATTAAAAAAATAAAAAAATAATTTTCAATTAGTTTTCAAAATTTATAGGGGTAGCACGACCAAAATTCTATTTTTTAGGATGTGTCCACTTTGAAAATTAGTAAAAAATCAAATATTCATAAAAAAATAATCAGAAAAATTGGGCATAAACTACATGCTATTAGCTAATTTCTACTGAAGTGATTTTAAAAATACCAAAAAAAGTTGACTTTTTGAGGGAGCCACAAAACATGCTATGTTATGTTTTTTTGACAGAAACAACACCAATTTATGTGGCTCCCTCTTTTGAACCCCTTAATCTATGCCATTTTCAAAACAAAATAGTAGTTTAGAAAGTAGACTCGGAGCACTACGAACATTGTTTTGGTTGCATCTCCAAATTTTGAGTGTAACTATGTTCATTTTCTCATCCAAGGCTAGTATTTCCTGATTTCAGAAAAAAAGTGGCCACTTAAGACCCCTTTTTGACCCCCCATCTTCTTGCACTTACTCGTCTTATGTACCATACTCATCAACAGTTGGTAGTCTTATGTTCGCTATGGTGTGCACCAAACTAGACATTGCACAATCAATGGGAGTAGTCAGTCATTTCATGGCAAATCTAGGTTGTGATCATTGGACGGCTGTGAAGTGGATTCTTAGGTATTTGAGGGGCACTTTTGATGTTGCTATTTTTTATAGTGGGAGTAGTCTTTAGGTTAACGAATATGTGGATGTAGATTTTGGTGGAGACAGAGATAAGAGAAAATCTACTATAGGTTATGTTTTCTCCTTAGTAGGAGGTGTTGTTAGCTGGGTTTCAAAGTTGCAGACAGTGGTGGCTTTGTCTACTACTGAAGTAGAATATATGGCAACGACATAGGCTAGCAAGGAGGCAATTTGGCTTCATAGACTCTTGGGTGAATTGTAGGTAAAGAAGGATAACATGGTGTTGCATTGTTATAGTCAGAGTGCTTTACACTTAGCACGAAACTAAACTTATCATGCCAGAATGAAACATATTGATGTACAATATCACTTTGTACATGAGGTGGTGGAAGGAGGACATGTCTCTTTGGCTAAGATACACACTAATATAAATCCAACAGATATTTTGACGAAGCCTAATAGTAGAGAGAAGTTCATATGGTGCAGAACTTCTCTTGTCTTGCACATCACTTGATGGTAGGCAGCAGCGGTACTGGTCTCTCAATATGAAGAGTTATTCACAAGGCAGAAACATGACATCAAGTGGGAGATTGTTGAAATGTGAAGTCAGTTTGACTTATTCCATCAGTGACAAGAAGTCGACAATGATAAATTTTTTTGGCCATGTTCCACTTGTACACCATGAAAAATTACATGTGAAAGTGCCACTAACGGTTTTATGCATGGAGATCTATCTTTAGATTTGATCAGTTTTTTGCATGTGCTTTTTCATGATTACTTAAGGTTGTCGAGCTTGAATGCCAAGGCATGAGAAAAAGTTTTGTAACTACAAATTTTCTTTTGAGAATAAAATTGAGAGATCTTTGCCCATGGTTTTTTTTCTTGGTACATTACTAGGTTTTCCACGTAAATTTGTGTTGTCTATTTTGTGCTTTTATTGCTAATTCACTGTTATTTCAGTTTTGTACTACTTATTTTTCTAACACCAATACATGTATATCAATACACTTTACATGTCACATCAAAGAAACAACTAATCATATGATGACACATAAGGTGATGGGTAATAGATATTTTGGGGCACATTTTTCAATCTAACTTTTTTTGGTGTTTTAGACAACTCAACAAAGATTTAGCTGATTAGGTTATAGCTTTGATACCCAAAACCCCAAACAATAGTTTTAAGCTCTTCACTTAGATATAAAGCACTCTACTTAAATATCATCCACTTCAATGGTCAAACAAGCAATAGTAATTTTACACCTCATTCACAACAAAAAGTGGTAAATATTGTCCTATTTTTATTGGCCAAAATTGACCTTTGACTGTTGAAGTGGATGGTATTTAAGAATAGTCGATACAAAGATATACTAAAATTTTCATGAAATTTTGATATACCATTTAAGAAGTTAGGGTGTGCAGATACTGGGTTCATGGTTAGCAGCCAAGAAGGCACTCTATGGTGGCATGCACATAGCTCCTAGCTCAGAGCTACTGTTTATGGAGCCTTAATTATCCATCCTAAGAAATGAATGGCTTATCCCTTTCCAAATCCCGCTCAAGAGATTCTTGTCCTTCTAGGTATATATCTGCTACACAAACTATATTCTCCCTATACCCTTCTTGCCTCATCCATCTCGATATTAAGTAGATGTATGACTGGTATTTATGAACAGGGGAGTGGTGGAACAGAAATCCCATCGATGTGATGAATGAAGCAACACGAACAGGAGCCAACCCTAATGTCTCAGATGCTTTCACTATCAATGGCCAGCAAGGAGATCTGTACCGGTGCTCAAGAGCAGGTGCTGTAATAATATTGAACCTAATTTTACTATTGATTACCTAGTTAATTATTTCCAATGCACTGATGAAATGCTTTTAGTGAAGCAGATACATAAATACAGTTCCTATCAAGACTAGGGAGACTAATCTTGTCTGGGTGATCAACTCTGCACTCAATACCGATCTATTTGTCTCCATTGCAAACCACGAATTATTGTGCAGTAATTGTAGTGTTTATTTAATATTACAGTTGGGATGTTAGAACAAAACCCTACAAAAATAAGCCTTCTGATGTTGGGTCCGGGGCAAACAACAGATGTACTGGTGAGCTTCAATAAAGCAGCAGGGAGATACTACATTGCTGCTGGAGCATATGCAAGCACTTAGGGAGCCCCCTTTGATAACACCACCATGACTGCCATCTTTGAATATAGCAAAGCAAGCTCCCCTATGATACCCAAACTCCCCCTCTACAACTACACATAATCTGCCACCAAGTTTTCTACAAGCCTAAGGAGCCTGGCCTCTCGTGACCACCCTATTTTTGTTCCTCAGAATGTGGATGAGTGTCTCTTTTACACGGTGGGATTGGGATTGATCAACTACCCAAGACAGTCATGCAGAGGTCCCAATGGAACAAGATTTGCGACAAGCATGAACCACCACTCATCCGTACTGCCATCCTCTACCTCAATACTGCAAGCCCACCATTTGGGCATCAATGGAGTCTTCACCAATAGCTTCCCTGACACTCCTCCCGTGCATTTCAATTACACAAGACAAATATCTTCATGGGCGAAAGCCATCCAATCCATCTCCATGGGTATGGCTGGGATCATACCTATGGAGATGAGGATTTGGCAATTATAATACAGCAACAGATCCATCAAATTTCAACCTGGTGGATCCTCCCATGCGCAATACTGTCAATGTTCCAGTCAATGGCTGGGATGCTATTTGATTTGTAGCTGACAACCCTGGTAAACACCATTTTTGCTTTCTAATTCTTACTTTCATAACCATAAAGCATCTGAATTTGTTATTTAATTTTATGTGTAGGAACATGTCTACTGCACTACCACTTGGATGTACACATTGGGTGCGGTTTGGCCATGCTTTTTGTTGTCAAAAATGGAGTGGATTACTTATCAACTCTGGAACATCCTCCCCCATATCTTCCTGCATGCTAAAGACAGTGGCAGGAACTTTGCTCTCTTAGAAAATCCATTCCCCACATACGAACTGACCAACTGTTAGCTTTTGTCATCATTTTTAATTTTCCCCCTCAAATGGCCAAAAATCATCATTGTCCATGCTTTACTAATTTCTATTTAACTTTCAACCATTTTACTATTCATTATTAATTGAACCACGTATCATCCCATTATAGTGTATAAAAACTTACTTATTATGATGGTATGTTTAAACTTACCTCTACAATTATGGCTGCCACTTCCTTACACGTAGAGAATATAACATGAATATCATGCTTCTATAATAAAGTAAAATCCATGGAAATCTAAGGAAAGGGCATCTACAATCTTGTTCTGTTGGGACTCCATATGATTGTCTTGGTAAGCATTAACACAATATATATTTGGGAGTAGATGATTAATGAAGTTTTAATAGGTAAATTATTTTTTTAAATATTAAAAAACTATCATATCAGTTTTAAAGAGTAAAATGAGACAAATGAAACCCACAAGGAATAATAATTGAAGAACAACTGTCCAAGAACTAACTACCCAACCACCTATCACAAAAAGGAACCCCTATAGATAGCCATAACAACCCATTACACAAGCCATCATTACAAATGAAACATGTAAGAGAAAACCACATTGCATAGGATTGTTTCAAAACGACCATTAACTTGATCATTAGAGAAAGAGACAACATGATAGAAAAGTAACAGTGGCATTCCTTAGCAACAATAACATAATTAGCACCTCAAATAGGAAACAAGACATCTGTTTGAACATTTGCAATCACTTACCATCCTTACCAACATCATTCTTATTGAGATCTAAAACAAAATCCTCAATATGCTTTTTCAAGGACTAAAATCTAAAATTAACACATTCTTGTAGCCAAGAGTTTGGGTACATGTAAATAGGAATATTCGAGCAAGGAGTTGGGGCATCATCATCCTCACTGCTTGAGGAGTCCCCATCAACCTAAGCACCACCACTATGAACAAGGCTAGCATCAACAATATCCTTTCCCTTATCAACAAAATCATTAGGAGCAATATGAACACTTTAAACATCTTCATTGCCAAAAGGGATAGTTGTTGATATATATTGTCATTGATGTCAAAAGTTTGTGTCTAAGGTAAAGAAGGAGTGCATAGAAGAAAATGTGTCTAGGGAAGAAGGGAAAGAAAAACACTTAGGCATTAAGTTTTGTGCTTAGTCAGCAAAAAGTTTGATTTGAAAACTAGCAGTTTCACCGGTTCTATTTTTTGCCAATTCATCAATAGAAGAAAGGGGAGGCATTCTTGTTGAAGCCTTTGACATAAAAAAATTTAAGTCTTAGTTATCGGCAAAATCTTTGTTTTGTGAACTTGTTCGCAAGTTTGGTTTTTCTTCGATTTACTGACTAGTCAATAGAGGCTTGAGAATTGGAATACCACTGATAAAGGAAAAGCTTAAAGTCTTTGGAAGTTTGTGAGTTCAACATTTCACCAATTCACCGACTAGGCGACAGAGGGATTAAGAGTAAGTTCATGGTTTGGTTCTTTTGCGGACTAAGGGGAAGTTGATGACAAAGTGTTAGAGAAAGTCAAAGTTCATAGTTTGACTATTTTTTTGACTAAAGAGTTTTTGAAGACAAGGATAAGTTTAGAAGTTGAAGATTCTAAGTTATCAGGAAAATCTTCATTGGAGAAGCTTCTGTTTTAGCAAGTAAGTTTGCAAGTTAGCTATTTCCCTGATTCGCTGACAAAGAAGATGTAAGGCATTGATAAAGAAAAGAAAGCTTGTTTGGCCGTTAAAAGGAAAGTTCATGATTTAGAACTTTTGCCGATAGAAGGGAAAAGGTGATAGAAAAAGGATAGTTCGTGGAATGTGATTTTTGGTGATAAAGAAGATGAAGGGGCAAGTTCAAAAAAGATAACTTTCACCAATAAGGAGGACAAAGAAGACATAGGTGATAGTTTAAAAAAAGTAAAGTTTATTGATAAAGGAGTTAGAAGCCAAAAGTTCAAAAAAGAGTGTTTTCACCGATAAAGAAAATAAATCTTAAAAGAGACCACAGTTTGAAAAGATGAGAATTTGCCGATAGAGGCAAAAGGTGATAAAGTTAAGTTTGAAGAATGGGATTTTCTCTGATAAAGAAGAAGATAACTTGGCAAAGTTCTCAAAAGTTGAAAATCATCGATAAAGGACTAAAATCTAGAGGTTTAAGAAATAACAAATTTGCCAATAGAGGATGGTTAAGGACTAATAGTGGATGCATGGTGATGACGATGATGCAGAATAGCTAGATGTTTTGCATGCATGAAGATATAAATAGAACTACAATTGTGATTGATTATAGGAATAGATAAACAATAGTCAAACCATTTAATGCATGCATAGATCTACATACAGAGGTGTTTTCTGTACATGTAGAAAAGCGGGAGTGTTAACATGCAAATGATTGGAGTTTTAAACATGTAGAAGGATTGGAGTGTAAGCATGTAGATGGGTGAGAATATGCAGAGACATAAATATATATAAAAGCAATTGTAATAGAATAAGATATAGAGAGATAGATTGATGTATGTGAGAAGAATTTAGTGCAGAGAGAGTCTAGGTGAGCAGAGTGAGAGACAAAGATTGTAGATGGTTTGAATAGATGCATATGAGGTTTATGAAGAACCAAATGGCTGCATACTTGAATATGTAAAGATTCAGTGAGGTTGGTGCCTCCTATGGATTGAGTTGGTTCTCAAATTAGGGGATTGTAGTCTCCTTAGAGTTGGTGCTCTTAAATCAGGGGTTTGGTGATTCCTTAGAGTTGGTGCCTCCTATGGACTGAGTTGGTTCTCAAATCAGGGGATTGTAGTCTCCTTAGAGTTGGTGCTCTTAAATTAGGGGTTTGGTGATTCCTTAGAGTTGGTGCTCTTAAATCAAAGGTTTGGTCACTCCTTAGAGTTGGTGCTCTTAAACATTGTAATCAATGGTTTCATTTGTGAGGCTAGATTAGGATGGTAGATCTGAGAAGCATTTTCTCACCATGTTTTTTCCCATATTGGGTTTTCCATGTATATCTAGTGTTCATGTGTGCATGCTTTCTTGTTGTTGATGTTATTGCATTGAAAGTTAATTTGATCTATATTCTAGAAGCTTGAAGTTTTAAGTTTTATTGATCTATTGATTTACCCCCCTCTCAGTAGATTGCTTATGTTCTAACAATTGGTATCAGAGCAAGGTTCCTTGGAGAAGCATAATAGCTAAGGTTGATCTTGGAGATAGAACACATGGATAGCCAAGAAGGATCTCACTAAAACAAAGAACCATTGTTTGATAGAACAAATTATGCATTCTAGAATATACAGATGGAAACCTACCTAACTTCAATAGGGTTTGATGTTTAGAAATATGAACTAATGATGGTTATACTGCTCTTACAACTCCTCCAATAGAAAAAGATAGGTAAGAAGGAATGTGAGAATAATGCTAAGGCTAAGAATGCAATTCTATGTGGTTTAGCTAACTGTGAATTTATGAAAGTGATGCACTACAAGTCTACCAAGGAAGTCTGGGATAAGCTTCATAGCATCTATGAAGGAGATACAAAGGTGAAACAAGCCAAGCTGCAGACCTTCAAAGGAAGATTTGAAAGCCTAAAAATGAGAGAGGAAGAAAACATTGTTGATTACCTACTCAGAGTTGATGAAGTTGTGAATGCTATGAGAGGACTAGATGAAGAAGTAAAAGAGTAGTGATTGTTCAGAAGGTACTTAGATCTGTACCTTCCAAGTATGATTCTAAAGTCCCTGCTATAGAAGAAGCAAAATATCTTGATAAGATAACTATTGATGAGCTACATGTTATTTTTACTGCCTATGAAATGAGGACATGTGTTACTGAGATTTCAAAGAGAAGCTACATTTAAGGCATCAAAGAAGGCAAATAATGAGTCTGAATCTAAGACAAATGAAGAAGAGGCCAATTTTGTAAGAAGATTGAAGAGAGGATCTAGGAAGTATAAAGGTAAGTTACCCTTTAAGTGTTTTAATTATGGAAAGGTTGGTCACTTTGCTGCTAAATGTCCTTTTGAAGGAAAAGACAAAAGTGATGAATTTTATAGTAAGAAAAGTAACAAGCAATTCTATCCAAAGAGGAAATTTTTTAGAATTTTTAGAAGAACAAGAAGAGTCTATACATAAAAGGTGACAATAACTCCTCTGAAGAAAGCCCCATTTCAGAAGACAACAATGAAGGTGTTTTTGAGGCTGAAGGAAATGAATTCCTATTTATGACAATGGAGACTACTAATAAAGATTAGAACAATACTAATGTGGAAGATATTGAGAATGAAGAAGAAGGAGAAGTAGACTTGGAAGGAGAGCTAGTATATGCTTTACAAGAGATTGAGAAACTAAGGAAGAAGAACTCCAAACTAAAGCTGCAACTTCAAGAAGATATGGTGTCTAATAAGCTTGTAGAATCAGAAGAGCTAATTGTTGACTTGAGGACACAAGTGGAAGAATCCAAGAGAATAGAAGAAGTTACCAAATCTGAATTAAAAGTAAAATCTAAAGAATGTCTAAAGTTGAAATCCAAAATTGTGTCTTTGAGAAAAGATTTAGAAAAGGCTAAGAATTAGATTAACCTAAGTATCAAGTTTGAAAAGAACAGTGGCATGCTTGATGAAATGATAAGTAGTTAAAGATTTCCAAAGAACATGGCTGGTTTAGGATTTGAAGAAGGTCAGCACTCAAAGTCTAGTGATCCTCCTAAAAAGACTGAAGAGAAGAAGAAAAAGAAGGAAGATGATGGATTCACAAAAGTCAAAGATCAGAAGGAGAAAATATTCAAAGGTCCCCCTCCTACAAAATATTCTGGTATGATTAGGTTTCCCCAATCCTTTTATGGCTATTTTTATTCATGTAATCAATATGATCATAGGGTTGTTAGTTGTAGAATTGTTCCTAGGAGAAGAACTGATTTTATTAGCAAAAATTCTTTTGTACCTCTAGGAGATTTTAGAGTAATTTGTTACAAATGCAATAACTTTGGTCATATTGCAAAATTCTATAGAACAAACTTTGTAAAAAAGAACAAACAAGAAAGAAAGGAGAATGTTCCTCCTAAGGATGATAATGCATCAGACTCTCTTGTGAATAAGGACAAGAAAACTAAGAAAGTCTGGAAGAAGAAGAAGGATGATCAGAAGAAATAAGAATCTCTTATAGTACAGATGCCATTTCATGCTAAGGGACAGAATCCATAGGTGATAGACAGTGGTTACTCCAGTCACATGACTAGAGATAAAGTAAGTTTATAAGCCTACAAGAATGGAATGGAGGCTTAGTTAAGTTTGGTGACAACACATCTAAGAAGATTTGTGGTAAAAGAACATTGAGTATTGATGGAAAATCCAAGATTCACAATGTCTACTATGTTGAAGGACTAAAGTATAATTTTCTTAGTGTATGCTAGATGTGTGATAATGGATATAATCTGACATTTAATGCAAAAGGCTATGAGATCAGGAAAGCACACTCTTGTAAGTTGGTTACTGAGGCAAGCAGAACAGAAAATAATCTTTACAATCTCAAGGAGATTCAAGGAATAATTTGTTTGATGGGACAGGTTGATGAAAGTTGGCTGTGGCATAGAAGATTGGGTCATATCAATTTTGACAACCTTGTGAAGGTGAATTCAAAAAATGCAGTTAGGCACATGCCTAAAATCACCAAGCCAACCAATACAATATGCAAGGAATGTCAGCATGGGAAATAGACAAGGTCTAGTTTTAAAACAAAAAAATACTATACTTCAAGACTCTTGGAGTTACTTCATATAGACCAAAGTGGTCCAACCAAGACACAAGGACTAAAAGGTAAGAGATATTTCATGTTATTAGTTGATGATTTCTCAAGAATGACATGGGTAACCTTTCTTAAGGATAAGTCAGAATCCTTTGAGAGATTTAAGACTTTTAGATCTGTGGTTGAGAAGGAGATTGGTCTAACAATCAAATTCTTAAGATCATACAGAGGTGGAGAATTCACCTCCAATGAGTTTATGGAATATTAAGAAAGACACAGCATAAAAAGACAATATTCTACACTTAGAACTCCATAGAAAAATGACGTTGTGGAAAGGAAAACATAATGGTAAAAGATATGGCAAGAAATATGCTAAATGAGATGAAGTTACCTAATGTTTATTGGAGAGATGCAATACACACAACAATGTATGTTTTAAATAGAGTGCAGTTAAGGATAAACACTGGTAAGACTCCTTATGAATTATGGTATGGCATATCTTCTTCTGTCAAATTTTTCAAGGTGTTTGGTAGTAGATGCTACATTAGAAGAGATGAAGATGGCCTTGGAAGCTTTGATTCAAGATGTGATGAAGGCATATTTCTTGGATATTCTTGTAGATCCAAAGCATATAAGTGCTACAATAAGAGACTATAGAATTGTAGAAAGTGTTAATGTCAGGGTAGATGAGGAACAATTTCATCTAACACAAAACAAGGATAGTTGCTTAGAAGGATTAGTGCTAATAGAAGTAGAAGAAGAAGAAGATGCTACTGTTGAAGAAGAATATAAAGGGATAACCATTAAAGCACCTACTAAGCATGTGCAAAAAGATCATCCCGAACAACAGATAATAGGACACAAGAATGAAGGAGTGCAAACTAGAAGAAAGTTGGCAAAGACAAATGATCAGGTAAATTTTTCATTACTATCTAAGATTGAACCTAGAACATTTAATGATGCTAGTGAGGATGAAGGATAGATCAATTCTATGGAGGATGAGCTCAATTAGATTGAGAAAAATCAGACTTGGGAATTGGTTCCAAGAGTTGCAGATAAGAATGTGATAGGCATAAATTATGTGTTTAAAAACAAGTTGAATGAGGATGGAGAAGTTGTGAGAAACTAAGCATGATTGGTTTGTAAAGGATACACACAAGTTGAAGGCATAGATTTTGAAGAAACATTTGCACATGTAGCAAGATTGGAAGCCATTAGGATGTTTTTGGCATTCTCTATTTATAAGAACTTAGAAGTTTACCAAATCGATGTTAAATCTACATTCCTAAATGGGAATCTTAATGAAGAAATTTATATTCAGTAACCTAAAGGATTTCAACTGTCAGAGAAAGAAGATTATGTTTGTAGACTGAAAAAGGATTTGTATGGTCTGAAACAAGCCCCTAGGGCTTGGTATTCTAAGTTGGATAATTACCTCCAGCAACAAGGATTCAAAAAAGGATGTGTAGATAGTAACTTATACTTCAAATTAGAAGGTGAGCACATGTTGATTGTTGTTGTATATGTTGATGACATCATTTTTGGTGGTAGTGATGACAGGGCATGCAAGGAATTTGCTGATTTGATGTAGAAAGAGTTTGAAATGTCCATGCTTGAAGAACTTTCTTTCTTTCTTGGTTTACATATATCACAATTAGACCAAGGTATATTTATATCACAAACAAAGTATGCAAAGGAAATGCTCAAGAAGTTCAAGATGGAAGAATGTAAACCTATGAGTACCCCCATGATGATAGGATGCAAGTTGAGCAAGAATGATGAATCTCCTGATATAGATCAAATGATGTATAGATCTATGATAGGTAGCTTACTATGCCTAACTGTATCCAGACCAAATATCATACAAGCAATATGCATGGTGGCTAGATTTCAATATGCTCTTAAGGAATCTCATGTTCAAGCTATGAAGAGATATTTTAGATACCTAAAAGGTACTGTAGATTAAATGGATTATGGTACCCTCGAAATAATGATTTTACTTTGATAGCATATACAAGTGCTAATTGGGTAGAAAGTACAGATGATTAGAGAAGCACCAGTGGTGGAGCTTTCTTCCTTGGTGATAGGTTGGTATCATGGATCAACGAGAAGCAAGATTCAATCACATTGTCCATTGTTGAGGTAGAATATGTTTCTGATGTTTCATGTTGTACACAAGTTTTATGGATGACTCAGACTCTCAATGACATGAAAGTAGAGTTTAAATATCCTATTTCTATTCTTTTTGATAATACAAGTGCAATCAATATCTCAAAGAATCATGTGATGCACTTAAGAACAAAGCACATCTCCATTAAATATCATTTCTTGAGGGAAAAGGTTGTAGATCAAGAAGTAAAGTTGAAGTATGTCCCCACACAAGGTCAAATTGTAGACATTTTCACAAATCCACTTTCCAAGGATACTTTTGAGTATCTCAGGCAGAAGTTAGGAGTTATTGCTCCTCACAAGTAGAAGTGTTGTTGTAACAACTATCCAAGGCAAGAGCAACTCAAGGCATATCTTTCATCCCTATTTTGATAGTGACTACCTCTCAGGGGGAGTAGGTAGATAGACAGTAGTAGTAGGTTATTGTTAGAAAAGAGGTTGATTACCTCTCTTTGCCATTTATGTCAAAGGGGGAGAATTAGAGTAAGGGGGATAAAATGTAGAAGAAATAGTGCAGGACAACATTATTGCAGAAGGATTAGAGCAACACTAAGAACAAATTATGTATAAGTGATTACATCAATGACAAAGGGGGAGATTGTTGATATATAATGTCATTGATGCCAAAATTTTGTGTCTAAGGCAAAGAAGGAGTGCATAGAAGCAAAAGTATCTAAGTCAGAAGGGAAATAAAAATATTACGGCATTAATTTTTTCCCTTAGTTGGCAAAAAGTTTTGTTTGAAAACTGGCAAGTTCGCCAGTTCTATTTTTTACCAATTCACTGACAAAAGAAAGGGGAAGTATTCTTGTTGAAGCCTTTGACTTAAGAAAATTTTAATTTGTAATTATTGGCAAAATCTTTATTTTGTGAACTTGTTCACAAGTTTAGTTTTTCTCCAATTTACCGACTAGCCAATAGAGGCTTGAGAATTGGAATACTGCCGATAAAGGAAAAGCTTAAAGTATTTGGAAGTTTGTGAGTTTGGAATTTTGCTGATTCACTGACTGGGTGATAGAGGGCTTAAGAGTAAGTTTGTGGTTTGGTTCTTTCACTGACTAAGGAGAAGTTGATGACAAAGTGTTAGAGAAAGTCAAAGTTTGTGGTTTGACTATGCTGACTAAAGAGTTTTTGAAGACAAGGATAAGTTTAGAAGTTGAAGATTCTAAGTTATCAAGAAAATCTTCATCAGAGAAACTTCTATTTTAGGAAGTAAGTTTGCAAGTTAGCTATTTCCCCGATTCGCCGATAAAGAAGATGTAAGGCATTGATAAAGAAAAGAAAGCTTGTTTAGCCATTAAAAGGAAAGTTTGTGATTTAGAACTTTTGCCAATAGAAGGGAACAAGCGATAGAAAAAAGATAGTTTATGGAATGTGATTTTTTCCAATAAAGAAGACAAAGGGGAAAGTTCAAAAAAGATAACTTTCACTGATAAGGAGGACAAAGAAGACATAGGCAATAGTTTGAAAAAAATAAAGTTTGCCGATAAAGGAGTTAGAAGCCAAAAGTTTGAAAAAGAGTGTTTTGCCGATAAAGAAAAGAAAGCTTAAAAGAGACCACGGTTCAAAAAGATGAGAATTTTATGATAGAGGTAAAAGGCAATAAAGTTAAGTTTGAAGAATGGGGTTTTCATCGATAAAGAAGAAGACAAAGGCAAAGTTCTCAAAAATTGAAAATCGCCGATAAAGGGCTAAAAGCTAGAGGTTCAAGAAATGACAAATTCCTTGATAGAGGATGGTTATGGAGTAACATTGGATGCATGGTGATGGAAAATTCACATGCTCATTCATAATGTACTTACAATGTTACAATCTAAGCCAACTTCCTTGCTTCCAACTTTATTTAGAGTTTTAGACCCTAGTTGTAACCCAATAACTACAAAATTACAAGTCTACTTTACAAGTTTGCTTCCCTTCTATATATATATATATAGATTTGGGGGAAACTCTCTAGAGGTTGACAAAAATAGTGCCGTGGCTATTTTTTAAACCTATTATAAAATACATTGTAACATTCTTATAGATAATAATAATTTTGTTATGGGTTGACATCACCACGTGTAGTGTAGTGATGAGTTGGTAGTTCAGCCAATAGAGAGATGCTACCCATTAGATTCTTGCAGATGGCAAGAAGAAGGATGAAAGGCTCCTTTGATATTGGGGGTGGCAGAGTGGGGGAAACCACCCACCCTAATATAGGCGTAGATGGTAGTTCCCCTAGGTTCGGCATGTAATGAAATAGAAAAAGGCAAGTTTGCTCGTATCACAGGATTATTATTATTGTCTGATGGTGGAGAGATGGTACTCTTTGGGCACGAGGAGAAGGAAAGACTGGCCTAAAACTAGAAAACATAGACATTGCAACCTCAAAGTATGCATTGGATGATACACAATTTGTGGTGTGAGTTGTATATCATAGTTGTTGACTCCATACAACTTCGTTCAGATAGAACTAAAGTCTGAAAGAGTTATACTCTATATATTTGCTTATAGAAACATTTTGTTAAAAACATAAATGTCAATTGTGTCAACTATTTCTTATACATTTACTATGTATTGCTTGAAACTATCAGCCATAATGTAAGTAACACTGTTTCTTTAAGGAGAATGATCTCTAGGCCATTGGCTGAATACGACATACGTATATATATATATAAAATCACCCTTACTAAATGATAAGGGTTAAATACTATATATATAATATCAAAGGTTATCATTATAAAAATGAAAATGAAAGACGATTCACAAGTAAATTAGGGTTGTCAGGGTTAGGGAATACTCCCCCTCTATCAACTATAAACCTTAGTCAAATAATAAGGAATAAAGAATTAATATCCCCATTTGAAAATAGGGTAACGAGAGATATCTTCATCTCTTAACATGACTATCTCTCAACTTGCAACTATGTTCTAGGAATGTTGTTTAGTCATTATGACTTGTCGAGATAGCACCATCGACAAAATAACTCACAAAGAAAACAATTACTAAGAAGGAAGACATGACTCAGGACAACTTACAAAGGGGTTTGAAAGGACATAGAATCCAATACTTAGATGGCTATCTAACCCGTTTCCCAACATCTATCTCTTCCTCCCGAATGATACTCTCTTTCCTTCTTTGAAGGAAGATACATTTTCTTCCTATTCACACTCAACATCATAAAATCATGATCAGTAAATCATCATCTATTTCGTAGTTCAAACTAATCAAATATTCATATTATCAAATAGTTTCTTAACTAACTATTATTAGTCCATAATCAAAAATTAAATCAGATATCTCCACATTATCTACTCAGTAAACTATGATTAATCCTCTTGATTACCATGTAAGGTTAGGATTAGGTCTAATCATATGTTGTGGATGTAACATATCCCCACATAAGAATCATCATCCCCGATGATTAGTTGTCTTAAAAGTTAATCAACATAATATGAAAATGTTTCAAGAGCATAATAAATAAGTTTTTTTAGAAAAGATGAGGAAGTCTAGCATAAAAGTCATCATAGTTTTCTCAGGTGGCATTTTCCTCTACATATTGGTCCCACTGGACCTTGCATTATGTTATATCTTTCTTATGTAAGCGTAGCTTATGCATTTCAAGCACCTTGATGGGCTCGATCACCACCACTCCTGGGCCTTCACCTGTAAAGTATTCCAATCAAGCATAGGAATTTGATTATCTACAAAGTTAAACCTTTTCAAATAAGAAACATGAAACACGTTATGCATCATGGCAAGAGCTAGTGGTAGAGCAATTCTATGTGCTACTGGGTTGACATCTTAAAGAAATTTGAGGGGACCCACATATCTAGGTGTTAGTTTGGACATCTTTCCAAATTTAATGGAACTCTTCTGAGGTTTTACCCTTAGGAGAAATTTTTCTCCCACTGTGAAATGCCTTTCAATGCACTTAGCATCTGCATAGATCTTTTGTCTATCATTGGCTTCTGTTAGCCTTCTCTTAATTAGATGGACTTGTTCTTCCATCTCTAACAGCAATTCTAGACCAAGGCTAACCCTATCTTCTAGCTTATCCCAGCTTATAGGGGTTCATCACTTCTGTCCATATAATACCTCAAATGGAGCTATCTTAATAGCAGAGTGATAGAAATTATTATAGGCAAATTCCACTAGAGGATGATAATCCTCCCCCTTGTATTTCTAATCCATGCAATACATCCTTAGTAAATCCTCTAGCACTTGGTTGTCCCTCTCAGTTTGGCCATCCACTTCAGCATAACAAGTAGAGCTTATATTCAACTGGGTTCCAAGTGAATAGAACAAGGATTGCCAAAACCTTGATGTCATTCGTGCATCCCTATATAAGATAATCTTCTCAGGAATGCCATGCAGTCTGAAAATCTCTTGGACAAATTTTCAAGCTATGGCAGGTGCCCCATCCATCAAGTTCCTAGGTATAAAATGGGAAGCTTTGGTGAGTCTATCCACCATAACCAAGATAGTATTATGCCTATTCCTTGACATAGGAAGCCCTTGCACAAAGTCTATGCTTACAATCTGCCATTTCCACTTAGGAATTTCATGAGGGTACAATAATATTGTCAGGTGATGATTTTCCACCTTCACCCTTTAGCATTCTATACATGTAGCTACAAAATTTGTGGCATCCCTCTTCATTCCTTTCTAGAAATATAGGGGTTTCACATCAGCAAGTAACTTTGTTAATCCAGGATGTCCAGAATATGGTGCATAATGCACCTCCTTCCATACCATATTTCTTAACTCTATAGAGTTAGGTACATACATCCTTCCTTTAAACCTCAATAACCCATCTGGTTCAAGGTTGAATCCCTCATATCTCAGATTCTGGGGGTTTTCCTCAAGGGCCTATTTTACCTCTTCGTAAAACTCATCTCCCTTAAATTTCTATAACACCTAATTCCTAAAATCAGAATGTATGGAGATCATTGAGGACATGTGTCTTCTCCTACTCAAATCATTTACCACTCTATTTTCTTTTCCCTAAATAAATTTATTCTTGAAATCATAATCTGGGATGATTTCCAACCATCTTCTTTGCCAAGCATTAATATGGGGTTGAGTGAATAGATATTTGAGTCCTTGGTGATCTGTTTTTAGCTTAAAAGGTTTCTTGAGTAAGTAGTGTCTCCACATTTGAAGTGCATGAATGACTGTTACTAGTTCCAAATCATGTGGGGCATAGTTTTGTTCATAATTTTTAAGTTTACGTGATTCATACACAATGACCTGTCTATCCTAGACTAGTACACCACCTAAGCCTTCTCCCGAGGCATCAATAATGACTACAAAATGACCCTCTAGGTTTGATACCTTCACAATGGGTGTTGAAGTCAATTTTTCCTTTAGTAGGTCAAAGGCCTCCTGTCACTTTTCTTACCACTCAAATCTCTTTCTTTTTCTCTGCAAGGAAGTTATAGGATATGCAATTTTTGAAAAGTTTTTCACAAACTTCCTATAGTAACCAGTAAGGCCCATGAAACTTCAGACCTCATCAACATTTCTTGGTATCAACCATTCCAAAATGGCCTTGATCTTAGCTAGGTCCACAGCTATTTCCTTAGCTGAGATTATGTGACCCAAATACTATACTTCCTTCTAAAAGAAAGTACACTTAGAGAGCTTGCCATACAATTTATGCTCTCTCAACCTCTGAAAAACAATTCTTAAGTGCTGCAGATGCTCTTCCTCATTCTTAGAATATATTAGAATGTCATCAAGAAACACTAGGACAAATTGGTCCAAACAATCCCTGAATACACTATTCATTAAATTCATAAATGTCGTCGGTGCATTCGTTAAGCCAAAAGGTAGGATAGTGAACTCATGATGCCCATACCTTGTTCTAAAGGTCATCTTATGGATGTCCTCATCCTTCAAACTCAATTGGTGATATCCAAACCGAAGATCGATCTTGGAAAACATAGTTGCACCCCTCATTTGATTGAAAAGATCGTCGATGCGAGATAATGGGTACTTGTTCTTTATGGTTGCTTTATTCAACATGCAGTAATCTATACACAACCACATTTCACAAATATGACTAGTGATCCCCAAGGCAACACACTGTGTCTAATCAAACCTTTATCTAACAACTCTTGTAATTGAGCTTTTAGCTCCATTAGTTCTGTGGTGGTCATTCTGTAAGGGGCTTTAGAAATGTGTTCCAACCTTAGAATTATATCAATGGCAAAATCAAAGGCTCTTTTAGGAGGTAATCCTGGTAGCTCATCTAGAAATACATTCTCAAAATCTCTAAGGAAAGGATACCTATCCATATCTAATCTTTCCTGACCTATGGACTCCTTCTTCCCAACTTCATTAAGTTTCTGAGATTCATAAAACATTATCATTTTGGAAATAGGTTTCCTCAATTTCATTTAGTTTTTCCATTTTGATAGTGAAAAGATGGCATCCTTTTCTTTGAGCTCTTTTCATTTGCAGGGTAGAAATTTGTCTCAGTTTCACTTCCCTAAGTTTTCCTTGAAGAAAGACTTTGTTTCCTAAATCATCTAGACACTCTACTATTTTAGCATAACAATCCACTTTGGCTCAATGTTTCCATAACCAATTTATCCCTAGGATAACATCATATGAGCCTAGTGGGGCCACATAAAGATTTACTTCTATGGAGAAGTTCAGAAGTTTAGCCTTAGCCTCAAACATGCATTGCTCTACTTGAGCCTTGGTTTGGTTTGCATATTCTATAGACCAAGAGTTTGCCATGAATCCAACCTTTCTAGGAGGTTTGTTTACAATTTTAGGAGATATAAAACATTCAATAACACCAGTATCAATTAAAACTAAAATTAGAAGACCAGATAAAATACATGTTGTCTCAATGGGAGTTATTTGGTATTTGGCTTGCCTGTTGTCCAAGGCTACATGAATACGTTACTGGAATGTCTCTTGTTGAGAGGGTAGAGGATTTCCTCTTGGTTGTGCTCCTTGTGTCATGTTAGGACACTGGTTGGTGTAATGATCTCTGCCACATGTAAAGCACCCTCCCATTGGTTTGCACCTCGCCTGAGGTTTTCCATAAGTGTCTCCATTCTTCTTGGAGTAGTTGTTCCCCCTTTTCTCTACCTTGGACTTAGTTTGCTTATGCTTTATCATTCTTCTCAGAATAATCTTATTTCTTCCCCTTAGAGGATTGCAAGGATTGGGACCAATTATATCTCTTTTAGTTCCTTTCTCTATAAGCCAACATAGCTTTCAGTCTTTGTTCCCGTTTGATGGCCTTTTCATAGACCTAGTCCATCGTAGTAGGACTATGAACATCAACCTCACCCCTAATCTCGGTGTTCAATCCCATTATAAACTTTTGAATATGGAATCTCTCATCCAATTGGTATTGTGGCACATATTTGAGCAAGTGCGTGAACATTTCCTAATATTCATTCAGAGACATATCATCCTATTTCAGATTCTGAAAGTCTATATAAGTTTTTGGTCATAGAATAGCTGCAGCAACCATCTTTGCCTAAAAAGTTCTATGAACCTATCCCAAGTAAGGCTAGTAGACCTGAAGCCTAGTTCTTGATACAGAGCAGGGTGGAGATTAACACACAATCACAAATGAACAAACTTTTCAATTTTTGAAACTCTTGATGGGTTTTCTCTCAAATCCTTCAATCCCCTAGTAGTACTACAAAACAAGGAATTTCATCATTGAAGGACACTTCAAACCTAGAATCTAATCAACATTCTAGATACCCTTTATGCCTCTTGTTAACATATCTAATTTGTGGATAGGTTTGTTTTGGAACAAAAGCCTCTAAAATTGACTGTTACAACTCAATTAGGCCTAATTAGCCCAGTTTTACAAAGCAAGTATGTGAAATTCAAAACCTAAAACACAAAACTCCACTTTAGGACATTCCTCACATCTCATGGCACCTGAATATGCTAATTTTGTCAATCGAAATTATCACCAATTCACCAAACCACAAGACACTATACCAACCTACTCACTTTAAGCCTAATACATAGAAAATTCAGACTAGGGCTACCTTAAAATTGACCCAAACTCCATCCCCTACTCCTGCAAATGCCAAAATCATTAAAAGTATTGTGTCTACTTTCATTCCACCTATTTTTAGAATTTTCCACTAGTGAAATTGTTCAAAAAATCCATTTTTCAACCAAACCCTCACCACCTGGGGTTTCCTGACTATCCACAAAAAAATCACTCTAACTCACTTCAAATTTGATGAAATTCAATACAAAAAAGATCAAAAGAAAGTAGATTCACTATTCTATCACATGCAATTAATTTTGGGTCATGACAGTACTGTACTGGGTTGTACAATGAGCTGGAATAGTGAAAAAACATAAGAAAAATGTAGAAAAATAGAGTTTGTTATTGTTTTTTTCATCAAAAATCTCCTTCCCATCATGTCTTTGACTTCACAAAGCATATTCTAATTGTTTCCCACTATTTTCCAACCGACTTTTGATTTACCAACCATTTAAATGCCTTCCTAACCACCGATGATTCTTCATATTCGCATTTTGCACTTGTTTTTGCATTTTACAACAATGATAATATTTGTAAAATTAAACCTAGCAACCAAACAAGGACTCTAACCCATGAAACATGATCAAACATGACCTTATTACACAAATAAACATAATCTAAGACCAAAAATGACAAAATTGCCTTCTAGAGGCATGAAACCAACTAGGTGCTCCTGCACCATACTCCTAGGGAAACAAAATCTCAAGTTACACTTGAGAGCAGATCTTCAATAGTCACACCATGCCTTTTGATGTCTTCCTCTATCATCCAAGTGGCATCCTCCATTGGAAGTCCTCTCCATTTAACTAGGTATTGGAAATAGGTCTTCTTCCTTGTCTTCTTAAGCTCCTTCTTGTCCAAAATGCTTTCTAACTCCAAGGGTTGGCTTGGTGGAATATCCCTAATCCAATCTTCATCTGGAACCTCTGAGGAACTTGCATCTTCACCTGCAATCATAGCCCCTTTATAAGGGTATAGGTCAAAAACATTAAAAATCAGGGAAATAGCAACTCCAGGAGGGAGTTCTATCTCATAGGCATTTGCTCCAAACTTGTGGACCACCCTACATGGCCCTATCTTCTTCATCTACAGCTTTGAATAGTTCCCTTTAGGTAGCCTTTTCTTCCTCAAATGTGCTAAGACCAAGTCCCCCACCTTGAAATGAACCTCTCTCCTTTTCAAATTTGCATGTTGTTTGTATTTATCAACACTCTTTGGAAGATTCTCTCTAACTTGCTGATGTATGTCTTTCATGGCCACTACAAATTCTTCTCCTTCAGCACTCCTCTCCATTCCACTCAAATCTCTGAGTTCAAACACTCCCCTAGGCTTCAATCAATACACAATCTCAAATGGGATTTTTCCAACACTTCGGTTCACAGAGTCGTTATATGCAAACTCAGCTTGGGGAAGGATCACATCCCATTGAGTTGAATGTTCTTTTGTCAAGCATCTAAGGAGATTCCCAAGACTTCTATTGACTACTTCAGTCTACCCATCTATTTGGGGATGATAGGCAGAACTAAAGGTCAAATTTGTTCCCAACTTCTTCCAAAGGGCTCTCCAAAAGTGACCCACAAATTTATTGTCCCTATCTGAAACAATAGTCAATGGTAATCCATGAATTTTGACCACCTCCTTGAAGAACAACCCTGCAATGTATGAGGCATCATTTGTACTCTTACATGGTATAAAGTGTGTCATCTTACTAAACCTATCTACAACCACAAACACACTATCAAATCCTCTTTGAGTTTTGGGCAACCCCAACACAAAATCCATGATGATGGACTCCCATGGCCTATTTGGGATTGGTAATGGTTGATAGAGACATGCATTTGTACTACAACCCTCTGCCCTTTGACAAACAACACACCCTTCCACAAATTTTTTGGTATCACTTTGCATCTTTGGCCAATAATAATACCTTCTTACCTGCTCCGAAGTTTTGTCCACACCAAAGTGACCCCCTAAGCTACCACAATGTTTTTCCTTAATCAAATTAGTCCTCATAGAGCATTTGGGAATACATAACTGAGCCCCTTTAAACAATAAGCCATCTTGTATAAAAAAATTAGAATGTTCTTCATGAAAAGTTCCATTGAACTAATTACAAACAACATAAATTTCCTTGAAATCATCATCTCCTTCATACATACCTTTCAAAGCATCAATACCTACACTTTGGAGTTGAACTTCTTGAACCAACAATGTTCTCCTAGTCAAAGCATCCACCACCTTGTTTGACTACCCCTTTTTGTGTTTGATGGTAAAGGTGAAACTTTGTAGGTACTCCACCCACTTCACATGTTTGTGGCTAAGTTTGTCTTGGCTATTTAAAAACTGCAAGGCATGATTGTCAATAAAAATAATGAATTCCTTGGGTAGGAGATAATGTCTCCACTTCTTCAATGACTACACCATGACATATAACTCCAAGTCATAAGAGGAATATTTTTTCTTTGCCTCATTGAGCTTCTCACTAAAAAATACAATAGGCCTACCCTCTTGGCTCAATACTACCCCAATTGCATACCCACTTGCATCACACTCAATTGTGAAAACTTTGTTAAAGTTAGGTAAAGCCAAGATAGGTTGTTGTGCTACTCTATTTTTCAGATATTGAAATCTTTTTTCTGCCTCATCAGTCCATACAAACCTTTTTCTTTTATCTCCTTTGATTGTGTCAATGATTGGAACACATATGAGACTAAAATTCTTAATGAATTTTCTATAAAAACTAGCTAGACCGTGAAAATGTTTTACCTCACTTGCTGATGTTGGAGTAGGCCAATTGAGAATTGCTTCCACCTTGTTAGGGTCCATCTTCAAAGAACCTTTTGAGATCACAAAGCCAAGAAAGGCCAATTCTTCCTTCATGAATTCACACTTCTTCAAATTGAACATCAACTTTTCTTCATTCAACCTCTTCAAAACCAAGTCTAGATGCTATAAGTCTTCCTCTTTAGTCTTACTAAACATAAGAATATCATCCAAATAGATAACCAAAACTTACCTATGAAGGGTTTCAGAACTTCATTCATTAATCTCATAAAAGTGCTCGGCACATTTTGTTGTTCTCAAAATTAGCTATGCGTATTTTGTAGGACGACCCCTACAAAACTTGTCTGTTTTGTGGTCTACACTCTAAGTTCGCAAATTGAGGCTAGTTCTCTTGGACTTGTGCAAAGTCTTTTGACACTGTAGAATAGCTTGTGACATTCCCCTAAGTTGATTCCTTGAGATTCATGAAAATCGTTTAGGTTACAAGCTTGTCAAAATATCAATTTTGACCATTTTAAGGTGTTAGAAAAATTTTCAGGTTCATGTACAAAGTCAATAAAAATTACCGCTCTTGCAGGTTTATTGTTTATGTTTGAGTAAGATGCATGAGCAGCAAATTTTGCCGCTTAGACATCTTGTTTTATTGTTCTTTTGCATGTGTCAAGATGACAAAAATTGCCGTTTTAACATTTGTCTTTTTGTTTCCAAGTGCAAGGGCGACAAGTTTTTCCACCCATGCATGATATAGTTGTGATATGCGGAGTCGGTAAATTTTACCGCTCGGGCAAATCTTGGCAAATTGAGTTAACATGGAGTGCATTAATGGCACTCGTGTAAGTGATTAATATAGTCTTTAAAATCTTTTTAAATGTGTTTAGTCACTATTTTGTTTAGTTATCTTTCTTAAACTCTGGAGACAGACCATGGAAACCTCAAACAAGATTGTTTAGATCGAGTAGATTTTGGATTGAATCATTTCATTTTTCGTGGTCACGTCTAAGGTTCTAGTCATTTTATAGGTAAGTCTTTAATTTTCATTTTTGTTTTTGTTTCCTTTCGAAGGTTTTTCTTGTATGATGAAATGATTGCGTGTGTCTTTTAAATTGTTTAAGTTTTTAAGCAAATCATTCTTCGTTTTGTTTTCCTTTTTGAGTCAGTTTTAAACCTTAGTCTTTGGTAGACCTAGGTTTATTTTGCCGTCCTTTTATCAGGAGATTTTTGCCATTTTGAGTAAAAGCAAATTCTAATTTAGGTCTCGATCATAGGATTCGTGTATCTTCAAGTATTTTAGCTGATGATACATGTTTTACCATGCTAGTCTATTAACATGTATCAGCAGTAATAAATGTTGTCGATACATGTCCTTAGAAGATAGATTTAACCACGCATGCTTAAGTGGTAAATTTTACTGCTTAAAGCATAAAAAATTACATTGTTGTCACAAATGCTGAGTTAGCAATTTTTGCCACTTAGACATACTAAGTTGTGTTTGTTGACTTCTATGCAATGTCAATGAAATTCACCGCTCAAAGTCCTATATTACAAACTTTTGCATATATGTGATGTCGGTAGATTTTGCCACTTTTTCAATGCCTTACATTTCTAATATGTTAAGTCGGTGAATTTTGCCGCTCCAACATGAGAAGTCATTGTTTTATCCCATATGCAGGGTCGGTGAATTTTGCCACCTTGACACTTGTAGATTATCCCTAGGATGAAAGGGTGACAAATTTTTCTGCCTGTGCATTCACCCCCTTGAATTTTTCTAACTCTGGGATATTATCGAAATTGCTTTCCTGAGCCTGCTTTCCTCTATTTTTTTGACCTGCTTGCACTTTAGCCCTTTCAAGCTTACTCCTGTGGTCATGATTGTCAACATGTAGTCTCCCCAAATTACCAGTATTTCCCCTAATTGCATGATCATGGATTTTTGTTGCAGTTTCTTCTGCGAATTTGTTCTAGTCATCGACTCTTATAGAGGTGTTGGTCTTCCAAATGACTGAGTTGTCTCCGAATAAGTCAAAAGCAATGAAGTACAAGTATCAAGGTGTTTTTCTGATCACCTCAGTTACCTCAAATATTGATGATATTCAGGATACAGAGATTGGCCATGTGGACATGGCTGAGTTTGTAGAAAGGACTAAGTTAGATAACCCTAGTCCTCTGATGATGAAGATTGTCACTAGCAACATTCACCTAGTGTCATCATTTCTAGTGGCAGTTCATAATACAGAGTTTGTTCTGCAGTGCGCTCATTTCTACAACAAAGACACTAAGGCAGTGGTGGATGCAAATGGTCATGTGATCATAAGATTGGACCCAGAGTTTATTGATAAATTCTTCATGTGTCCTACTTCTATTGAGGTTGTGAAACTTGATTTTATTATTGCTTATCAAGAATATGATAAAAAATTTGAGAAGGCTAAGAAGACAATTAATACCAAGTGGCTTAAGACTCTAAGGCCAAACTTGTCTAAGTGGCCAAGGAGATTTCCCCGAAGTGATTTTTTCAAAGAAGTAGGTGATCTAATAACTCTTCTTAGTAGGGTAAGGGGGCTAGCTTGTTCTTCACTTTTTCATGAATAGATGTATCCTTTCATCCAGATTATACTTTAGGGCAAGTAGGCTATCTTTTGGGGTGAACAAATCAGCAATGCTCTCCATGAGCAATTGACTAAAGTATCCATTACTTTCAAATTATATATGACTTCCTATCTTGTGTACATAGTAGCCTCAATGAGGATCTTTCCAGGCTTGACATCTAAAGGAGATAGAAGGGTTGTTTCTGTATACCAATATTATCCTCAGCTTACATTGAAGGGTTCCATCCACCATTTCAGGAGGGTAAATGATGCTTTCTTTGTTGTGTTCTTGTGTCTTTTTGATCCATAGTTGGAACAAAGAAGAGTTTTAGATAAGGCATATTTAGTGGTAAATGGATTTGGATGTTCATTTCTTCAATTTCCTACTTTCACATACTTAAGGGTTGGTTTTTTCCAAGGCTATCCATATATGTTGCCAAGATTTCCTTTTGACAAAATGGTTTTGATGGAGCTATGTTGACAAATGATTGTTGTTCACAATAAGCAAATGGAGTTGAAGAAGCCTGGTTTTAGGTTTCCCATTGAGATTGGTAGATATTCAGTTTCAACTGTAGCAAAGGCTAGGTCCATGGAAACTGAAACGTAATTAGTTACTATGAAGCAGTTTAGAAGGATACCAAAATTTGACTATAGGGGTGTGAAAGATAAAAGACTCAATTTCATAAGCCAATGGTTGAGGACATTTGGATTGATCTAAGGACCAAGGAGGAAATCAAAAAACTAGATTATAGCAGGTTATCTCTAGATCAAATTGAGTATTTGGGCTTAGCTGATATTCCTGAAGATATGGTGGATGATGAAGAGCTGGTTAATTCCAAGTATGATAATGAGTAGATTACTAATTCTCCTCTACCCCTTATTCAATGGTCTCAAAAGGAATTGACTTCCTTAAGGAAGAGGTTCAAACCTATGTTAGCTAACACAAATCTGTGGCTCCAAAGTAGAGACATACCATTGAAGGATTTTATAACTGGATCTGAAGAAGAGGTTTTAGAACAAACTGGTAAAAAGGCTGAACTAAGAAAAAAGAATAAAAGTGATACTTCCGGTACATCCAAGGTCTCCAAACCAAGGATCAAATTTGTCTCTAAAGGAAAAAAGGCCAAGGTCACAAAGAAAGATTTTGAGGTGAACAGAGGACTGATGAGCCATCTACTGAAGAGATGGAGGTTGAAGATAAGTCTTTAGGGAAGCTGAGGGATGAACAAGATAAAGAGATAGGACATGGTCAGGAGGGTTTACAAGATGAAGTTATGTCTCCACAGAGGGATGTGCCACAAGAGACTGAAACCCCTCTTCCTTTGCCCAGTGTATCTGTTTTAGTTCCTTTGTTTTTCCTACTATCCTAGTTTCACCCATTAACATTCCATCTTCTGAGTCTCCATCATCTTCAAGGACAATTTTTGATAATCCTCAAGTTGCTTTTGACAATGTTCTTCATTCTTCTGGATCAATTCCTAGTTTGTTCTCATCATCTTTTGACATTGGAGATTCTTCCATCTTTGATCACTTTGTTTTGGGATCTGAGCAAGTTTCAAATGTGGCTGTGTCAGGTGCAGTGTTTACTAAAACTCCTCCTATTGTTTCTACTTCAAATGCCAGTGCAATTCCTACTACACCAACAATGGGACCTAATCCAAATGTAAGTACTTCTGTGCTTCCTCCATGGCTATTAGCTTATACACGCAAAAGAAAGAAACACGCCATCTTCCTAGATGATTTTGATTTTGGTAAACCGATGCCAGTGAAGGATAAGACTTAAAATAAACCTAAACCACTTTCTCGAGTGCTGGAAGATAAGGGGCACAAATTTGTGGAAATTGCTAAACCCCCACAGGATGCCACCATTGAGAATTTCAGTATGAATGATTATTCTATTTCTAGAATTGAACTTGGAAAAATCACACATGAGAGTGCAAAAGATGATATGCAATCTACATTGGATTCTTTGATTCAAAAGTTTGATAGAGAAAAGGAAATGAAGGATTATTATAAGGCAATGGTAGAACAATTGATTGCAGTGGTGAGAAAGATCACTTTGACTTCTGAATTAGTAACTCCTGAAGCTGTTTCTATAGAAGACCCTATCATTCAGAAGGCTGAAAAGACTCATCTCAAAGGAAAAGTGGTTGAGGAGTATTTGAAAAATATGCGTGCACAGGGAGTATCTCTTCTTACAGATGTAAATGAGAAGATAGGTAAAATGGAGAAGGTTATAGCAGAGCTTAATGATTTGGTTGACACTATATCTTAGGATATTGAGCATTTGGATCAAAGCTATGATAAATGGACAGAAATGAGAAAATTGAAAATGAATGCTTTGATATCAATTGGTGTTATTCCAAATCAGGATTCATACACAGAGACTAAGGAAGCATTGACATATCAGAGTAATGTTTTAAAGGACTTGATCAAGGATCTGGAAACTGCCAAGGAGCTAAGTGACCAAAGTGACATTAGTCTCTTACATAAATTGGAGGAGCTTCCGTGTAATTTGGTATCTAAGGATAATCAATTTCTTCCTACGGATGAGATGATCCAAGAGTTTGAGAACATGTTTTAGAAGGAGTTTGAAGATAAAACCTTTTCAGTTTCTTCAATGGATAATATTCTGGATAACCAGTTAACTTTGGGTAACCTAAAGGTCAAGTTAACTAGTCATACTAAAGCAATCACAATAGTAAGGGATGTAATAGTCAAAACCCAGATGATTTTTAGGAACAATGTCAGTCCAGACAGTTTGAGGATGCAAGCTGCATTTTTACCATGTATGATGCTCATTTGAAGAAAGAAGGCAGTACAAGTTGAAGTAGCTTTTCACAACTTAGTTTATTTTCTATTTTTCATATGTACTTTTGAATTAGTTTTGGACATTTTCACATGTACTTTTCTCATATGTAATTACATGTAAAAACTTAGGAAGTCCCAAGTCAATAAGGACTCCTATTTTTGAATAAGTCAAAGTAGTTAGGCTTTTCCTAAATTTCTCCAGGCCTCTCCCTATAAATAAAGAGGGCCTCTTTGTAATTATCCATCTTTTATCTATTGCAAAGAAACTTTGCCAAATTGGAAAACATAACAAGACTTTTATCTTTTCATGTTTATCAAATTTTCAAGTGAATATCAATATAAGCAAGCAGTTTGAGTATCAAACATTGAGTTGAATCATATTGTTTTTATGATATCAGTGTTCTTATATCATTGGCGTTATATTATATTGAATCATTGCTAGAATCATGGAGTTTATTGAAAATTGAGGGAAGTGTTCTTGTTCTGGTTAAATAGACTTTGTGCTATTTTCTCATTGCGGGAGTTTGTGCTTACACATGTGAGAATAGAATTGTTTAAAGACTTTGTGCTGTAAACTATTGTGTTCAATCTAGTTATAGAAAGTGGAAACTTTGAGCTACATTTGAATTCAATCAAGTTTATTTGTGGGAAATAGGCCAAGCGATAGAAGACTTTGTGTTTCTATGGTTTGTATCAGCTAAGAAGTTATTAAATATCATTTATATTGAAGTTATCATTTTGAAGAGAAAACCATCTATTCTGAAAAAAGAGAACAGGATGCAATGAAAACACCCCAAGCATAGTTTTAGTTTGTACAAGTATTAAAAGTTGTTGATTAGAAATAATCCATTATCTAGAGGGAACCTCCCCTTGTTGAGAGGAGAGACTCTGTCTCATCATAGCTGTGGCAATATAACCATTTTTCCATTAGTTGGCTAAATGACAAAATATTCACCCAACACATTTGAAAGCCCAAATGACATGACAAGCCATTCATACAACCCCTCATTTGTTTTGAAGGCAAATTTCCACCCATCCCCCTCTCTAATTCTGATTTGGTGATAGCCACTTTTGAGGTCAATCTTAGAAAAGTAACAAGCACCTCCTAAACAATCCATTAAATCTTCCATTCTTGGTATGGGAAACCTATACCTTATGGTAATCTTGTTAATTGCCCTTGAGTCAGTGCACATTCTCCAATCTCTCCCTTTCTTTGGTGCCAAAATTATGGGGACAGTACATGGACTAAGGCTCTCCTTTATTAGACCTTTGTCTAGTAACTCTTGAATTTGTCTCCTAATTTCTTCATTCTATTTTGGGGTCATCTTATATGCAGGTTTGTTAGGTAGATTTACCCCTGGTATAAAATCTATATGGTGTCTCACATCTCTTATTGGTGGCAAAGAACTAGGAAGCTCATCTACCACTATGTCTTTGTATTTGTTCAACAATGTTTGGACCTCTTTAGGCACATCATCAAGATTTGTTGTTGTCATGATAGATTTTGGTCTGATTAGAATGGCATAACCTTCCCCACCTTCTTCTTTCATGGTTTTCAAAAACTCTTTTTCCCCAACTAGTATTACATGAGACCCAACTTGTTTATCTACACCTTCATCTTGCAATGGAATAAGAGTGAATGAGACCCCATCCTTTTCAATCACATAGGTGTTCTTTTGCCCATCATGATTAGCCTTTCTATCATACTGCTAGGGTCTCCCTAAAAGTAGATGACAAACATCCATTGGGATGATTTCACACAATATTTTATCTTTGTATCCTCTTATGTTGAATTCCACCCATGTTTTCTCATTAACTAGGACCTGCTGACCCTTATTCAACTAGGAGACCTTATAAAGAGTGGGGCGTGGGAGTGGGATTCTTTTCATTTTCAAATTTTCAATCATCTCTAAAGAAACCAAATTATCTATGGAACTAGAATCAATAACAACTTTAGACACCTTACCTTGAGATTTTCACGTGGTTCTAAATAGGGATTTTTTCACCACAAGAACTTTGAGCAATGTTCTCCTCATCATTAGAGTTTCTCCAATTTCTAGAACAACAGGCTGAGATGGAGAATTGAAACTCTCATTAACTTCCTCTTGCACCAACTGAGTTCTCCTTTCTCCACAATGTGAAGTAGAAGGTTGCTTATCTAGACATTTCCATGCTTGATGGCCAAACTGGTTGCATTGATAGCATCTTCTTGAGAATGTATTTGATCCTCTACCTTGACCACTAAATCTACCTCTACTATTTGATCTCCTACCTCTAAAACTGCCTCTTGATTCTGAGCTCTATTCTTAATGACCACTTGTCTCTCCTTGTGGCTTTTGAGACTACCCTCTTCCTCCAAATGTTCCTCTACCCCTGAAGTTCTTTCCTCTGCCTCTACTTTGTTTCTCCTGCCTTCTATTCAACCTTTCTTCTATCTCGATTGCCATTTGAAAACATTCTTCCACCATTCTTGGGGAGGTAAGGCTTAACTCATCTTACATATTGAACCTCAACCCATTTATGTACCTTGCTACTTTTTCCAGCTCTTCCTCAACATGACCTATCCTTATACTTAGCTTGTGAAACTCCTCTGTATAGGCCATGACATCCATCTCCTTTTGTTTGAGGTTTGAAGCTTTCTAAATGTCTGGATTGCATAATCACCAGGTAGAAATTGGCTCTTAATTTTAGCCACCATTATTTCCCATGAATTGATTTTTGACTTGCCCTTCTTTACCCTCTCTTCTTGCACATAATTCCACCAAGTTAAGGTAGGGCCTTTCAACTTTGTTTTGGAAAATTTCACTCTTTGGTTTTCTGCTATCTCCTCATAATCAAAATAGTTATCAAGTGCATCAATCCAACCTAGCACCTCTTGACTATCCATCTTCCCACCATACATGGGAAATTATATCTTCACAACCTTAGGATTATCTCCCTTCATAGCCTTCAACAACTTTGTCATTCTCAATTCATCAGGGTCCAACTCTTCCTCTTGGACTCCTTGAAGGTTTTCATTCTCACCCCCTTCCGCTTCCTCTTCATCACTTTGGTCTCTAGTGACCACACCTCTTCTTTGATTTGATTCAAGTGCTGCAAGTCTTGCAAGGATAGATTCCTGAGCCTCTTTTACCTGTCTCAACTCCTTGGCATGCTTTTCTTTCAACTCTCACTTCTCTAGCAGTTTGATTACTTTTAGGAGGCATCTTTGTTTCCTTCAATCATTAACCTTTTGCACTTACTAATACCACTTTGATGTAGATCATGGTGGAGATTAACACATAATCACAAATGAACAAACTTTTCAATTTTTGAAACTCTTACTTGATGGGTTTTCTCTCAAATCCTTCAATCCCCTAGTAGTACTCCAAAACAAGGAATTTCATCATAACTTTTGAAGGAGGCTTCAAACCCAAAATCTAATCACCATTTTGGATACCCTTTATGTCTCTTATTAACATATCTAATTTGTGGATAGGGTTGTTTTGGAACAAAACCCTCTAAAATTGACTGTTATAGCTCAATTAGGCTTAATTAGCCCTATTTTACAAAGAAAGTATGTGAAATTCAAAACCCAAAACCCAAAACTCCACTTCAAGACATTCTTCACATGTCATGGGGTCTAAATATACCAATTTTATCAACTAGAATTATCACCAATTCACCAAACCACAAGACACTATACCTACCTACTCACTTTAAGCCTAATACACAAAAAATTCAGACTAGGGCTGCCTTAAAATTGACCCAAACTCCATCCCCTGCTCCTGCAAATACCAAAATCATTAAAAGTATTGTGTCTACTTTTAGTCCACATATTTTTAGAATTTTCCACCAGTGAAATTGTTCAAAAAACTCATTTTTCAACCAAACCCTCACCACCTAGGGTTTCCTGACTGTCCACAACAAAATCACTCTAATTCACTTTCAAATTTGATGAAATTCAATCCAAAAAAGATCAAAAGAAAGTATATTCACTATTATATCACATACAATTAATTTTGGGTCATGACAGTACTGTACTGGGCCATACAACGAGCTGGAATAGTGAAAAAACACAGGAAAAATGCAGAAAAATAGAGTTTGTTATTTTTTTTTCATCAAAAATCTCCTTTCTAATGTGTATTTGACTTCACAAATCATATTATAACTATTTTCCACTATTTTCCAATTGACTTTTGATTTACCGACCATTTAAATACCTTCCTAACCACCGATGACTCTTCATATTCCCATTTTGCACTTGTTTTTGCATTTTCTAACAATGATAATATTTGTAAAATTAAACCTAGTAGCCAAACAAGGACCCTAACCCATAAAACATGGTCAAACATGACCTTATTACAAAAATAAACATAATCTAACACCAAAAATGACAAAATTTCCTTCTAGAGGCATGAAACCAACTAGGTGCTCCTGCACTAGTTCCATCTTTTTATTCATCCACCATGTGGATGCTTCACCTACCAGTTGGAATGCCCCCCATACTGCTTTAGTGACCTTATTATAGTTCTTGATTTCAGAATACTTTTTCATTTCTGTAATCCATGCCTTCATGGCATCTCCAGTTACAGATCCATCAAATTTAGGAGGCATAACCTTTTTCATGTCTCGGGATAGTTCCATAGCCATATGGCTCCTTCTATCCACTTCTTGTCTAGCCTCTGAATTATTTTCTTCATGCTCACTGTGAGTGGCATCATTATGACATGTCTCATCATAACCCCCATCATAGGCATCCTTCCTGGGATCTCTTCAACCCCTAACTTCCTGTTCGAGAGTTCCTACTCTCGCTCTTGTATCTTGCAATAAGGCAACAATTTGATCAAGTTTATTTTTAGAGTCCCCTGAAGGTTTCCCTTCAGCTTGGTTATTTCCCATTCTGGTTCTAATCTGAACCTTTACTGTAATCTACTTCTTCTTAAAGTTTGCAGATTAATCATGGATTAGATTTTCCATGTCATTTAATTAATTCATAATATAAATCTATTCTCATTGATGTAATCTTTAATAAGAAAGGAAAGACTGTCATAATTTTGCAATTGCATTGTAGTTTTCATTGGATTACATATAATGAACCAAAATTAAAAAAATTTGTTTACATCTTGCTACTGCAAGTCAGTTACAATTTGGGATAACTTCCCATAATCATTTCTCAACCATGAGATCTATCATTTTAGTTTTACAAAGGTGAGGGTACACATAGGTACTCCTTCACAATCTCCTTAGGTACATCATAATCCCTAGGATTATTTTCCACTGTTGGTGCTTTAGGTGCAAAGGGTTCTATTGATGCATTAGTAGAGTTAGGGGCAGCCATCCTTTCTGCTTTCCTTAGCTGCGACTTGATGTGTTTCATGGCATCTGCGAAAGTTTCCTCATCAGTTAACCATGTTCCTACTAGGAAGCCAGTCTGTTCAAGTTTCCTCATCCTTGAGGCTTGTTACCTCAAGACCTTTTGTTGATGTAGGTAACATCCATGTTTTGTTACCTTCTTTTGAGGTGTTGTTCTAATCTTTACCATTCTGGCATAGAACATCTAAACATTAGCATATGCAAATGTTAGATACCAATAATCATCTAGTAGTGAGATCATAGGTCCATGTATTGAACTTGGTAGCTCTAATACCATATGTAACATCTCATTCTATAATGCTCAAAGATTAACATAAACATTCATCTTAATCAAGAGATTAGTTAACAACATGATTATCCAAATCAAAGTTAAACAATAAAGATTCATTATCATTTCAACAACTAAGCATGTTATTCTAAATAGAATATAACAAATCTTACAATTACAATAATCAATTACATATCCCTAGTGAATAACTTTCACTATGCATTTACAAGTTATGCTCAAGGCATCATGTATAAAATTATACATTACAATTGACCAGCAAGTCATAAAATGAAAAGCACTGTATTTGGAACATATGACATCTGTCTTTGTAAGCCTCGACTTGTCTCATGCTTGGGAAGGAGAGTATCATCTTGGTGCTTTTCCACCAAGCATAGACCGGCGGTCCCCTACACAACTTCCTACTTGGAAGTGGCCCTACCCTTCACAGAAGGGATAGATATAAGGTACCAATAGGTTAGCCATCTGAGTATCTGGTGTTGTGTCCTACATAATGTCTCTCGGCCATGGAACGATAGATCCTCTCTAACTATGCATGACACTACTAGAGACATTATGCCATCTGGAGCACTGTGGACCGACAATACATACAGAGACGGATGCATTAATTTGGCCAAAGATTTACATACATGTATGTTTTGCAATGAACATCATCATATGTTCACCACCCTAGCTTGACTTAGAAGTTGTCATGTCCTACAATATGCTTAATTTGACCTTTCACTCTAGGTCTAGCCCAAGTGGGTTCAACTCGGTTCATAATTCAATACTATGACAATTGACTCTCAATTTAGAAGTATATAAAAAATAATGGATTAATTAGTCTCAAGGAACCTATGACTCCTCACCACTCTGTTCCATCTTTCAATCAAAGATTAAAAATCATGAGTATGATACCCTAGGCATACCATGCCTTAACTGTTAAGGAGGGTTTTAACATCAGACCATATCCAATACCCATGTGGATTTTCAATAGCAAACATACTCCTCATGGAGTTCAATCATAATAATGAATAATATATATTTATATTTATATTTCTTAACTCTTAATGATTGCCACAACAAGATGAGTAATCTTTCTAATGCCTCGACATGCATGCAAGCTGCCATGCATTAAGACATTAATCATGGTAATATAGTCTATCTTCCTCTATCGATGGTAGCACTAAACATAGCCATTGGTTATCATAATAACCCATTTATTGAAATTAATTTTTAGTATATGAAAGGTTTCAAGAACATAGTTTAATGTGCTATTGGCACAGTCTATAGATAAGGTATGAAATATTATCACCATAGTTCATGGCTTGAGTTGTGGCTGCATACATGCCAAGCCCATAATACTAAACTCTACATAATGGTTTCACACTCTCCATGAGTGCTATTGACTCATCATATGTGTCACAGTGTCTTTTTGTTATTACTAATAATAATACCATGTCAACACCCAACATGAGGATGCTTTAAGGGTTTCGAGCTCATCCATACAGGCCTTGAGGTATTAACACAAGAAAGATTCAACTCATATCATCTTATGATGCATATGTTATCATTGGCCTACTAGCCTGCAAATGTTTAGCTTATGAATACATATGTGATATTCGGCCAATGGCCTAGAGACCATTCTCCATAAAGAAACAATGTTACTTACATTATGGCTGATAGTTTCAAGCAATACACAGTAAATGTATAAGGAATAGTCAACACAATCGATGTTTATGTTTTTAAGAAAACATTGCTATAAACAAATATATAGAGTATAACTCTTTCAAACTTTAGTTCTACAAGAACGAAGTTGTATGGAGTCAGCAACTATGATATACAACTCACACCACAAACTATGTATTGTCCAATGTGTACTTCGAGGTTGCAATGTCCGTGTTTTCTAGTTTTAGGCCTGTCTTTCCTTCTCCTCATGCCTAGAGAGTATCCTCTCTCCACCATCACACAATAATAATAATCTTGATGATACGAGCAAACTTGCCTTTTGTTGTTTCATTACATGCTGAACCTGGGGGAACTACCATCCGCGCCCATATTAGGGTGGGTGGTTTCCCTCCAGTCCACCAGCCCCAATATCAAAGGGGCCTTTCAGCCTCCTTCTTGCCATCTGCAAGAATTCGATGGGTAGCAGCTCTCTCTATTGGTCAAACTGTCAACTCATCACTCCACTACGTGGTGATGTCAAACCATAACAAAATTATTATTATCTATAATAGTGTTACAAGGTATTTTATAATCTAGGTTTAAAAATAGTTACAACACTATTGTTGTCAACCTCTAGAGAGGTTCCCACAAATATATATATAATCACCCTTACTAAATGATAAGGGTTAAATACTATATATATAATATCAAAGGTTATCATTATAAAAATGAAAACAAAAGATGATTCACAACTAGATTAGGGTTGTCGGGGTCGAGTAATACTCCCCCTCTATCAACTATAAACCTTAGTCAAATAACAAGGAATAAAAAATTAATATCCCCATTTCAAAATAGGGTAACGAGAGATTTCTTCATCTCTTAACATGACTATCTCTCAACTTACGATGATGTTCTAGGAACATCGTTTAGTCGTTATGACTTGTCGAGATAGCACCATCGACAAAATGACTCACAAAGAAAACAATTACTAAGAAGGAGGACATGACTCAAGACAACTTACAAAGAGGTTCAAAAGGATATAGAATCTGATACTTAGATGGCTATCTGACCTGTTTCCTGACATTTATCTCTTCCTCCAGAATGATACTCTTCTTCCTTCTTTGAAGGATGATGTATTTTCTTCCTGTTCACACTCAGCATCATAAAATCATGATCAGTACATCATCATCTATTTCAGAGTTCAAAATAATCAAATATTCACATGATTAAATAGTTTCTTAACTAACAATCATTAGTCCATAATCAAAAATTAAATCAGATATTTCCATAATATCTACCTAGTAAACTATGATTAATCCTCCTGATTACCATGCAAGGTTAGGATTAGGTCTAATCATATGTTGCGAATGCTTGGTATTTTATGTCTGTAGCCATGTAAGATAACAACTTTAAAATCTTGTATGGGCTGCTCCAAACCTTGTTCATTTTGTTGACATAACATAGCTGAAATGGTTAACATCAATGATGAGCGGTGGGAAGGGCGAGCAAGTAGGAAAGGTTTTTTTGAATAATGGCAATGGTAGAAGTGGAGGGAAGGTGGTAGTAGGTGCAGGTGTAAAGTTGGTCTTTGGCAGTCTGATTGTTGGTGACACTGTAGCAGATGGAGAAGGTTCTGAAGAGGCTCCAGCTGATGATGTTTCCTCTGGCACTTTTTGGAGTTGTCCGGCCTCCTTGGAAGCTGAGATTAGACCTCCAGACCCTAGTGGCTCTTCAGGAGCGGAGTCCCCAAGGATCCTAAGGAGGATAATCCCAAGAAGACCATTCTAAAGGTGGACTTCACTAATCCATGGAAATCATTTTTTGGGTCACGTCCTAAAGGGAAAAGTTTAGCTCTGCCTCTTTTTTGCTCCTTTGATCCAAGTTTAGGTAAGTTTTCCTTATCAATTCCTGATAGTGTGGTGGAAAATGACATTTCTTGTATGGATCTATTGTTGGTGGGTAAATTTTTAGGTCCCAGACCTAATATTAAAATTGTAAGATCTTGGGCTCAGCAGAAATGGGCCCTGAAAGGGCAAGTAGACATAGAAACATTTCAAAAGGGGTTCTTCTCCTTTTATTTCTCTTGTAAAGAAGATCTGCTTTCCACCTTGGCTGGTGGCCCATGGGTTATTAGGAACTCAACGCTAGCTTTACGAATGTGGGAACCAAGTTTTGATGCTGCGAAAACCACCTTTAACATTGCCCCTATTTAGGTTAGATTCCCAATTCTACCTATGGAGTTCTAGGATGAAGAAGTCTTTAGGGGCCTGGCTAGTGCTTTTGGCAGTCTGCTAATGGTTGATCCTATCACTGTCTCAAGGAAGAAGATAGTTTATGCTAGGGTTTGTGTGTTGATGAACCAAACTACGAACCTGCCTTCTTCCATTAAGACCAAATCTAAACTTGGTGTCTGGGAGTAGGCTATTGAGTTTAAATCTATTCCTTTTGTGTATTTTCTCTACAAAAAGATAGGCCATTGGGTGAAAAACTGCCCCTCTAAGAAAGGTAGATCTAACCAAAAGGTTTGGAAAGAGAAGCAATAAAATGAGAAGGGGGAAACCCATTTCTAGAAAGAGGAAGCTTCTAAGAAGGGACCTCAAGCTGAAGTTGTAGAGATAGCAATTATGCCATTCATCCCTAGGAACGAAGAACCTTGAGTTCCAGAGCAAGGCTCTCTGAATTGGGCCTTGATCATCTCTAATATTGAAGAACCTAGACGTGAGGATCTAGTCTTTGCACTGGGATCCCCAGAGGGTGCTCAGTTTAATTATAATAATGATGTCCCCCTTACTCCTAAGGGTGAATATCAAGTCCCTTGCTCTCCCAAGCAACTAGTGGAGTTTGTCGAGGATAGTTCGATGGAAGAAATGCCCTTTGTGGAGGTCAAGGGCAGAAAGAAGAAAAAAGGAGCTACTCCACCACTTAGCGGTGTAGAAACCAGGATCTCTCCCAAGGCTGATGTTGGAACAAAAAAGAGAAGGCCAGGGAGACATTCAACAAGTTCTATTAGAGAAAGAGACAGTAAGAAGGAGATAGCAGGAGGGATGCAAAAAACCCTCATGGACCTATGCTCTAAGAGCACAAACTCAGGTTTATCATGAAGATCCTCTCTTGGAATATTAGGGGGTTAAATAACAGTCATAAACATGACCTCCTGTCTAAGCTATTCCGAGATCTCAAGTCAGATATTTTTCTTATTCAAGAAACCAAGATGCAAACTGAGAAACTAGACCTTATCAAGAATAGATTTTTTGCTGATTGTGGCCTTCATGGTTGTAACTTAGAGGGAACCTTTGGAGGGGTTGCCACTCTATAGAATCTTAAAAGTGTTACTAGTTACCTGGTTCTAGCGGACTCTAACTAGGTTGTTACCAAGTTTGTTCATAAAAAAGATGACACGGTCTGGGTTATCTCTAATATCTATGCCACTAATAATAAGAATGCTAGAAAGAAACTTTGGCATAGACTTGGTGTTTTTAGAAGAATGAACCCTGACTCTAAATGGCTCGTCATGGGAGACTTTAATTCTATGCTCAAAGATGATGAGGAAAAAGGTGGATCTCTGGTGCCTCTGGATGCTAGAATGGATCTGATGGACTTTGTAAATGATGAAGCTCTGTTAGATCTAGACCTCAAGGGAGCCAAGTTCACTTGCTCTAATCAAAGAATTGGGGAAAATCTCATACAAGTTAGATTGGATAGAGGCCTCATCTCCATTAACTAGCTTGAATCCTACTCCTGTGATTTATCTGCTCTCACCAGGCTTGGATCTGATCACTTCCTGATTGTTCTCTCTACTGATAAAAGGGGCAAGTAAAAGAAATCCCCCTTCATATTTGAAAAAATGTGGCTGCATCACATGGAGTTAAAAGAAAAGATCAAAGAATAGTGGAATATTGAGGTGGAAGGCACAACCATCAGTCTGGAGCCAACTCCTTTGCTGACGTTTGACCCATCAGTCTGTACAATTCAATTTGCAAGATCATTTCTAAACTTATGGCCTAAAGACTCCAAGTCCTTCTCCCACATCTGATTTTAGTGTAGCAGAGTGGGTTTGTTCCAGGCAGGCAAATCCTTGATTCTATCGTTTCGGTCCAAGAAAACATTCACTCCCTGGGGTTGAATAAGAAGGAGGGATTCCTTCTTAAGCTTGATCTCATGAAAGCTTATGATAGAGTTGACTGGAATTTTATTACCAATGTTATGAGAAAGTTTGGTTTCAATGAGAAATCCCTTCAGCTTCTCTGACAACTTTTCCTAGCTCCTAAGTTCTCGGTCCTGGTCAACGGATCTCCATTGGGCTTTTTTGGTCAGCTCTAGAGGGTTGAGACAAGGAGATCCTATCTTGCCTTTCTTGTTTTTCATCATGGTGGAAGTCTTGGGTAGAAACATCCAAAAAGAGGTTCTTCAAGGGAGTTTCAAAGGTCTTTGTCCTTCCTCGCTTGGACCTTCCTGTTCTTACCAGCAATTTGTCAATGATACTATAATTATGAGTGAAGCTTCTATCAAGGAAGATCGCATGGTGAGGAGCATTTTGTTGAATTTTGAAGTGGCTTTGGGTCAGAAAATTAGTTTTCCTAAGAGTTCAATCTTCTTCTTCAATACCTCGGAACCCAGGTAGCTTAAAATAGCTCACATTTTGCAATGCAAAGTGGAATCCCTTCCTTCCATTTATCTTGGGTTACCTCTTTATGAGAAAAGAATCCTGGACTCTTTCTGACAGAGCATGGTTGACAAATTTCATTCCTAATTGGTGGGCTGGAAAGGATAACCGTCAGCAAGGTGGGAAAAATTTAGTTGATCAAAGCTTCTCTCCAAAATCTCCCACTCTACTCTATGAACCTTTTTAAAATTCCTAGCAAAATCAGAAAAAGAATTGAGCAAATCCAAAAAAGATTTCTTTGGTCTGGGATTGAGGAGAAGAAGAGAATCATGTTGGTGGCATGGGATTTGGTCTGCAAGCGTAAAAGCTCTGGGGGTCTTGGTCTAGGAAAACTCAAGGAATTCAACTCTACTCTCTTGGCGGCCAATGCTTGGTGCCTCATGTTGGAAAAGAAAGAATGGATAGAAATAGTGAACAATAAATACTTGAGGGGATTCAATAACTTCAAAGAACTGTTGGATAGTCCTACTTTGCCTGAAGGATTAGAAATATGGAAAAATATATCTCAGTCTAGGGAAATTATCAGAAAAGGTTCTTTATGGAGGATTGGGGATGGCAGCAAAGTGGACTTTTGGAAGGATCAGTGGTTGGGGATTCCCCTCTTAGCAAGCAAGATTGGGTGAGCCCTTTTGAAGGTATTTGCACTACCACTTGTAGCTCGAAGGTAAGGGATTACATTTCTGAAGGTAGATGGAAGAACTTCTTGACTGACACACGCATGATTGATTTCTAGAATAGTTGAATGTTTTTCATATTCCCCTTGGTAGAAAAGAAGACCAACTCATTTGGCAGGCCACCTCTTTAGGGAAATACTCAGTGGCGTTAGGGTTCAAAGAACTTATTCCTTTTATAGAAGACCTTCCATTTTGGGCTAGATTGTGGGATGATAAACTTATTCCTAAGATCAATATTTTCTTTTGGCTGCTGGTTCAAGACAGGGTGCTTATGTGTGACAACCTTTGTAAAAGGGGCTTCTCACTTGTTAACAGATGCCCCTTATGCCTAAAGAATTTAGAAGATTCCTTCCATCTGGTCCTCTCCTACCCCTTTTCTCTTGAGCTCTGAAACAAGATTATTTCCTTATGGAATCTCAGCTAGACCTTCCCCAACTCCACCAAGGATCTGGTCTGTTAATGGTTGTGCCTATCTCTAACCCTTCCCTTAGATTCCTTTGGTCCCTGTGTATCCCTCATATTGCTTGGGGCCTCTGGAAGGAAATGAATAATAGAGTCTTCAGAAACACCAACTTAACTCCTGATAATTTGTTTTTTAAAGTGGTCAGGAGCATTAAGGAGAATTACAAAGCTAGGATTGAAGAACAACTCTCTCATGATAAAAGAATAGAGGTAACTTAGATGGAGAGCATCATATCCAAAAACTAGGACATCACTGAAGGTATATCTATACCCTTCAAAAAATGAAACACTTTAGAGGGAAAGTGGTGTGGTATTTGCCTCTGGAAGGGTGGATCAAAATCAACTTTGATGGGGTGGCAAAAGGTAATCCTGGAGCTGCTGGTAGTGGGGGTGATAAAAGATAATCATGGTATATTCATAGCAGCTGTGGTACTCCCTCTGGGTACTCAAACAAACCACTATGCTGAATCTGCTCCTGCCTATCATTCTATAGCTCTGGCACATGCTAAGGGTTATAGAAAAGTCTGGGTGGAGGGTGACTCTAACAATATCATCAATTGTCTTAAGAACACCATTAAACCAAGCTGGTCTATAGTGACCATGATCGAAGATGATATTATGTTGTTAGGAACTTTTGAGGCTACCCATATTTCTCACATTTATCATGAGGGGAACAAGGTGGCAGATGTTTTTGCCAACCTAGGGGTTATAAACAATTCAAAGCTCATATGGGAGGAATTTATTTCTATCTTGAGCAATGTCAAAAAATTGATTAATAATGATCACCTCCATGGTATGAAACTCAAGATCCTCTAAAGAGATCATCATGATCTCTAAGGGTTCACAGGCCTCACCTATCTATATTGTTTGTCTCACACAAATTATGGGTTGGATTAACAACAATATTGTTCTACTTTTCCTCATTCTCACCTTCACTTCTATTTGTAGAGAGAGTGGTTTCTTCTAGTGTCTATATTCCAGCATGGGGGGAGAAAGAAATATGGTTGAACAATCTTTGTGCGAGGGGATTAGGCAGAAGTAGAAAGTTTAGCTCATATCTTAGAGGCTGGAGGGTTCACTCCATTCATGGAAAATCTCCATGGAGCCGACCCTAATGTGACTACTCTATTCGCTAAAGGTTACAAGAATAAGAAGGTTATGGTGTATGGGTGAGAAATGGCTATTTCTGAAGACCTTATTTCCATGGTGATGGGTCTCTCAACCAGAGGGAAGAAATTCTTCCACAAGAGGAAATAGAGCGAGGAAGCCCTTAATAACTTCTTCAAAGGTAACAAAAGGGATAAGCTGTTTAAGTTTTAGGCTAGAGGGTATAATTGTCTCTCCATCAAGCCCATATGGGTAGAGGTGGGTAAATTTATTATGAGATATGTGACTCTGGATGGGAGGTATGTGGCCATTTACAATTATCACTTCAACTTGCTCAATCATTTCAAACACAGTATGTTGGTTTCCTTTCCCTTCTACCTGCTTTCGTCTTTGGAGTTTTGTTTAAAAGGGAATAGCAAAAATTGTAAATTCTTGGTTATGCATGAGAGCCTCATTTTACTCATCATGAAGCACATAAAGAATAACACCCCCCAAAAAGGGAAAAAACAAAAAAATAGTGCTAAGAAGAAGGGTAGGGTGGTGTCAAGTGAAGAGGAGACTGATTCTGAGGATGAGAAGTGGAATATGGATGATGAAGAAGAGGATAGTGAGGTGGTGTCCTCTAGAAAGAAGAGAAAAACTCAGAAGAGGGAAGTTTCCATCTCTTGGTCTGAAGGGTTTAATACAGATGATGACTTTGACACCTTAGTCAAGGAGATTAGTGCTAAGAAGGCCATGCCTCAGAAGAAGAAAACCCCCACTCTGGTGAAGAAAGGTAAAAAACCCTTGGAGAAAGAAATGGTAGATGAGGGATTTGTCTAGGATGTCGATGGTTCTTCTCAGAAACAAGGGTTTAATCCAAAGCAGGGGAATAAGGATAAGTTATTTTTGAAGGTTTAGGATGAGGTAAATATTTAGGAAGCTGGTTGTTCTGCCTAGAAATAGGGGACTAGGATGAAGCAGGGGATTAGGGAGAAACTGTCTGAGAAGATGGATGGTAGGGTGGAGGACACACAAGGCAACACCATGCATATCCTTGAACCTTGTGCTAGCCTCAAATTTCCTAAAATCAATGACCCTTCAAATAACCTGCCTAAGGATTTGACGATTTGTTGGCCCAAGCGAAAACAAAGATTAGTTCGAGCATGTTTTCGAATTGGTGAAAAATGTTGTCAATTCATAGCACAAAATGACTAAGTGGTTCTTCTTGGAAATAAACAAAATCAACATCAAGCTTCAGCTGATGCAGGGAAGCTTGGGGAGTGCTATCAAGGCTACAGCTGAGCAGGACACCTTTATCTTCAGAAACTGGGAAGCCATTCCTAAAATGGAAGAAATGGACCGTGAGATGAACAGGATGAGAGAAGAATTTAATACTAGGGTCCAGTACCTGGAGGAGAAGATCATTGAGGTGAACAACAACTTCGACAAAATGATGAATATTAATAGACTTACCATTCATAATAGCTTCAACAGGATGAGAGTGCTGACAGAGAAGATCAAGGAGCTTAGAAAAGAGTAGTTCAAGGATTTCAATGCTGAGGACATCATGAATGGTGACGATCTAGGTAATCAGGAAAAGGGTGATGAAAATAGAAATTTTGGTAAATAGGTGGCAGCTAAGGACAAAGGTGGACCTTTAACCCGCACTAGGGGGAGAAACAAAAAGCAATTTGAAGCTGAGAAGAAAGAACTCATGGACTTTGCCAAAATGCATGAGGCATTCTATGAATAGGAATTAGAAGCAGCCGAGACTCTTAGGAAGAACTAGTTTAGTTTTGTTTGGTCTCTTTTTTAGCTACTCCTTATATGCTTATGTATTTTGGTAGCTTATAGTTGGATTTCATCTTTTTTTTAGCTTCCTTTTGTGAAGGGTTTTGGATCCCCTTTCAAAACCTGTTTGACCATATTAATTAAAAACAACTTTAAATCTTGCAAGAAAATAGCTAGTTCACCAAAACCATATGGACCTTTTTTAATACTATATAACAAGATGGAAAAGTTACATCTAAGCTAGATATCCATCCTAACATTTAACTTATTTTCCATGTCTCCTATTTTAAGAAGGTCCTTGGACAATATGTTCAAATTCAATCCGTACTTATGTTTTGGATGATGAAGGTTCTATCATGCTCAAGTCACAAGCTATTTTAGGCTAGTGTATACTTTGAATTCATATCCACACCATCATAGATGTTTTGGTTCAATGGTGAGGTTTACAACTAAAATATGCCACCCACTACCTTCAACAATAATTAAATAGTTCAAGCCTTAAAGACAAAGATCTAAAAGTGGAGCGCATTTTAGGAACCTTATGTCCTAACCTTTGTTATTATGGTTTTGGGACCCTTACATCTTGTTGGTCATGATGTTAGTCATTCACAAACATAGAATAAAAGTTACACAACAACCTTTACTCATCTTGAAAGATACGATGAATTCAGAGAATTCATGATCCCAAGTCTCCGTTGATTAGGTCTTAATCTACTGACGTTACTCAGTGGTTGATGTGTGTTGCTATTTTCCATTCAGGGGCCTTACGTGTTTCTACAAAGTTCATCATTATTCCTCCAAATATCCTTCTCTATATGCCTGCTCTGCATAAATCTCCAATAATTCTACCTCTACATTGTGAATTCAGTCAAATAATGTGCCTACAGGCTAATATTTGCATGATTTCTACCATTATTTATGATTCTTTGCATGATATTTTCAATACTACATGCATTTGACTCAAATATGCTAAGGATTTTCAGTTACCTACGGGATGTCAGCATATTTCTCTGTTCTGCTTAAGATTATCAGTTTATTTGCAATTGTGATAGTGAGATGCTCTGAAATTGAAAGAATTTAAAAGAAATGCTTCTAATTAAGTTGAACCTTTAGCTTTTGATCCACATACATGCTCGATACTGTCATGAGGAGAAGAAATCAAACCATATGTTCACCAGGACATTCCACAGCTAGATACAGTTGATGCAAACTTCAGAGGATAATGAATGAAAACAATACATGCAACATGATGAGCACTCCAAGGGACGCAGCAAATCAAAGCACATATCCAGAATTCAGACACAGATTACTCAAGATTTACGAAGATTTGTAATCAAAATACTCTTCCCTTTCATTAAGTATGCAAAAGACATGTACATATACAGCAGCTTTGAAATAAGTCCTGAATACTTCAGCAATCAAATTTCAATTAAGTTTCGAATGAATATAACAAGGCATTCCACCACCTTTTATAGAATAAGGTGAGGAATCCGTTACAAAAGATCCACGGATAAGATATGTCAATACAAATCAACGGTTATCACTTCATGACTTGCCAATTTTACAAAAAGGCACAAGTTGCCAGCTGGCAACTATCTATACTGCATATGCAAGATACTCCCCCCCTCATTATGTATCTTCATCATGCTCTTCATCTGATGCATGCGGGTCATCATCATGTGTATCCCTTTCTGAACTTTTGCTATCCGGATGATGACGCTGTTGCATATGGGGTTGCATGCTGCTTTGGATCTGTTTGTATGCCTGCACAACCTGATCTATTCCTCCGCCATCTTGAGTCTTTGCCTTGATGATGGCGTGTTTGTGCACTTCATACTTATCCCTGCTGTTGTCCAGCTTATTCTTTCTGTCCTGCAGTGTCTCATTATAGGTCTCCAGCTGGCAAACAGCATATTTGACAATATCCTCCTCATTTCTGGTTCATGTTGCCTCCATGTGCAACCATACAATGCTCAGCAACAGCTCTAACAGCATCATGACTTCCTGCAAATAAACAGACAAACATTAAGTTCATCATCATGTGGATAAACAACATGAAGTTATTAAACAGGCCTCAAAATGTGCAGCTACAGGCAATTGGGCTCCAAATTTCCATCGCTTCATTTTCCCGCCCATTTTCTTGTATATCGGGTTCAAATATGATCATGTATGTATCTGCGTGACTACACACTGTCGGGATGACAAATTTACATTAGGCCGACGGTTAAACTTATACCAACGCCAAAAATCATGATGATGTCCATCCATCGGGAAGACATGTTCTATCGGCATGATAACTCAATATAAGGCCGATAGCAAGACTTAAAACTTTCGCCTGCATGATATTTTGGAAATATGATGCTCCCCCTTCCGAATGTCCAGATGATGTCATCGTCATGTTTTGCTTCTGCATATTGGGGAAAAGAAAGACATCATCATCATCATCATGTCGAAGGAAAATAGGAGGATATGAAATATGATCCTGCTGCTGAGGAATGGAATATCATGGTGACGTCATTGTCATATCCGAGCTTCATTAAAATGCAAAAGATGACGTCACCGTCATGTTTAGTTAAGATCAGGGGATAAATGTAATATCGGGTCACCTAAGGAAGATGATCAGGTGGTGAATGTAATATGACCCCTTTGCGGCCAAGGTAACCCTCTCGAAAGATCAGGATGATGATGATGATCAGGATATCCGGGACTTTTGTTAAACTTAGAAGATGACGTCATCGTCATATTTGCGAACCGGATCATGGTTTGGAAAATATCCTACCGAAGGGAAATGTGATGATGATGTCATCCTAATATTTGCTTCTTCGTTTATCAGATCAGGATGACGTCATCAGGATATTTTCAAAAGGTCATATTTCTCGGCAGGAGGACATTACGAAATATCGGGTAGACAAACAAGATCATGATGACCTTGACAACATGACAGGATAAAAATATGATGATCCTCCTCATCGAATATCATGATAACGTAACCATCATATTCCGTCTTCGAAGCATGAGGATGAGTTGAGGTCATCATCAGGTTAGCGCTAGGGTGATATTTAAAATATGATCATGCTAAGGAATGGAATATCACCCTCCCTTAAAAGATAGGGTGATCATGTTGATCATGCAAAAGGAGATCAGGAGGATATGATGACGTCATCATCATATTAGCGAATATCGGCAAATATGACCCTCCCTTGAAAGATCAGGATGATGACCCTCCGATAGGACTTTGACATGCGCATGCAAATATGCAGATAGTGGACTTCCTAAGCAGGGTGATATTGTAATATCAGCATGATATTATAATATCAGGTGATGTTAAAAATATCATGATGCTCGTTGTAATTTGAAATATCGGGTTACACTCAAAACATTATGCCCACGATGCGCCTAAGGTCATTTGACGGGTAAAACACACTATCACCTAAGATTGACGTACGGATATTGGGACTGCATGATTTTTATCAGGTGATAGATCAAGATCATGATGACCTTGACAACATGACTGAGGATAAAAATATGATGATCACTTGCGATTATCAGGTTTGACCAAAACTTTGACTGCGCATAACTCCCTCATATGGACGAATTTTTAGGTGATGTAAAAGGCAAACCTGCATGGAATTTCAAGCTCTTTCTAAATATGAGGTCATAGAAACAAAATATGAACTTTGACAAACTGACCTCATGATGATGACCAACCTCATCGAATATCATGATGATGATGCACCTGACTCATTTTACCAAACCGCCAGAAAGCAGACAACACAAGCCAAGCCAAAAGTTGGGTCCCTGTTTTGCCAAGTTAAAATGGGGTGTGTTGTGTAACCACACAACAACTTGCCACCAAAGAAAACAACAAAATTCAAATGATTCAAGTGATATGATCATATTCATCTATAGTATTCTAATTCTTTCTAAGTAAAATCATCATGATCTTTGAATGATAAAGTTTCATCAAGGTAACAGTGCTAACAAAGGATCATGTGTGTGCATATGATTAATTATCCTCATCTTGAAAGCAAGTTGAAAATATAAGTAACTGGTGTTAAACTACATAGTTGGAGATCATCCCTCATAGCCAACCTGGATAGAGCCTTGCTGCCAGCAGGCGTTCATAGCCCCGGCAAGGTTATCTATACAATCTCCCTAAGTAGAGCCCCACTGCCAGCAGGCATCTATAGCCCCGGTAGAGTTACTTAGATGGCCTAAGTTTATTGTTTATATATATATATATATACTTTTTTTTTTATATATCTGATATCATCATGTCAGCTCATTTGTACAAGGTATGGTCACTTGCAGCTTTAGGTTGGAGATTGTATTGGTAGCAAGGGAGTCCCTTTAGATTTTTCACTTAACACCTATACTCATATCTTCAACAAGCCCAAGGCTGTTAGGTATTTCATTGTGTTTGATTCACTTTGGACAAGAAAAGGCACCTGATGAAAAGATATTCTAAAACCTGATCATGAATATTTATCAGAATGAATTACAATCTATATCTAAATCTGATCTCATCACTTGAATCCTAACAATTTAGTTATTTTCTTAGGTGATGAAGTGCATCATCTTGAATTACCAAAACAAAAACTCAACCAAAACAACACAAAATAGAAGCAACCTGTACAAACAGCTAACCTACAAAAAGGAAACAACAGAAACAGAACAAGAAAGCAAAACAAGCAGACTGTACAAACAACTAACCTACAAAATTAAATACAAACTACTACTAGGCAAACAAGAACCAAAAAATGACCTAAGTACACCTGTATTTGCATACTTCTTTCGATTGTGCAGGAGCATTAGGGTATCAGTTATGGTTCTCAACCTAGCAAATTTATCTTTATATTCTGAAAAATATTCTGATATTCTGAATTCACTGTTTTTAACAAAATGACTCTTGATGATCAGCAACTGAGGTAGCTCATCATGTTCATGATTAATCCATATGCATGTCCTATCTCCTGAATTTCCATAATCAAAATAGTATTCAACATCATTTACTATGGAAAGGAGAAATACAACCTGGTGTATTTCTGATTTTGTTGGACATGCTTCTTCATTGCCAGCTGGTCTTCCATTTGTCATTATATTTTCACTGCTTAGCTCAGTGTCTGGTCTCTCTTCAAATTGAAGTATGTATGACTCTTGATGTATTAATTCTTCATCTTTATCCAGCCTTATCCCTTCATTCTGGATGTTCAATTTATCCTCCAGTTCAGGAAACTTCTCAATATTTTCTTCAATTTCCTGCACATCAGCATCTAAATAAGTATCTTTATTATCACAACCTAATATACAGAAATTTATCCCTTCTAAATCATGTGACTGTAAAAGAGAAACAACTTTCACTTGATAAGGACACTCCCCTGTTTCATTCTCAAAATATTTCTGGAGTGACATCTGATTATGCATGACAACTCCAAAGTCTTCTACATCTTCATCTTTCAGGAATTGTTCATTAAATAATTCACATCTTCTATCTAGTAAAGGATCTGGTTCCATTAACCTGCAACATTCTTGTATTTGATCATTCAATTCAAAGAAGTCAGGTAGTAAATCAGCATTTATTTTATTTTCTATGACTCCCTGAGTTACTATCATAGGAACTTCATCATCAGCAGTAGTGCATTTGGATTGTTCTACTATTTGTTTACACTTCTCTTTACCATAGAATGACTCCAGGAAAGATGTTTCATCTTCTTTATCAAAAGTATTAGGATCAGAATCAAAAATATTATCCTGATGAGTGATTTCTTCTCTAAAATTTTCACAAGATTCATACCTGCATACTTACTAGTCCTTACTTGTATTAGGAAGTAGAGAACTCCTATCAATCTCACCATAGAATGAATCCAAGAAAGATGTTTCCTCTTCATTACCTTCTGGAACTGATTTAGCTATTGTATTTTCTAGAATCTTTTTCAACATGATCAAGCAGGCGTAACAATCCCTTTCTGAATGCTCTTCATCATGTAATTTGCACCAGCTTTCAATCAAGACATCATCAGTGGGTAAACCTAATAATTGACTACACTGTATATTTCTAGACAAGTATAATTCAAAATCTTCAGATCGGTCCACTTCAGTGTCTGGACAATTAATAACTTCTGGTGCTGCATCTGCTTGTTGCTCCAGAATTTCCTCATTTTCCTGGCAGACTTCTTCATTTTCGTGGCAAATTTTGGCCCTGAATACATCTGGGAAGAATATTAGTCCTTTCAAGTATAAATCCAACCTTGTAAGGAAAGTTAAACAATTTATTTCGCTGTGTTCCATAGTTTGGTGTATCCTGCAACAGGTAGATAAACCAAAGTTAGACAAACTATGAGGGTAAAGTTGCCTACTCAAAGTTTCCTGAAATAAAGGGATGTTAACTTGACAATTGCCTTCATATGCATCCATCAAAATGAGACTCTATTTTTCAATTTTTTAGTATTTTGAAATTTTAATGAGATCCATCATATCTCAGGATAAAACTTGAAAGTCCAGAAAATCAAACTAATCTTTGAGGCTTTGAGCTAGATCTTGCAAAGGTGCAACCAAAACATCTCAGATAAGAGATATTTGCAGACATGAACCTCAAATGCTGAAATATTTATGCAATATTTGCAGAAATCCAGAAATGTGACAGGATATTGGGATATCCTGACCCGTAACACAAGATCTTTACATAGAATGTGCATATACAATCTTTTCATAGTAAATATTTACGTAATTTACTGAAATTCACAGACGATCTGAGGGTACCTTACTCTATGCGTCATCAAACCTGAAAATACTGATGATGAGTGTGATCTTCCGGGCCTGCCCTCCTTCTAGCGCCAATTTATGTTGCGTTAGAAGCGAGGGGCCTGTAGGAAATGAATGATGACTGAAGCAGTAGTGGCTTTTCCAGTTCTGCCCTCCTTCTGTTGATGATGCTGAGAAACAGCTCAGCTGCCCTCCTTCTGTTGATGATGCTGAGAAACAGCTCAGCTGCCCTCCTTCTAGTGCCAATTTATGTTGGTCATGATGTTAGTCATTCACAAACATAGAATAAAAGTTACACAACAACCTTTACTCATCTTGAAAGATACGATGAATTCAGAGAATTCATGATCCCAAGTCTTCGTTGATTAGGTCTTAATCTACTGACGTTACTCAGTGGTTGATGTGTGTTGCTATTTTCCATTCAGGGGCCTTACGTGTTTCTGCAAAGTTCATCATTATTCCTCCAAATATCCTACTCTATATGCCTGCTCTGCATAAATCTCCAATAATTCTACCTCTGCACTGTGAATTCAGTCAAATAATGTGCCTACAGGCTGATATTTGCATGATTTCTACCATTATTTATGATTCTTTGCATGATATTTTCAATACTACATGCATTTGACTCAAATATGCTAAGGATTTTCAGTTACCTACGGGATGTCAGCATATTTCTCTGTTCTGCTTAAGATTATCAGTTTATTTGCAATTGTGATAGTGAGATGCTCTGAAATTGAAAGAATTTAAAAGAAATGCTTCTAATTAAGTTGAACCTTCAGCTTTTGATCCACATACATGCTCGATACTGTCATGAGGAGAAGAAATCAAACCATATGTTCACCAGGACATTCCACAGCTAGATACAGTTGATGCAAACTTTAGAGGATAATGAATGAAAACAATACATGCAACATGATGAGCACTCCAAGGGATGCAGCAAATCAAAGCACATATCCAGAATTCAGACACAGATTACTCAAGATTTACGAAGATTTGTAATCAAAATACTCTTCCCTTTCATTAAGTATGCAAAAGACATGTACATATACAGCAACTTTGAAATAAGTCCTGAATACTTCAGCAATCAAATTTCAATTAAGTTTCGAATGAATATAACAAGGCATTCCACCACCTTTTATAGAATAAGGTGAGGAATCCGTTACAAAAGATCCACGGATCAGATATGTCAATACAAATCAACGGTTATCACTTCATGACTTGCCAATTTTACAAAAAGGCACAAGTTGCCAGCTGGCAACTATCTATACTGCATATGCAAGATACTCCCCCCCTCATTATGTATCTTCATCATGCTCTTCATCTGATGCATGCGGGTCATCATCATGTGTATCGCTTTCTGAACTTTCGCTATCCGGATGATGACGCTGTTGCATATGGGGTTGCATGCTGCTTTGGATCTGTTTGTATGCCTGCACAACCTGATCTATTCCTCCGCCATCTTGAGTCTTTGCCTTGATGATGGCGTGTTTGTGCGCTTCATACTTATCCCTGCTGTTGTCCAGCTTATTCTTTCTATCCTGCAGTGTCTCATTATAGGTCTCCAGCTGGCAAACAGCATATTTGACAATATCGTCCTCATTTCTGGTTCATGTTGCCTCCATGTGCAACCATACAATGCTCAGCAACAGCTTTAACAGCATCATGACTTCCTGCAAATAAACAGACAAACATTAAGTTCATCATCATGTGGATAAACAACATGAAGTTATTAAACAGGCCTCAAAATGTGCAGCTATAGGCAATCGGGCTCCAAATTTCCATCGCTTCATTTTCCCGCCCATTTTCTTGTATATCGGCTTCAAATATGATCATGTATGTATCTGCGTGACTACACACTGTCGGGATGACAAATTTACATTAGGCTGACGGTTAAACTTATACCGACGCCAAAAATCATGATGATGTCCATCCATCGGGAAGACATGTTCTATCGGCATGATAACTCAAGATAAGGCCGACAGCAAGACTTAAAACTTTTTCCTGCATGATATTTTGGAAATATGATGCTCCCCCTTCCGAATGTCCAGATGATGTCATCGTCATGTTTCGCTTCTGCATATTGGGGAAAAGAAAGACATCATCATCATCATCATGTCGAAGGAAAATAGGAGGATATGAAATATGATCCTGCTGTTGAGGAATGGAATATCATGGTGACGTCATCGTCATATCCGAGCTTCATTAAAATGCAAAAGATGACGTCACCGTCATGTTTAGTTAAGATCAGGGGATAAATGTAATATCGGGTCACCTAAGGAAGATGATCAGGTGGTGAATGTAATATGACCCCTTTGCGGCCAAGGTAACCCTCTCGAAAGATCAGGATGATGATGATGATCAGGATCTCTGGGACTTTTGTTAAACTTAGAAGATGACGTCATCGTCATATTCGCGAACCGGATCATGTTTTGGAAAATATCCTGCCGAAGGGAAATGTGATGATGATGTCATCCTAATATTTGCTTCTTCGTTTATCAGATCAGGATGATGTCATCAGGATATTTTCAAAAGGTCATATTTCTCGGTAGGAGGACATTACGAAATATCGGGTAGACAAACAAGATCATGATGACCTTGACAACATGACAGGATAAAAATATGATGATCCTCCTCATCGAATATAATGATAACGTAACCATCATATTCCGTCTTCGAAGCATGAGGATGAGTTGAGGTCATCATCAGGTTAGCGCTAGGGTGATATTTAAAATATGATCATGCTAAGGAATGGAATATCACCCTCCCTTAAAAGATAGGGTGATCATGTTGATCATGCAAAAGGAGATCAGGAGGATATGATGACGTCATCATCATATTAACGAATATCGGCAAATATGACCCTCCCTTGAAAGATCAGGATGATGACCCTCCGATAGGACTTTGACATGCGCATGCAAATATGCAGATAGTGGACTTCCTAAGCAGGGTGATATTGTAATATCAGCATGATATTATAATATCAGGTGATGTTAAAAATATCATGATGCTCGTTGTAATTTGAAATATCAGGTTACACTCAAAACATTATGCGCACGATGTGCCTAAGGTCATTTGATGGGTAAAACACACTATCACCTAAGATTGACGTCTGGATATTGGGACTGCATGATTTTTATCAGGTGATAGATCAAGATCATGATGACCTTGACAACATGACTGAGGATAAAAATATGATGATCACTTGCGATTATCAAGTTTGACCAAAACTTTGACTGCGCATAACTCCCTCATATGGACAAATTTTTAGGTGATGTAAAAGGCAAACCTGCATGGAATTTCAAGCTCTTTCTAAATATGAGGTCATAGAAACAAAATATGAACTTTGACAAACTGACCTCATGATGATGACCAACCTCATCGAATATCATGATGATGATGCACCTGACTCATTTTACCAAACTGCCAGAAAGCAGACAACACAAGCCAAGCCAAAAGTTGGGTCCCTGTTTTGCCAAGTTAAAATGGGGCGTGTTGTGTAACCACACAACAACTTGCCACCAAAGAAAACAACAAAATTCAAATGATTCAAGTGATATGATCATATTCATCTATAGTATTCTAATTCTTTCTAAGTAAAATCATCATGATCTTTGAATGATAAAGTTTCATCAAGGTAACAGTGCTAACAAAGGATCATGTGTGTGCATATGATTAATTATCCTCATCTTGAAAGCAAGTTGAAAATATAAGTAACTGGTGTTAAACTACATAGTTGGAGATCATCCCTCATAGCCAACCTGGATAGAGCCTTGCTGCCAGCAGGCGTTCATAGCCCCGGCAAGGTTATCTATACAATCTCCCTAAGTAGAGCCCCACTGCCAGCAGGCATCTATAGCCCCGGTAGAGTTACTTAGATGGCCTAAGTTTATTGTTTATATATATATATACTTTTTTTTTTATATATCTGATATCATCATGTCAGCTCATTTGTACAAGGTATGGTCACTTGCAGCTTTAGGTTGGAGATTGTATTGGTAGCAAGGGAGTCCCTTTAGATTTTTCACTTAACACCTATACTCATATCTTCAACAAGCCCAAGGCTATTAGGTATTTCATTGTGTTTGATTCACTTTGGACAAGAAAAGGCACCTGATGAAAAGATATTATAAAACCTAATCATGAATATTTATCAGAATGAATTACAATCTATATCTAAATCTGATCTCATCACTTGAATCCTAACAATTTAGTTATTTTCTTAGGTGATGAAGTGCATCATCTTGACTTACCAAAACAAAAACTCAACCAAAACAACACAAAATAGAAGCAACCTGTACAAACAGCTAACCTACAAAAAGGAAACAACAGAAACAGAACAAGAAAGCAAAACAAGCAGACTGTACAAACAACTAACCTACAAAATTAAATACAAACTACTACTAGGCAAACAAGAACCAGAAAATGACCTAAGTACACCTGTATTTGCATACTTCTTTCGATTGTGCAGGAGCATTAGGGTATCAGTTATGGTTCTCAACCTAGCAAATTTATCTTTATATTCTGAAAAATATTCTGATATTCTAAATTCACTGTTTTTAACAGAATGACTCTTGATGATCAGCAATTGAGGCAGCTCATCATGTTCATGATTAATCCATATGCATGTCCTATCTCCTGAATTTCCATAATCAAAATAGTATTCAACATCATTTACTGTGGAAAGGAGAAATACAACCTGGTGTATTTCTGATTTTGTTGGACATGCTTCTTCATTGCCAGCTGGTCTTCCATTTGTCATTATATTTTCACTGCTTAGCTCAGTGTCTGGTCTCTCTTCAAATTGAAGGATGTATGACTCTTGATGTATTAATTCTTCATCTTTATCTAGCCTTATCCCTTCATTCTGGATGTTCAATTTATCCTCCAGTTCAGGAAACTTCTCAATATTTTCTTCAATTTCCTGCACATCAGCATCTAAATAAGTATCTTTATTATCACAACCTAATATACAAAAATTTATCCCTTCTAAATCATGTGACTGTAAAAGAGAAACAACTTTCACTTGATAAGGACACTCCCCTGTTTCATTCTTAAAATATTTCTGGAGTGACATCTGATTATGCATGACAACTCCAAAGTCTTCTACATCTTCATCTTTCAGGAATTGTTCATTAAATAATTCACATCTTCTATCTAGTAAAGGATCTGGTTCCATTAACCTGCAACATTCTTGTATTTGATCATTCAATTCAAAGAAGTCAGGTAGTAAATCAGCATTTATTTTATTTTCTATGACTCCCTGAGTTACTATCATAGGAACTTCATCATCAGCAGTAGTGCATTTGGATTGTTCTACTATTTGTTTACACTTCTCTTTACCATAGAATGACTCCAGGAGAGATATTTCATCTTCTTTATCAAAAGTATTAGGATCAGAATCAAAAATATTATCCTGATGAGTGATTTCTTCTCTAAAATTTTCACAAGATTCATACCTGCATACTGACTGGTCCTTACTTGTATTAGGAAGTAGAGAACTCCTATCAATCTCACCATAGAATGAATCCAGGAAAGATGTTTCCTCTTCATTACCTTCTGGAACTGATTCAGCTATTGTATTTTCTAGAATCTTTTTCAACATGATCAAGCAGGCGTAACAATCCCTTTCTGAATGCTCTTCATCATGTAATTTGCACCAGCTTTCAATCAAGACATCATCAGTGGGTAAACCTAATAATTGACTACACTGTATATTTCTAGACAAGTATAATTCAAAATCTTCAGATCGGTCCACTTCAGTGTCTGGACAATTAATAACTTCTGGTGCTGCATTTGCTTGTTGCTCCAGAATTTCCTCATTTTCCTAGCAGACTTCTTCATTTTCGTGGCAAATTTTGGCCCTGAATACATCCGGGAAGAATATTAGTCCTTTCAAGTATAAATCCAACCTTGTAAGGAAAGTTAAACAATTTATTTCGCTGTGTTCCACAGTTTGGTGTATCCTGCAACAGGTAGATAAACCAAAGTTAGACAAACTATGAGGGTAAAGCTGCCTACTCAAAGTTTCCTGAAATAAAGGGATGTTAACTTGACAATTGCCTTCATATGCATCCATCAAAATGAGACTCTATTTTTCAATTTTTTAGTATTTTGAAATTTTAATGAGATCCATCATATCTCAGGATAAAACTTGAAAGTCCAGAAAATCAAACTAATCTTTGAGGCTTTGAGCTAGATCTTGCAAAGGTGCAACCAAAACATCTCAGATAAGAGATATTTGTAGACATGAACCTCAAATGCTGAAATATTTATGCAATATTTGCAGAAATCCAGAAATGTGACAGGATATTGGGATATCCTGACCCGTAACACAAGATCTTTACATAGAATGTGCATATACAATCTTTTCACAGTAAATATTTACGTAATTTACTGAAATTCACAGACGATCTGAGGGTACCTTACTCTATGCGTCATCAAACCTGAAAATACTGATGATGAGCATGATCTTCCGGGCCTGCCCTCCTTCTAGCGCCAATTTATGTTGCGTTAGAAGTGAGGGGCCTGCAGGAAATGAATGATGACTGAAGCAGTAGTGGCTTTTCCAGTTCTGCCCTCCTTCTGTTGATGATGCTGAGAAACAGCTCAGCTGCCCTCCTTCTGTTGATGATGCTGAGAAACAACTTAGCTGCCCTCCTTCTGTTGATGATGCTGAGAAACAGCTCAGCTGCCCTCCTTCTAGCGCCAATTTATGTTGGTCATGATGTTAGTCATTCACAAACATAGAATAAAAGTTACACAACAACCTTTACTCATCTTGAAAGATACGATGAATTCAGAGAATTCATGATCCCAAGTCTTCGTTGATTAGGTCTTAATCTACTGATGTTACTCAGTGGTTGATGTGTGTTGCTGTTTTCCATTCAGGGGCCTTACGTGTTTCTGCAAAGTTCATCATTATTCCTCCAAATATCCTACTCTATATGCCTGCTCTGCATAAATCTTCAATAATTCTACCTCTGCACTGTGAATTCAGTCAAATAATGTGCCTACAGGCTGATATTTGCATGATTTCTACCATTATTTATGATTCTTTGCATGATATTTTCAATACTACATGCATTTGACTCAAATATGCTAAGGATTTTCAGTTACCTACGGGATGTCAGCATATTTCTCTGTTCTGCTTAAGATTATCAGTTTATTTGCAATTGTGATAGTGAGATGCTCTGAAATTGAAAGAATTTAAAAGAAATGCTTCTAATTAAGTTGAACCTTCAGCTTTTGATCCACATACATGCTCGATACTGTCATGAGGAGAAGAAATCAAACCATATGTTCACCAGGACATTCCACAGCTAGATACAGTTGATGCAAACTTCAGAGGATAATGAATGAAAACAATACATGCAACATGATGAGCACTCCAAGGGATGCAGCAAATCAAAGCACATATCCAGAATTCAGACACAGATTACTCAAGATTTATGAAGATTTGTAATCAAAATACTCTTCCCTTTCATTAAGTATGCAAAAGACATGTACATATACAGCAGCTTTGAAATAAGTCCTGAATACTTCAGCAATCAAATTTCAATTAAGTTTCGAATGAATATAACAAGGCATTCCACCACCTTTTATAGAATAAGGTGAGGAATCCGTTACAAAAGACCCACGGATCAGATATGTCAATACAAATCAACGGTTATCACTTCATGACTTGCCAATTTTACAAAAAGGCACAAGTTGCCAGCTGGCAACTATCTATACTGCATATGCAAGATACTCCCCCCCTCATTATGTATCTTCATCATGCTCTTCATCTGATGCATGCGGGTCATCATCATGTGTATCGCTTTCTGAACTTTCGCTATCCGGATGATGACGCTGTTGCATATGGGGTTGCATGCTGCTTTGGATCTGTTTGTATGCCTGCACAACCTGATCTATTCCTCCGCAATCTTGAGTCTTTGCCTTGATGATGGTGTGTTTGTGCGCTTCATACTTATCCCTGCTATTGTCCAGCTTATTCTTTCTATCCTGCAGTGTCTCATTATAGGTCTCCAGCTGGCAAACAACATATTTGACAATATCCTCCTCATTTCTGGTTCATGTTGCCTCCATGTGCAACCATACAATGCTCAGCAACAGCTCTAATAGCATCATGACTTCCTGCAAATAAATAGACAAACATTAAGTTCATCATCATGTGGATAAACAACAGGAAGTTATTAAACAGGCCTCAAAATGTGCAGCTACAGGCAATCGGGCTCCAAATTTCCATCGCTTCATTTTCCCGCCCATTTTCTTGTATATCAGGTTCAAATATGATCATGTATGTATCTGCGTGACTACACACTGTCGGGATGACAAATTTACATTAGGCCGACGGTTAAACTTATACCGACGCCAAAAATCATGATGATGTCCATCCATCGGGAAGACATGTTCTATCGGCATGATAACTCAAGATAAGGCCGACAGCAAGACTTAAAACTTTCGCCTGCATGATATTTTGGAAATATGATGCTCCCCCTTCCGAATGTCCAGATGATGTCATCGTCATGTTTCGCTTCTGCATATTGGGGAAAAGAAAGACATCATCATCATCATCATGTCGAAGGAAAATAGGAGGATATGAAATATGATCCTGCTGCTGAGGAATGGAATATCATGGTGACGTCATCGTCATATCCGAGCTTCATTAAAATGCAAAAGATGACGTCACCGTCATGTTTAGTTAAGATCAGGGGATAAATGTAATATCGGGTCACCTAAGGAAGATGATCAGGTGGTGAATGTAATATGACCCCTTTGCGGCCAAGGTAACCCTCTCGAAAGATCAGGATGATGATGATGATCAGGATATCCTGGACTTTTGTTAAACTTAGAAGATGACGTCATCGTCATATTCGCAAATCGGATCATGTTTTGGAAAATATCCTGCCGAAGGGAAATGTGATGATGATGTCATCCTAATATTTGCTTCTTCGTTTATCAGATCAGGATGACGTCATCAGGATATTTTCAAAAGGTCATATTTCTCGGGAGGAGGACATTACGAAATATCGGGTAGACAAACAAGATCATGATGACCTTGACAACATGACAGGATAAAAATATGATGATCCTCCTCATTGAATATCATGATAACGTAACCATCATATTCTGTCTTCGAAGCATGAGGATGAGTTGAGGTCATCATCAGGTTAGCGCTAGGGTGATATTTAAAATATGATCATGCTAAGGAATGGAATATCACCCTCCCTTAAAAGATAGGGTGATCATGTTGATCATGCAAAAGGAGATCAGGAGGATATGATGACGTCATCATCATATTAGCGAATATCAGCAAATATGACCCTCCCTTGAAAGATCAGGATGATGACCCTCCGATAGGACTTTGACATGCGCATGCAAATATGCAGACAGTGGACTTCCTAAGCAGGGTGATATTGTAATATCAGCATGATATTATAATATCAGGTGATGTTAAAAATATCATGATGCTCGTTGTAATTTGAAATATCGGGTTACACTCAAAACATTATGCCCACGATGCGCCTAAGGTCATTTGACGGGTAAAACACACTATCACCTAAGATTGACGTCCGGATATTGGGATTGCATGATTTTTATCAGGTGATAGATCAAGATCATGATGACCTTGACAACATGACTGAGGATAAAAATATGATGATCACTTGCGATTATCAGGTTTGACCAAAACTTTGACTGCGCATAACTCCCTCATATGGACAAATTTTCAGGTGATGTAAAAGGCAAACCTGCATGGAATTTCAAGCTCTTTCTAAATATGAGGTCATAGAAACAAAATATGAACTTTGACAAACTGACCTCATGATGATGACCAACCTCATCGAATATCATGATGATGATGCACCTGACTCATTTTACCAAATCGCCATAAAGCAGACAACACAAGCCAAGCCAAAAGTTGGGTCCCTGTTTTGCCAAGTTAAAATGGGGCGTGTTGTGTAACCACACAACACATCTTAATATTTATTATGAGCATTGTAGTAATCATAGTTAGTTATTTAGTTATTTAATGTAATATGTTTGTTGTAATTATGTGGATTCATCCCACATTGGTTGCACCTCATAAGTAACTTTATGAGAGGCCTTTCTATTGAGGTTGTAATGAATAGAAAATTATCCTATATTTTGTATTGTATTGGATCATTGCTCTTAAGGTGGCTACCCCCTCTAAGATGCCAATGGTACATCTTTTCTATATTTGAACAAAAGCATTCCAAGCATTGCATTCATTTCCCCATGATTTTCTCTATTTGATAATATTTTGCTAGTGAGATCCTAACATATTTTTATTATGATCCTAAAACGTCTTATTCTTACATCCTATGATACTTGCATGTTATATATTTAGAAATTTTACATGTTTCCATATGGTCATCATGGCCATATCTTATTATCTTATATTGTGCTAACATGTTAATTTTATGCTAGCCTTCATTACATATAATCTTTATCATGCCTATATCTTATGATTACATGTTATAATCCTTATCATGCACATATCTTTTACATTCTATTTCTACTTATATGACCCTTATCTAATATTTATGGCTATCCTTGTTTTCCTTCAATTGAGGCATCTTTCCTTTCCCTTATCACAGTTCCTTGATGATAATATCAGATTGCCTATGTGCATGCATGCTATATCATATGATGTTATCTTTTATAAAGTTTACATTCCTTATCATGATTTTATCTTTTTCTCCTCTCCTCTAGTTCCCTACATACTTTGTATGTAACCAATTGGAGGAGGGCATAAATGCCACTAATATCCCAATTTTTAGTTATATTTTGCATTGACATGATCATAGTCATTCCCTTATATCTAGGAGAGAATTAACCAATCTTGACCACTTGGTTAGGGTCCTTTTACACGTCCACTTGGTTAGAGATATACCACTTTCTATATTAGGTGGTATGTCTTACCCTTCTCCTCTTTACTTTTACATTTTTTTAGGATAGTTATTTTTCAAGAAAGTTGAAGTTAGTGCCTATTTTAAATGTGGTAGATTCTACTCATTGTGGATTCTTTTTTAATTGTCTAAGTTTCTAATGGAGCACTCATCATGAATATAATTAATGAATGATTTGTATACTTTGAATAAATATGTATCCTTTTGAGTGTTTGACAAAAAAATTAAGTTCGATGTTGGCTAGTTCTTATAAACATTGATATGCATCCACCTAGTAGTTCACATCTACAAAAAGGGGACAAATTTTAATGGTGAAAATTTCATACCCATGCCCTTTTCCCTTATGTTGTGGGATCACTTTGTTTTGGACTTGATATCATTATCACTTAACAATAAAGATTGAACCTAGTCCTTGGTTTTGATCTCTAGGTGTGGACTTGACCCAAGTCATTTCTAAAATTACATATATTAACCTTAAACTTTCAAAAAAGTCATTCAATTAAATCAAGTTGTCTCCCTCATACTAGCCATTGTGAGTCAACCTAGAACATATTTGTGTTATGTTGTTTTATTTAAAGACATTCACTCACGATTTTTGAAGAATATATCAAGGAAAACCTAGGAATCAAAGAGCATTTATGATAGCATCATAGAAACATTATTAGAGCATCACATCAACCCACATCATTCTAGGTCCATTATACTCTTTCTTGTTGCCCTCTATCCTTCATCCAAAGTTGTTGAATCAATTTAACTAGGAATTCTAACTAAGGGAAACATGCTCCTCATGATTTAGTGAATTTCTGTTGGTCATGATGTTAGTCACAAACAAACATAGAATAAAAGTACACATTAACCTTTATTCGTCTTGAAAGATACAGTGAATTCAGAGAATTCATGATCCCAAGTCTCTGGTGATTAGGTCTTAATCGACTGACGTTACTCAGTAGTTAATGTGAATTGTTGTTTCCATTTTGGGGCCTTACGTGAAATTGCGCCATCATCATGACATTCCTGTAGAAATTCTTTACAGAGAAGTCATATTATGTAGTTATTAGATGAAAAGATGTAGGAATTCCTCGATCTTTGCATGATATTTTCAATTGTGCATGCTTTTTTATTCAAATATGCTAAATATTTGCGATTACCTACGAGATGTCTGCATATTTGCGTTATGTGCTTAAGATTATCAATTATTTGCAATTGTGATGGTGAGATGTTCTGAAATTGAATGAAATTAAAGGAAATACTTCTAATTAAGTTGAACCTTTAGCTTTTGATCCACATACATACTTGATACTGTCATGAGGAGAAGAAATCAAACCATATGTTCACCAGGACATTCCACAGCTAGATACAGTTGATGCAAACTTCAGAGGATAATGAATGAAAACAATACATGCAACATGATGAGCACTCCAAGGGACGCAGCAAATCAAAGCACATATCTAGAATTTAGACACAGATTACTCAAGATTTACGAATATTTGTAATCAGAATATTCTTCTCTTTTATTAGGTATGCAAAAGACATGTACATATACAGCAGCTTTGAAATGAGCCCTGAATACTTTAGCAAACAAATTTCAATTAAGTTTCAAATGAATATAACAACGCATTCCACCACCTTTTATAGAATAAGGTGAGGAATCCGTTAAAAAAAGATCTACGGATCTGATATGTCAATACAAATCAATGGTCATCGTTCCATGACTTGTCAATTTTACAAAATGGCACAAGTTGCTAGCTGGCAACTATCTATATTACCTATGCAAAATATTCCCCTTCATGATGTATCTCCATCATGTCTTCAGCTGATTCATGCGGATCATCATCATGTGCATCGCTTTCTGAACCTTCGCTATCCTGATGATGATGCTGCTGCATATGGGGTTGCATGCTGCTTTGGATCTGTTCATATGACTGCACAACCTGATCTATTCCTCCGCCATCTTGAGTCTTTGCCTTGATAATGGCGTGCTTGTGTGCTTCATACTTATCCCTGCTGTTATCCAGCTTATTTTCCCTGTCCTGCAATGTCTCATTGTAGGTCTCCATCTTGACCTTGATCCTCATCACCTTATTTATAATCTCCTCTGTCAAGTGGATGAGTGGACCATCATCTTCCATTTGCAAGTTACTGCACAGAGCCTTAAGGGCAGAGTCTTCATCTTGATTCTCTATTTTTCCCTCTACTTTGCCTTCTAGTGTTTCTAGCATGTCTGCCTCAATGCCCATTAAGTCACGTAGCCTCATGCTAATCTCCCTCAGCTTATTATTGCATCTCTTGAGGAATCCGCATTCAAACTGTACATCTTTGTACCAGATGTCTATTAACAGTGCAGTATTGTTATTCAATACCTGCCTACTGATAAGCAGTTGTGGGTTTATCTTCCTTATTTCTCCCAACAGGCTGAGGACTTTCTCCAGTTTATAAGACCTTTTCCCGGTCTGCATCTGCAATTTGTCCACCTTGGTTTTGGAGTCACTTAATATGCTCCACCTCTTCAAAGAGCCCCTCATTATTTCTATAGCATCATCCAATGTGGATGACATCCATTTCCTTATTACGGAAGCCTCATGCTTTATGAGGTCCAATTTATTTACTTCTTCCTGAGAAATGGCAGTCAATGGGACTGCAGCTTCACTTGTAGTATCATCAGGATTGGTTAAGCCTTTAATGTATGCATGCAATTGAGCAATGTGCTCTTTATGTTGCTTATTTTTCTCCTTCTCTCTTTTCACTTTCTGAATTAGAGAGTCTATGATGTCTTTTCCCTCCTGACCTTCTTGGTCCTTGTTAGCAAAACCTAAATCAACTGTACTGATCTGAAATTCATCGACAGTGATTTTACCTTTTTCCTTCTCCACCGTAGGTATGGCAATTTGTGCGGTTCTTCTCCCTGTCGCCGGATCTCTTTTGATGGCTGATGTCATCCTGGCCTTCCTCTTGGGCTTCATTATATCCGCGGAAAATAGGGTGGAGATGTCGAACTCTTGAATTTCAATCTCTTCCTCAACATTTACCTCCTTTTCTAACCATGGAGGCACCTGATCATGCTTTTCAGCATCATGATGCTATTCACCCCTATCTCCCATTTCTATCAACAAGTGTTGTGGAGATGGTGATTTTTCCTTTTCTCTCTCTTGATGCTCGCCTTGCTGCTGATCCTATGGTGCCTCCTCCTATTGAGGAACTTCCTTTTCTGGGGGAGCATCTTCTCTGTGTGGGGAACCCTGTGGTGTACCTGTATGTAGATCATGATGATCATGATCTTTCTCCATCATTTCTTCATCTGTCCCCAGTTCTTCCCCTTGTGGATGTTGATCATCCTCCTTTTGTTTCTCTATTTCTGGTGGTATGTCCACCTTACCTGATATCATAGGATCTGCCTGAGGTGATGGCATATGTTCTGCGGCTGCTACTTGTTCTGTGCCTGCACTATCCACCTCTTGTGCCTTAGCAGCTGGATCCTCTATTTCTTCCTTCTTCTCATCAGCCTTTATTTCTTGGACCTCCACTATAGCAGGTCCTGCTGATGTATCTTGTGGGCTTTGTTGGCCTGATTCAAGAGTATGACCTTCTGCTTCTGTCATCTCTATCTCTTTTGTTAGGTGGCCCTTATCAGGTGATCCTGCTGGCTTCTCAGGACTTGCATCCTGTTTCTCTGCCAAGTCTACCACTACAGGACTTGTCACCTCAGCGATCAGTGTGTCCAGCCCTATGTCCTGAGCTACCTGCTCTGGGCTCTTTTCTGGTTCTGGGCTCTTTTCTCGCTCCGCTTCTGCTTGTTTCATCTCCTCAAGCACTGATTGGACAGATGGAGGCTTGTGAGGAGTCACACTTGCATCAGCAGCAAGTGTTTCCATTTCTTGTGCAGCCACATCCTGCACCACCTCATCATCAGACAAGTTTATTGTCTCGTCTAGCGAGACATGCCTTTCCACTTGTGTCTGAGATGCTTCCTTTTGTTGCTCTTCAGCAAGTTTAGTTTTGAACTTGACAATGGTAGGAAGTGGAATGTTATGCTGAAGTTCCTTCTGCACTTCACTACCTGCCCCTTGTACCGGTGCAGGGGGTTGGCTTATTTCACCTCTCATGGAGGTTCTTGGTTTCTTAGGTGTGGTGGGAACCAACACCTGTGGAGCTCTCCTCTTTCTTCTTATTATTAGTGGAGCTTCCTCCTCTTCTTCAGGCTCCTCCTCCATGAGGATATTTTTGCCTGGTTGTTTGGATGACTAACCCACTTCTTGGGTCTCTGTGATTCCAGCCTCTGCTGTCTTGGTTTTCTTGCGCTTTGGAGGAGAATCCGATTCTGATCCTGATTTGGCTGCCTCCTCCGCTGTGAATACTGCCCTTTCAATTATGACCCCTTTGGGTCCTTTTTCCACCTTCTTGCCCCTTGGGGCCCTTTTGCTAGGCTGCTGTGGTGGAGGGATCCTCTCTCCCTTAGTCTTCCTCTTCTCTAGCAGGAAGTCATCATATTCATCTGCAGGGATGTCTTGTCCCTTCTTCTTGTTGTCCACCATGATGGCAACACCCTTCTTCTTCAATGCCTCTACCTGTGCATCTACCCAAGCTTGGGTCAAGTGTAGGGTTCTGGCAAAGAATGGGTCTAAGGACATATCCTCCTGCATGGTGAGGTTAGGTGCAGAGATGGTATCATTATAAATCTTTTTCTGCTCATACTCATCTGCCATTATCCTGCCGTCATCACTCTTCAGCTGCTGAGGAAGGGATATGCAATCAAATGTTCTGATCTGGTTCAGAGTCAACCTCTGATACCTCCTTCTCCTGGCTTCTGCCTCATCTTCGCAGTCAGCCCAAAAATCTTCTAGGTGCCTCTGGTGAACAGGCTTTCCTAGAATCTTATGTATTCGGCCGTAAGGATCATATGGTCTCGTTACTGGAAAAGGCTGTAAATTCATCTTATTCAGGGTGACCATCACCTTCTTTATATTGTTAGAGTCAGGGCACATGTAGTTGCCAATGCTGACTGGGAACAAAATTGGTGGCAGCTTCTTGGCATCCTTATACATCTGTATCATGGTGGAGCCCTGCCTGATAAATTCCATTAACACTACTACATCCGTAGGATATCTTGGCAGCATCAGGGGATGTCCTTCAAAACCTTCTATCCTGATATAGGAAAAGGTGGCAAATTGTATGTACCATGCCCCATGCCTATATACTGCCTCTTGAGCCTCCATGCTCAGTCTTTTAGTTCTGTCATCTTCCATGGTCCTTACCAGATGCATAGAGAATGCATCATTGACCAGTTTGTAATCCTTGAGATAATTAGTCGTTTGCAGCGGGGGATGATGATCCTAGATATATGCTGCATTTGTGCCCGTCAGTTTTCCATCTGTGACTAAGGCATCAAAAGTGCCTCTATAAGCACAGGAATAAACAATATAAGATGTCATGTAGAATGTTTAATTTGAACCTCCCAGGTTCATCAGCTGCTCATGTAGAGCATCACTTATTATTTGGCCCCACAGTGGCTTGATGTCTGCATACAGGCACATCATTATGATTCCATACATCCAATCTCTAAATTCACCAGTATCAGGCTGGCCAGTCACCCTGTTCAGAAGGGCAATCACGTACTGATACTCCTCATTGAAATCAAACTTGAACATGTGCACGGGGAGCTTGGCCGCCGCATTGTATGTGCTGTTCTCGGCCCGCCAAGCATACATGTTCTTTCTGGCTGCCTTCTTATTGGCCTCGTATTCTCTTTCAGACTTCTTCAAGTCTACATTCTTTACCTTACTGCCCATTGGCAGTCCAAATGTCCGGGAGAGACCTTTGATGGATAGGTCTGCATACACTCTCCCATGCTTCACCACCTGCCTCGTCTGAGGGTTATAATTCTGGGCGCATTCAATGACTAGCTCTGGAGACTCCATGGAATATGGGAAGCCAGCAGCATTCCACATACCTGATACAAACACTGTGTCCAATACCGGACTCTTATCATGTCCATCATTTAGCTTGGCTGACCAGTCTTCCAGGTTAGTAATCCCCTGATGGGTGTCTGTAATTGCTCCATATTTGAACAGGACCCCTCTCTGGGAAGAGAACATAGGCCTGCTGAATTCCTCCTGATTCTTGACTAAGCATTTTTCAGCCATGGGTACCTGCAATTAACAACATTTCTTCTCACAACAGGGATATCCATGCATACATATTGCAAATATCATGCCTATTGCATCAATTTCACATTACTTACTTATATGGATACATAACCAGAACTTTCAACATCATTTAGAAACAACATGATGAGGGTTTCAGTTCACTTACCTGGTTATGCAGATTTTCCTTTATACCAATATATCGTCAAGACGCTCTTAATTCAACTGCTGATCACTTCCTTCCTTCTATCTGTGAGCTCAAATTGCGCGACGGTAGCTGTTATGCGGATATGGAGGCAAGTGCTCTGTAAAACAATTTTAACGCAGGTAAATGTAACAATGGCAGTTGAATTACCCTTTAACCTCGCAGTTAGGGTAAATTTAGGGCACTCTGACAAGTTAGATTGCAATCTTTGATCATTCGTGCGAAAACTCAGGATCTCGCCAGGTATTTCATTGGGTTCCGGGATCGGCGGGAATCACCTACCCTATCTGCGCGCATTTAATGATAATGGTGGTAAAGGGAGCGGGGGGATATCCATATGACGGGATATCATGAGGGCAGGATGATATTTCACAAATATCGGGTTGAGTTTCGATATCATCCTCCCTAGCATTGAAATTATTATCGCGACAAGATTCGGGTGACGATGTACCCTTTGTTTACGTTTTAGCACATCAGGAGGATATTTCGGTTTATCGGGTGATGTTTCAAAAAATGATGATGACGAGACAAACAAACTTGTAATCCTTTCTGAATATCAAGATGACGTCATCATGATATTTGTTCTTTGTATTGGCCATGTCACATGACGTCATCATCACATTGGGCGAACATGATCATGTTTACAAAATATCCTGTTGAAATGTAAATATGATGATGATGTCATCAGGATGTTTGTTTCTTCATTTATCGTATTCAGATGATGTCATCAGGATGTTTGTTAAGGGTGATATTTCGCGTCAGGATGATATTAACGAATATCGGGTTACTTTTCAAAACATGATGTTCGCGATACAAAAGATCGCTTGACGGGGAAGACTTACTACCATTTAAAGTTGACGTCCGGATATTTGAGCCGCAGGATATATCAGGGGATGTTCGAATATGATGGTGATCTTTAAACAACATGACTTAGATTATAAAATATGATCTCCACTCTTGCGAATATCAGGTTTGACCAAGACTTTGACTGTTCATAACTCTCACATCCTGATGAATACCAGGGTGATGTAAAAGGCAAACCTGCATGAAATTTAATGTTCTTTCAGAATATGAGGTCACAGATATGAAATATGAATTTTGACAACCTGACCTCATATTGGGGACTTACCTCATCCTGACTCAACGTGATGATTCACTTGACAAATTTTTACCAAACCGCCAGAAAGCAAGAAACACAAACCAAGCCAAAAGAAGTTGGGTCCCTATTTTGCCAAGTCAAAATGGGGTGTGTTGTGTAACCACACAACAATTTCCTAAAGGTATTTTTAAACATTGTAGTCCGTACTAAAAGTTAGACATGAAAAGATCAAAGTGAGTTAAATCCAACAACCATCTTTTTGCCAATTCAATCTTATGGGTACAAGTTTAGGTTTGCATGCCATATTATTTCTAAATTAGAGAAATTAGTTTCACAAGCATAGATCAAAACCTGAGGAAAACGTGATTAGTTTGTATATTCTAAGATAGTTATCTGAGTAAGCCCTAAAAATTAACATTGTGACAAATCAATTCCTAACATCTTTTGAATCATTTTCTCACCTTCAAAATCCAACTAAGTATTGCATTTAAAGTCATTTAGTTCAGCATGTACTATTTTTAATCCTAACTCATAGGATAATTGTTAGTTAATTGCTTTCATTATTTAATTAACCAAGATATTTACATAAATGGTAGTTTTTTCCTTATAATAATTTACCGAAAACAATAAGAGCAATCCCCTAGGTCACTTTTAACATAAGAACACTTTTTTTTTTAATGAAAATTTCCAATTAATCTATTATTATTTTTTTGATAATTCCAAAGTCACAAAAAAATATTAATGATCAATTATAAAAGTATTAAATTAACATATCTCTCTCATCATGTGCGCACACTTCTACATGTCAAGTTGAAAGATGCAAATGTGAGGATTAGAGATATATATGTAGATTTGAACCTAGACATAAAATTGCTCATTTTCCAGTCTTTTGGAGCTTAACTAATGTAGATTTGATTTAGATTCATGAGATGAATCAAAGTATGCATCTTACAACAAAATACTTCATGTTTGCATTAAGGGCTAAGAACCTCTTTCTCTCTTTATTGATTTTAATACATCATTCTTTGCTTTATCAAAACTCAACTCATTTATCTAGGTTAATTGTAATATTGAGTGTTATGAAGGAAAACAATTTTTCCTTAGGGTTAACCTAGGGTAGTTAAATAAATGCAATCAAGTGAACATAATTAGCCTATGATAACTAAATGTAGGAGGGGAATTGATAATTTGATCAATTGTACTTGCTAAATTAGGAAGTTAATAAAATGGAGAGTGGTACTTATCTTAATGACCGAAGAGAATGCCAAATGGAAAATATTTTGAAATCTATGTGATGTCAGCTCTAAAAATAATGTGTCTCTATCAATAAAATGCTTTAATGTTTGTTTTAGATCTGTGTCTTATTAGAAGACATGTTCATAGATATCAAATGAACTCATAATCATGGATCGATACTACACTTATCCCTACACACAGAGTGATATTTTTATACATACTTCACATTATGTATGATAGTTTGAGAAGATGTTACTAAATTACTATTATTAATTTTTTAATTACACCAAAGGCATTCCCTTTGTGAGAAGAGGGGCTGATTTTGCAGATCAATGGTCTCAATTGTTGTAGAGTTGTGCAAGATGATTGCAGCGAATCTAACTGTCTGTGTTTTTCTCCTGATTTTCTTTCATTTTGCCATCATTTTCTTTGTTGTTTTGTTGTCATTGTTGCTGCTTTTTTATTGCCACCATTGCTGATTTTTCATCAACGAACTTCACCGTTTGTTTTTCTCTGCCACCATCAGGATATTTTCCACTAGCAAAGTTGCTCATGTTGTACAAAAATTCATGCCCAAAAATTTTCTAAACTCGTCGGTTGTTCTCCCACAAGGGAAAAAATCATTTTAGAAGAAGTCTCATGTCGTTTAAATGTGATGAAGGGGCTAAATCATAAAACACATAACAACAGAAATTGCATATAGAAAATAGAACTTTCTTTATTGATTTGGACAACTTATTACATTACAGAAGCTCAAATACAATCAGAGGAATCAACCCTCCACAGGTTGCAACACATTACAACTTTCTATCCCAAGACTCTTGAATCATCTGCCTTTTATAACCCCAAATCAGCTAGGATTTCTGTTTTCCAACCTATTCTTGACTCTACACTTCCCCCCTTAACTCTACCATTGCCCAGGGTTCCCAAAAATGGTTATTAATAGCCTTTTTGGCGGCTAACAACCTAATTTCAAAATTTGCATCTCCCTCCAAAAATAGGTCAACTTTCGGAAGCCATAACTTTTGATCTAGGTGTCTGATTGATGAACCGTTTTATGCATCAGAAAGCTCATAGAGTACTCTATGTGCTAAGAAGAAGTTCTGCTAGTTCTAGCCATTTTTGGGCCCGCACAGGGACGTTTAGTGCCTCAAACCTGAGTTTGAATAATTTTTAGGCATTTTTTAGGAAACAAAAACTTTAATATCTTTCAGCTTGCAAATGATCTTTGCATGATTCCTTCACCAAAGGTCTTATTTTTTAGTTATGAAGCTTCCTGTAAAGTTTCACTTCATTCCGTGCCCAAATGCAAACTTTCTAAAAATAGCAGGTTGCTATTTTTAGCAATTTCAAAAAACTGAAAGTTCTACATTATTATTCAAGGAATTATGGAACCAGAACCACAAATTTTGAAAAGAAATGGAAAGAACATCAAAAATTTTGAAATACATCTTTTTTTTTTGGTGATGCAAGATTTCCCTTACACCACTGGATGCTCCTGCATCAGAGACCCAGTGTAATTTGAGAAGTGACCCTGTCACGTCTCAGGTGATTATGTGAGGAAAACCCAAATGGTCAACCTCTGCCTTAGACAACGAAGAAGAATGTTCAATAGGCCTTCCATTCCATTTCACCAAGTATTCTTCATATTGCCTGCTCAGAGTACTTCTTCCCACATGGCTATCCAAGATCTCTTCTATCTCCTCTGTTGAAGTAGATGCCAGAATACTCCACTATTCTTTTGTTGGTCCATCCTTTGTTCCACCTTCATGATATTCTGATAAATTAGCAATTTTGAAAATAGGGGAAATCTTGATCCCACTCGGCAGCTCTACCTCACATGCATTTCCTGAATCATGTTTTTTCAAAATTCTACATGGTCCAAATTTCTTCATTTTTAGCTTATTGTATGTTCCAATTGGGAACCTTTCTTTTCTCAAGTGAACCATGACTTCATCTCCTACCTAGAATTCCTTATATCTTCTCTTCTGATCTGCCTTAGCCTTGTATTGAATATTCATCTTATTAATGTGCTTTTTCACCTCTTCATGCAAATTCTTCATGTGTTCTGTAAAGTCTTTAGCCTCGGCACTTGTCTTTTCTCCTTTGTCCAGATTCCTTAACTCTGAACCATTTCTTGGACTATTCCCATATACAATCTAGAATGGTGATTTACCAGTACTCCTATTGACAGAATTGTTGTAAGTAAATTCTGCCTATGGTAAAATCAAATCCCATCCCTTGGGCTTATCTCTTACTAAGCATTGTAGCAGGTTACCCAAACTCCTATTCACCACTTTTGTCTATCCATTAGTTTGTGGATGGTGTACAAAACTAAACTTCTAATCTATTTTCAACTTCTTCCACAATGTCCTCCAGAAATAACCAACAAACTTGATATCTTGATCTAAAACAATGCTCTTTAGTAGACCATGTAATCTCACCACCTCCCTGAAAAATAACTCTAAAAATGTGCCATCTTCGAGAATCTGTCCACCACCACAAAAATAAAATCATGTCCTCTCTGTGTCCTTGGTAAATGAAGAACAAAATCTATACTAATATCATCCCATGGATTCTCTGGTACATGTAGTGGCTGATATAGACCTGTATTATGACTTGCTCCTTTTGCCATTTGACATACTCTGCAACTCTGCACAAATTTCCTCACATCCTGCTACAACTGTGGCCAATAATAATTTTCACCAACAATAGCAATGGTCTTATCTAAACCAAAGTGTCCAGCTAATCCTCCACTATGCTTCTCCTTAATCAGGTTCTCTCTCATGGAAATCCTTGGAATGCACAACTGACTTCCTCTAAACAAAATGCCATCTTGGATTATGAAATCCAGCCATTTTGTCTTTTCCAAAGTAACAGGTTCCAAACAAGATTTCCAGGCCTCTGTAAAATCTGGATCTTCAGGATACAAACTTTTGAGATCATCGAACCCAACAACCTCTATCTTCATTTCTGTCAACAAATTTTGCCTTCTACTCAAGGCATCTGCAACTCTATTGGACTTCCCACTCCTGTGCTTCAAAATAAAAGTATAGTTCTGCAAAAACTCAACCCATTTTAAGTGCCTCTGGTTCAACTTTCCTTGACTATTCAGATACTGCAAAGTCTGATGATCAGTATATAAAACAAATTCTTTGGGCAACAAATAATGTCTCCATTTCTTCAAAGCCTGAACTATTGCATAAAACTCCTGATCATAAACATAATACTTTTTCTTGGCATCATTAAGCTTCTCACTAAAATAGGCAATGGGCTTACCTTCTTGACTCAAAACAGCTCCTATACCACTACCACTAGCATCACAATCTACCTGAAATACCTTATTAAAATCTGGAAGTGCCAAAACAGGTTGTTCTACGACTTTTTGCTTCAAGTACAGATTTCCATTGCCCAGAAAGGATGACATAATGGACTATTTGAGTGGAGCCAAGTACTTTAGTCCATCTAAACTCTTTTCTATCCCCTCTCATTGTCTTAGTTAGGGATGCACAAATGCTACTAAAATTCCTGATAAACTTTCTATAAAAACTTGCCAAACCATGAAAAGATCTTACCTCAGAAGGACTCCTTGGCGTAGGCCATTCAATGATATCCCTCACCTTCTCTAGGTCCATCTTAAGACCTTCCTCTGAGACAACAAATCTGAGGTATACCAACTCCTTCTTTGCAAAACTACATTTCTTCAGATTAATCAACAACTTCTCCTCCCTCAGCTTCTCTAAAACTCTTCTGATATGCATCAAATGCTCATCCCAAGTCTTATTGAAAATCAAAATATTATCTAAATAAACAATAACAAAACTTCCCAAAAATTCTTTCAGTACCTCGTTCATGAGCCTCATGAATGTGTTCGGTGCATTGGTTAGCCCAAATGGGATGACTAACCACTCATACAAACCTTCATTTGTCTTGAAGGCTGTCTTCCACTCATCTCCTTCTTTGATACGGATCTGGTGATACCCACTCTTTAGGTCAATCTTCGTGAAGTACTTGGCTCCACTTAAATAGTCCATTATGTCATCCATTTTGGGCAATGGAAATATGTACTTGATTATGATCTTATTGATGGATCAAGAGTTTGTACACATTCTCCACTCTCCATCTTTCTTTGGTGCTAGTACTACAGGTACCGCAAATGGACTTAGGCTCTCTCTTATCAATCCCTTCCTCAACAACTCCTGAACTTGTCTATTCAACTCTTCACTCTCTGCTTGAGTCATCCTATGGACTGCCTTATTTGGCAAATTGGCTCCTGGTATCAAATCCATTTGATGACTTATCTTCTTTACTGGTGGTAAACCCTCTAGTACATTATCAGAGATAATGTCCTAAAATTCTTCCAACATATCTGAAACTTCTGTTGGTACATCTTCACATTTCTCTTGACTAATTTTAGGAATCAATGCAAAACAATGACGCTCATGCTTCATACCCTCCAAAAATTTTCTACCATCTACCAAGCAAATTCTAGCAATACTACATACCTTTTCTTCCACCTCTTTCAAGGGCTTCAATTTATGATGAACTCCATCTTTTGTTAGGGATTATGTGTTTGCACGACCATCATGGACAATGCTTCTATCATACTACCATGGCCTCCCCAACAACATATGACATGCGTCCATTAGTATGATATCACACAACACCTCATCATGGTAGTCTCCAATCTTGAACTTCACTAAACGTTGCTCATTGACCAAAGGTCTATGGTCCTTCTACAACCATGCAATTCGATATGGATGCGGATGCTTTCTTTTTGTCAACTTCAACTTGTCAACCATCTCCTCCAAAACAAGATTATCAGTGCTTCCACTATTAATAATAATATCACAACACTTACCTTCACATTTGCACCTTGTGCGGAATAAACTCTTCCTCTGATTTGGTTTTTTCTCCTCATTCAACAAGGTTCTTCTAACCACTAGGGTTTCTCCCCTTTTAGCATCTTTAGAATGCTCAGACTGTGCATCTTCATCTACATGTGCAACTCGTGCATTACCTTCAGGTCTTCTATTCATCCTTCCTTGATGTTGCGGACACTTGTATGCTCGATGCCTTTCTTCTCCACATTGAAAACAAGTTCCTCTGAAACCTCCTCTTCCAAGTCCTTGCCCAGGTCGGCCTCTTCCTCTTCCTCTTTGTTCACTATTGTTCTAGTCACGAGGGTGGTAGGTATTATCTCCTCTCTGATTTTGACTGGTACTAGCTTCTTCATTTTTCTTTGAATCTTCATTTCGCCCCCCATAGGGTCTTCCACTAGTCCTTCCGCCTTGACCTCTTCCCCGTTGTTTGTTGTCAAATCTTTTATTCAGCTTCTCTTCCACCTTCAAGGGAAACTAGTATGCATCTTCTATGGTGGTCATTTTGACTAGGCTCAGGTCCTCTTGAATACTCAGCCTCAACCCATTAATGTAATGGGCTACCTTCTCCTTATTGGGCTCTGCATGACCTGTCTTGATAGTAATTTTATGAAACTCTTAGGTATACTCCTTAACAGACTTGTTGCCTTGCTTCAATCCTTGAGCTTCTTCAACAACTCCATCTCATAGTCCACAGGAATGAACTACTTCTTTAGTTTCTCCACCATTTGATCCCATCTGGTGATCTTTCCTTTTCCTCTTCTATTCTTCTCTAACTGGACCTCCTTCCACCAAATACTGGCATGGCCCTTCAATTTTGTTTTTGCAAACTTGACCTGATCTGGGTCTTCCACATCTTCATGCTCAAAATACTCCTCCATGTCATTAATCCAATCAATAAGCTGTTCTAGATTCAAATCTCTAGAATATGTAGAAACTTCAATCTTGGGCCTCTTTCTGATATTAGAAATGGCCCTCAACAACCTAACTTCTGTAGGATCTCCTGCAGCTTCTTGTTCTTCCTCAGATAGCTCCTCTTCTGCTTCATCCTCTCTTTCTTCTCTTGTTCTTGGCTCAAACCCTCTTCGTAGCTCCTCTTGCAATGCATCGATTTCTCTTTGCAGGGCTCTTAAACCCTCTTCCATCAAAGCATTCCTCCCAATATGATTTCTTCATGGAGGCATCTTGATCTTTGCAGAAAACCCACAACCTCAGGTCCTGGTGCAAACTGCCTCATGGTCGGTGATCTGTGTACACACTCAGGAACCCTTGCTCTGATACCACTTGATGAAGGGGGTAAATCATACAACACACAAAAATAGAAATTGCACATAGAAAATAGAACTTTATTTATTGATTTGGACAACTTATTACATTACAGAAGCTCAAATACAATCAGAGGAATTAACCCTCCATAGGCTGCAACACATTACAGCTTTCTATCCCAAGACTCTAGAATCATCTACCTTCTGGAACCCCAAATCAGCTAGGGTTTCTATTTTCCTACCTTTTCTCAACTCTACACTTCCCCCCTTAACTCTACCACTACCTATGGTTACCAAAAATGGTTATTAATAGCCTTTTTGGCGATGAACAACCTAATTTTAAAATTTGCATCTCCCTCCAAAAATAGGTCAACTTCTGGGAGCCATAACTTTTGATCTGGATGTTTGATTGACAAAATTTTTTATGCGTCAGAAAGCTCACAGAGTGCTCTACGCATTATGAACTAGCTCTACCGATTCTGGCCATTTTTGGGCCTGCACGGGGCCGTTTAGTGCCTCAAACTTGAGTTTGAATAATTTTTAGGCATTTTTTGGGAAACTAAAACTTTAATATCTTTCAGCTCGCAAATGATCTTTACATGATTCATTCACCAAAGGTCTTATTTTTTAGTTATGAAGCTTCCTGTTGTAGACACCCAAATTTGTCCCAACTTTGTCCATGTCTAGTAACACCTTGTTAAATCATTATTCATTAAGCCAATTAATTAAATAAATTTTATTTATTTAATTAAAATCCCATCCTCATCCTACTTAGCCAATTAATTAAATAAATTTTATTTAATTAATTAATTCCACATCATATCCCAATCATTTCCTATCCCCATCCCAATTAATTAAATAAATTTTATTTATTTAATTAATTTCCACATCATATCTTATCCCATCCTATTCATTTATCCAATTAATTAAATAAATTTAATTTATTTAATTAATATCCAACTAATATCCCAACTAATTCAAATATTTTATTTGAATTAAACACTCATCTTTTATCACATTCCAACACTTATCCAGTCAATCATGTGTTGTTATACAACTTTCATTCATATCCTTCACATGCACAACTAATAGAACCTAAATTTAGTATCTTTCAATCCTAGCCATTCACACAGCCTCTGAATCTCAACCGTCGATTGATCTTGGTTTAGTCCTATATAAACACCCTCTCATTCCATATGAGATATCCAACAATCATATAGCACCTACATTATCATCCTAAGCATTTTGAGCATTCACTTGAGCTTTTATCATTCATCATGGCAGCTTTCAACTTTGCAATTGTTCATTGTTGAAGAAGCAGTCCACATCTCTTAAACAAGGAATCGCACGATCTAGGTGATGTTATGCTTGAATTGCATTATGCTTTGATTTCATCTAGATTAGATTCTTTGATGATGGTAGGGTTAGGGTTTCATGGCTATGCTTGATCTTCTAAACCTGACTTTTCACCTATCACACCTGTAAAATTTCACTTCATTCCATGCCCAAATGCAAACTTTCTAAAAATAGCAGGTTGTTATTTTTAGCAGTTTGGAAAAACTAAAAGTTCTACATCATTATTCAAGCGATTATGGAACAAGAACCACAAATTTTGAAAAGAAATGGAAAGAACATCAACAATTTTGAAATACATCTTTTTTTGGTGATGCAAGATTACCCTTACACCACTGGATGTTCCTGCATCAAAATGTCCCCCACTTTTTTTCGTTCGTTTTAATGTCATTTCCAATTATTATTGACTTCCTTTTCATCCCATATTCCTAGTATTCTACAAATTAATCCCATTTTTAAGGACTTCCTTTTCATCCCAAATTCCTAGTTTTCTACAAATTAATCATTACTATTGTTATTCGTAATACATCTTGTGAACTGCAAGCAAAAGAATATGGAACGGCTATTCTTCACTTAGAATTCTAAAGTCTATTTTAGATCATTACTAGCTGAAAACAAAATCACTCTCTATTATTATCTAATAGCTCATTTCATGCTAATTCTTCCATTTTTCTAATGCATTTATTTCCTCTCCTCAATGTAGCAATAAGGGATTTTCAAACATTTTATTCTATCATAAAAATAACTATAAAATGTTGAATATATATTGTCTTCGCCTAGGAGAGAACAGCCCTTCATCAAAATATTAAATATTTTGCAATCATAACCCCTTTATCTTAATGTACTTTTATATAGGCTTTATATTAATGTATTACATTTCAGAAGAAGTCTCATGTCGTTTAAATGTCCCCTACTTTTTTTTGTTCGTTTTGGGTCTCTATTTTTCCCTTCACCATTTTTATTTTAGTGACTAAGTAAAAAAAGAGGTGGGCGAGAGGAGTTGTTGATAGGGATGAAAAATGGGTGACAAAAAAGAAAACCCGATGTGAGTTTCATAAAGCCTATTAGCTAATTAATAAATGCATCTAGAAAATAAAATGACCTAAAATTTTAAGTAGTATTAATCTTATCTGTTTTATTCCTTGTATTCTATGGGTTAATGTACAACTCACCTATCCTAAGAGATTTAGGATTGAGGCCAATCCACACCAAGTCTGTAGGCACTGGCACTTTTTACAAAGAATTAAAGGAGGCTATGCCTATGATGGAAGGCATTTAACTTTAGTAACTGCTAGTTAGAAGGGTGAAAGATGTTTTATAAATTCTTTCCCTTTTTTAGTGATTGTGTAAATATGTATTCTGACTTTTGAGGATAACAGATTTTTGTGGATATTGTTTAATATGTAGATTTAATATTACACTAGATTACTTTTGCCTATGGGAAATCCTTCCCTCCGAAGAATTACTTTTTTTTTTATGAAAATGCAACTTATCTATTAAAATAAAATAACACTTCACAAAAAAATAACGGATGGTAAAAAGGCACACCCCGAGAGTCACATGGGCTAAGCCCAAAAAGATCTAGATCAAAGTATCAAAGGGTACAGGACCCACATAAAAACATAGAAAAAATAGAATTAAGAAGCCAATACCATTCCTACAGATGGCAGATCCTTGTCATTCAGTTTCCCCCAAATGTTCGCAGGGTCTGGGTTGACATCAGGCATAGCCCAGCCATATTCATTTTCCTTTTCTTCATTCTAAACATTTGGCTCCTCGTGCTGAGGTGAGATAGCCAAATTTAACCAAGGGAAAACCTTAGTATTATCCCACCCTATAGAAGGTGGATGAGAATTACCAGGAGCATTACAACTTGCATTGTCCATAAAAGGCCAACCAGCATTACCTGTATTATCCAAAATGGGCCACCCCACGTTATCTCTAGTTGCACTAGTAGCACGACCAGAGGTCCAACCACGTGGACATGGAGAGGTCGAGTGCCTACACCAATGAGCACCATGATGACGAGCAGGCTGGTAGCTGGGCAGAGAATCTCTGGCTGAACCACTTCTGCGTCTATTAGGAGAGCGAGCTCTGACAGAGGACGGTGATGGAGGAACACGAGCCACAGTGCAGGGAGTGTTCCCCCAATGATCCAACAAGTCTTGTAAGTGATCCACTTCCAAGGCAACTTTTTTAGCTTGCATTTGAATCTGCAGAAGAACATTAGAACAGATAATAGTTTTAATGTACATAGAAACATAAGTTCCAATTTTGCTTTCTGAAAATATACAAGAATTATGATCTTTCCATAATGCAAATAAAATCTCCACCCTAAAAATATGCCAGATTTGAGTAATTTTTTTAGGAAACCTGGGTGAATCACCCAGCAGGATGATTTGCAGGGTTAATGGCTCAGGTATGAAAGGGCGAAAAAAATCATGAATCTATAACCATAATTGCTGAGCTCTGGTGCAATACCAGAAAAGATGCTAAATCATTTTAGCCTATCCACAAAAAGGACAACAGGGATCTTGGACCCCAAGGTGAAACATCCTAGTACCAATAGGCAATCCTTGAAAGAGAATGTACCAGGCAAAGTGAGCAAGTTTTGGCTCAATAATGGCAAACCAAATGGTTTTAAAACTAGAATTCCAAAGACTTAAAGAGCTATGAATAAGCTAGCACTTATTAAGAGTGGCAGCCATGGGTAAATGAGCTGAAAGCCACCTGTAAGCCATCTGAGGCTTGAAATGATGCAGAGGTTTGTTTGGATACCATTTCCAGTCTTTCCACCATGGATTGTTGGACTGAATTCCAACCTTATGCAACATTTTAGTCAGAATAGCCATGATGATTCTGTCATAAGTAGGCTTATCAACTTTTGAAAGAGAAAATTTTACACAGAATGCTTCCCAAGCCAAAAGGCTCATAGTGGGCCTGTGAACATATCTTGAATGGTCTGAACACCTTTTTTGTGAAATTTGAGAGCCTTTAAACCTTGCAATTTAGCCAAAAGTTGAGTTGCAGAATCTAGGAGAGGTGACCACCAAATATTAAGGTGATTGAATGAAAGACTAGCACAAAAACCATCACCAGACCAACATAACCAAGGTTTAATTTTTTCCCAGGCTTTCCAAATGCTCTTTACCACAAACATGCCCAAGACTTGAATTGGTTCTCTCATGACAAGGAGAGTAGAAAAACCAATTCCTTTCCAAGCTGGTTTGTGTATAGGATGTCCCATCTCAATGTTATGCCAGAGTAAAACCTTCCATGCCTCACAACCAGTGAGTGCATGAACAATCCATTTGACAGCCAAGGTAGTTCCTTGGTGGTGAGTAGAAAGAATACCAAGCCCTCCAAGATCTTTGGGAAGGCAGTAAAATTCCCATACAACATGATGAAAACCATGGTGAGTATCAGAAGAGGTCCATAGGAAATCTCGTAAGAGTTTCTCCAGTTTGGTATAAGAGCTTTTTGAAGGAGCCCAACAAGAAGAATAATAAACATGGGTAGCAGCTAAGATCTTAGAACAAACCTAGAATTTACTAGCTAGAGAAAGAGGCTTAGTAATCCAGACTACAAGTTTTTGCTCCACACTGGTAAGAACAACTTGTCAAAGGGTGGCAGAAGTGCCCTGGAATACAAAAGGAATACCCAAGAATCTAAAATTTCACCATGGCCAACCCAGCGCCAGCCATATTGCTGAAGCAAATGAGGAGTGGGAAGTATAGACTGTCTGTAGCATAACGTCTTGTGATATTGAATGGAAGAACCTGAGGCCAAACAAAAGGTCTCCAGACAACCAAGAGCATTTTTAACTAAATTTTCTTCTTCCAATAAGGTTAAAAAGGAGTCATCAGCAAAATGACTATTAACTAGCTGGCTGGAAGAATTAGGTAAAGAAATACCATGAACAAGCTTATTGGAAACTGAATAAGCAAGAAGATAACCAAAACCTTCTGCTGCAAGAATATACAGGCTCGGGGTAAGAGGGCATCCTTGGCAAATTGATCTGAAAAGGCCAAAACTATGAGACTGGTGGCCATTGATAGTGATGCAAGCAGAAGCATCTGAAAAAAAACATTTTGACAGATTGAATAAAAGAGGGTCCAAACCCTAATGCTACAAGCATTGCAAGGATAAAGCGCCATTCAATGTGATCATAAGCCTTAGCAAAATCAATTTTTTTAAAAAGTGCTTTTTGGTTTGATTTTCGGGCCCATTCCATTCCCTCCCAAACTACAATGATATTATCTAATATATATCTAGACATGAAGCCTGTTTGTTCAAGGTGGACAATCAAAGAAAGAAGGTTGCGGAGTTTGAGCGAAAGGGCTTTAGCAATGATTTTGTAGGAGACATTGAGGAGGGTAATTGGCCTCCAGTTGCAAATATCCTCTAGATCACTAGATTTAGGTATGAACTTAATGTTTCCTTGATTTATAATATTTCCTAAAGAATTGAATGAAAAGCTTCAAGGTAAACATTGTGTAAATCTTTTCCTAAACAATCCCAAAGGGCTTTGTAGAACTCACAAGGAAATCCATCAATTCCAGGTGCTTTCCCATCTGCCATAGAGTAGACAGCTTCTTTAAGGTCTTCAATGGTCAAAATTTGATCACAGAAGCGAGTCTGGGCTAAGGATAGCCTGTTTGGAACAACAACAAGATAATCTTGCAAAGCAGTTTGTCGCTCATGAGTGTAATCTTGAGCAGTGAAATTTTTTTCATAATGTCTTACAAAAGCTTGGAGAATGTCTAGTAGATCTATATGAACAACATTGTCCTCTTTGATTTGGTTAATACTATGTGAGGAATGTTTAACTTGAAGAGAAAGAAAGAACTCCTTAGAAACACGGTCCCCAATTTTTAGCCAGTGCATTCTGGCTTTAAGTTGCACTTGTCTGGCAACATGGCAATCAGTGATTTGTTTTTAATTCCATAAATTGGAAACAAGGACTTGCTTAGAAGGAGAAAAATGCTCAGCAGCCAAGGCTTTAGAAGTAAATTTCAAAGCAGTGACAGTAGCTTCATAAGCCCTTCTCCTAAAATTGGCCAGCTAATAGCCATAGATGTGAAGAAACCTCACTTTGCTGGTAATATCATCATTCCACCACTTAATCCAGCTAGTAGTATGCAGCGGCTGGCATTCTAAATTCCAAACAGTTGAAATGTGTGCCAAGGTGGGTTGATGAGAAAGCAAGGAAGTGTTTAGAAAAAAACTAAGATTTCATGGTGCATGGCTCAGTGAGTGGCCACTCAATGACAAACTGAATTGGAAAGTGATTTGACAATGTCACATCCACTAATGGCTGCACAGGAAGGGTCAATGATGTGGAGAAGTTAAAAAAATATTGTACAGAAATCATAGCATGATCAAGGCATTTAAAGACCCTATCATTTCCAGCCTGAAAATTGCACCAAGTATGCCATAAAGGACTGGAGTGACGGTGGCCAACATTGGGATAAAAGAATCCCAATATATTACGCATATGGAACCACGCCTCTCTTTCGCCAATTGGTCACCGAAAAGGTAGAACACCATCCTTGTCGGTAGCCATTTCAACCATATTAAAATCTCCACAAATAAGCCATGTGGCCATGAGCAATGTATCCGCGATCCACCACCACAAAGCAGATCTTTTTGATGCATCATTTGAAACATAGACATTAATAATCCCAGAAGAGTGATTATTAATATTAAGAAGTGTCCAGACTAACCAATTGGTGGGGTCCACCCCATGATCCACCACTGAATCATGCCATTGAGGCGATAAAAGAGTAGCTACACCACCTTTGCCAGCCTCATGGGCGGTGGAAAATAGTTTATTGGCTGGTCAAATACAACGGCAAGTCAAAGAGAAAAGAAAGCCTATAACTTTAACTTCTTGCAGGCACATAACATCAAGAGAAACATAATGATGGAGAGCATCACAAACAGAGTACTTCCTAGAGAGGTCAGTGAGACCTCTAACATTCCAAGAGAGAAAATTCATTTAAAATCCTCCACCATCTCCCCAGAATCTAGGCCTTCAAATAAAGTAAAACTATTCTGAAGAAAGTTGGTGGGGTTTGACTGAAATTGAAGAGGAGGTATTTGATGTTTTTTAATCTCCTGAACAATTTCTCCCTCCTCAGGAAGCTCAGGCTATGAGAGCACCTACAAGGCATCATAGAAGAATTGACACGAGCTCTTGCCCTTGGTGGTGATGCTTGCTACGAACCCAGCACAAGAGGACTCTTATTGTTGTCCTTCCCACCATTCACAGAAAGCTTTGAAACCTCTTTAACTGCTTCGGAGGGTTTAAAAACATCCACAGAGGGTTTCACTCTATTTTGCGATTTGTAACAGTAGCCCAAGTGTCCATTGGTTTAGAAACCACCTCCTTGGGTATAGTTACTACATTGTTTACTACAGGTTGTGTCTGTATAGTCTCCCTGGGAGGAACCCGGGTTTGAGGCACAATAAGAGGACAATCCCTAATTTTATGCTCTGTTGATTGACAACGATAGAAAGTATTAGGCAAATTGAAGTATGTGACTTTCTGGGTGTGCCGAAGGGGGCCAATTTGAATGTCAATAAATTCCTTGAGGTCTTTCAAAAGATCTACCTCAACACAGACATGCTTTTGAGGGCGTGCTTGAAAGAACCTATCAGGTTCAACACAAATAACTCTTCCTAAAGAAGAGACAATGTCATGCAGGAAATGCAAATAGGGCAAAGGCAAACTAGGGAATTCAATCCACACAGGAACTCTGTGCTTGGTATCATCAGAGGCCACAAAATCTCGTGCCACTGTTGGAAGACCAACAAGGAAGACCGAACATACCGAGAGCCATGGTTCAAAATTTCTTGAACATGGCTAACTTCTGAAAAGTGGAAAAGGAAAAAGCCTTTGGTCAGATTCTAGACCATATCAAGGAGGACCCCATGAGGGACCCAAGCCTTTTGGACCCATTCTTTGAGCATAGATTTAGGGGGAGTTCTCCCTACAAAATAACCAATGAAAGTATGTTGCTCTAACCATAAAGAAGCAGTATCAAATTCTTGTGATGGTAAGATCACATCAGCAGGAGAGTCTGAGGGCTTACCTCATGCAACACCTTCAGAACAAACTTTTGGGGACACTTGGTCAGTGGAGGAGCCATTGTTCAGAGTCGAAGAACCGCCAACACCAACAACAAATGCTGGGTTAGAAATGGTAAGAGGTATTTAAATGGCCAAGAAGCTGCAATAAATGCAGGCATACAAAAAAAAAGGCTATACTTCCTACACCTAGAGCACAGTAAGAACCTAGAGAGACAATGGTGGCCAATTTCAAAAATATGCAGAGCAAAAAAAAATTTCCAACTTTCCGACTCCCTCATCAAGAATTATTTTTACTTATAGATATTTATTTAAGACTATTAAATATAGTTTGGTGAAATTTTATTATATAATATTAGAAAATAAAATTATATATAATATAAAATGTTATTATACTTATTTATTTTTAGTATAATATTATAGTCTAGAATGAAATATTTAAATAGAATATATTTGTAAAGGTAAAAATGGGATTAATCAAGTGAACACTAAAAACCTAAACATCAATGAAATATGAAGGAAAAGGAGATTTAAAACAAACAAAAGCGATACTTACAACCTTTACCTTACGCCTTCCATTGCTTGCCTTTTCTGTCTTGATCTTGATGGAGATGAATGTTGGCCCTTAGGGAGCTTGCTTCCTCGCTTCGAAATCCTCAAGATGACAAGGAGAAGTTGGCTAGGATACTTTGTGTGATTGAAGATGAGCTTCAACACACTAATGAAATGGATGATAATGATATGAAGTGATGGTAGTAGTTGTGCCAAAGATGCACTAGTGTTTCTGCAATTTAAGTTTACTCAAGCGATGGATGATGAAATGAAGTTGTATTTATAGAGTTGTGTAAGAGAAGATCAATGATTGAGAAGGAATGAGAAGATCAACGGAGGAGGATGATTGAGGAATGTGCAACAAATGGAAGAAGGACATGTGTCATTCAAAAAGAAGCTTAGTTGAGTTAACTGCTTTGTTGATGAGGATGAGTTTTTATTTTCTTAAATTAGAATTTATTTTTCTAATTTAAGAGCACAATTGCTTTAACTCAGCTTTTGCTTTTGTATGACAAGAAGAATATATTTTTAGAAGATAAGAATGATTTTTGAAGATAAGAAAGCAGAATTAAATAAATGAATTTGTTTAATTACTTGTAGATAATTTGGAGGAATAAATAAAATATTAAATATATTTTATTTTGTGGAGATTTAAGATTTTATTTAAATAAAATTGCATTTTATTTAATTTGGAAGAATAAAAGATTTTAATTAAATAATTAAAATTATTTAATTATTTAGAAGAATGAAGTTGATGTAGATGAATTTAATTAATTAAATAAATATAATTTATTTAATTAAATGAGAGGAGATGAATCAAATAAATAAATAGATTTATTTATTTATTGATAGAGGAATGTGAAGATGAAATAAATATTTAAAATATTTATTTAAGTAGAGTTGGTCGAGTATGAGTCACAGTGGGACATTGGATTAGCCGAGTGTAGATGGGTGTTTGATGACCCAGAGTTGGTGGAGCAGGTGATTTCGTGGTAGGACATACATGACTGCTATGACTACTTCCTAGGCATAGTGGCAGGATTGATTGGTGGCGTAGTATGCCCTGACAGGAGGTCACATGGCTTCCCGATTGGCTAGGGGAGGGTGTTAGAGAGCATGATTACGGACGAGACCCGGTATGCATGGGGTGTGTGCATGCTGGCACACTTGTATAGAGATATGCACCAAGTGGTGTATCATAGAGGAGCTAGTTTGTTAGCAGGTGTGTCTCTCTTACAGTTTTGGTTGTGGGAGTACATAGCTATCACACGGCTGGTATGTTTATTTCACAGGCAGATGGGTGAGCCCTACAGTTATGGCTATGCAGGTGTGATTTCCCAGCACAAGCTGGGGAAGCTAGAGTACTGGAGACATATGTTTGATAATGTAGATCAGGTTATCTGGCACCCATACCTAGACTGCGAGGTATGGGATGATGAGGTGGATGAGCTTCCATATTGCTTTCAGACTCAGTGGCTCATTGGCAAGATGAGATACATATTAGAGAGGCAGATTGTGAGCAGAGTGCAGAGGCAATTTGGCCGAGTATAGGGCAAACCACAGGGCCAGGCACGATTTGCTAGGACCCATGTAGAGAGATTCAAGTGGGGTCCCGTGGCATCATATGAGAAGGCTTTGATAGACTTTTAGCAGATTCCTCATGCAGCTTGGTCCATGAGGAGGGACATAGTGGATGCTGGCATGATTCCAGATTATGAGGAGTAGTTTGCAGGTCATCTATTTCCTAGATACTCAGGGCTTGGAGAGTTAGCTCCTCGTATAGACGAGGAGGATTCAGATGATGTCGGTGGAGCTGGCAGGAGGAGGGCAAGATAGAGGAGGGGGAGAGGAGGTCAAGGAGATGATGGAGGAGATGATGGGGGAGGAGGCAGATCGAGACAGAGGAGGAGGTCAGGGGAGGGACCTTCAGGCTAGTAGACAGTCGCGTAACAGCAAGTTGTAGGACAGGTGCAGGCACAAGTACCAGCACAACAGGTGGCACCACAGAGACATATCTCGCCACCATAGCAGGTGGCTCAGCAGCAGGTGCAGGGTCAGGTGCCAGCATAATAGGTGGCACCAGGACAGGGATAGGTAGGGTAGGCTCCGTAGCTTGACTTACAGCAGCAGGCTATGGCCACACTATAGGGTCAGATTAGGCAGCTGAGGGCCCATCTGAGAGTAGCCGAGTCTCGGAGAGATGCAAACGTAGGACAGATATCAGAGATATCCAAAGAGAGATGTAGCCTTGGCCAGTGTGAGGGCGATGAGGGTGGAGAGGGATGCAATAGTGATAGCTATGGGTACAGATGGTACCTCTAGCTTTTTGGTATCACAGGTGCAGCAGGCACAGACATAGTTAGCCCAGGTTTAGAGTGAGCTAGCCAGAGCACAAGCTCAGGCTCAGTACTACAGAGGTTTATACCACGGGACAGTGTCAGCGGATCAGCATGTCCCTAGCTTCAGGAGTCAGTCAGTGGCATCCCAGAGGGTAGGAGGGTCTCGATCAGTAGGATCAGTCAAGGGTCCACAGCAGTCAGGGGAGACAGAGGAGAGGGCAGCATAGGGAGCAGTGCTCCATGACAGCAGGGGTAGCCAGATCTAGGCACTTGTACCATTTTTTGATTCGATGTACACATTTTTGATGGCTGAGATAGCCTATATATGTATTATTTTTGCCCTGAGGCATGTATCACCATGTTGTTGTACTTTGTATACATTTTATGATATGACTCTGAGAGATGGACAGATATTTTAGATATATTGTACATTTGGACACAGTTTTATGGTTATATGATGATGCAGTTGTTGATATTCTTTATGCACATGTTCTATGTTTATATGCTATGGATGCAATCTATCTTATGATGCTTTATATATGTGATGCATACTAGATGGATTAGAATGATATGATATGCATACATTTATGGTTATGATTATGTAGCTCTATATGTATTTGTTTATGTTTTTTGAATTTTTGATATGATATGTGGATGGCAATGCTTGTGGATGACCTAATGCACTTTATTATGTATGCAAATGATTTAATCATGTGAATGACTATCTCAATGTAATATTATATGTGACCTATGCTATGTTTTTGATGTCCAAATGTACTCAATTGACACAGTGATGATATAGATATGTGGAAGAGAAGAAATGAGTAAATGAGGCTTTCGTTTGATATGCTATAGGATTTTCTTATTGCATGGTTGATATGGATATTTGGATATGGGATGGATGTGGATTTGTCATCTTGATATTGCAAGTCTTTTTCTTTCATCATTGGGCACTTTTTGGTATTTTTCTCTTTTTGAAATGTTGTAAGAAAATACAAGCATCTAGGTATAATTAGACCAAGATGACCTGAGTATTCCTTACATGGATTTTGATATAGCAAGTCGATACAAGCATCTAGTCAAACTTAAATCTAGATGACCTGAGTACTTCTTGTGTTTCAATAGACATGGATTGCCCCTTTTCATGTTCAGATTTCAGAGTCCTCGATGATCTTTTTTTGATCATGTCATTAGACAAAAGTCATCACATTACTAAAGTTTAATCCACAAGTAGCAGACAAAGAAAAAATTATGCCCCCATCATAGCATCTCTAGATTTTTGGCATCCTTGAGTAGCGTAGGAAGACATAATGACAAAAATCCAAGACTTTGTTAAGTTAACCTGTTCACAAAAGCATTCTTGCATTAGATGTGTCTTTTTTTCCATAATTGATATAGAATTAGTTGGAGTGTTTCGGTATGGTGCCCTATTTTGTTTTGGATAGGTTGATGGTCTTTGCCAAGATTTTTGTTTTTGGGAAGCTTGCTTTGCTGCGCTTGCTTGTCTAGTGAAAGGTATCACAATCCTTTATTGATATCCTCTTAGAAAATGTGGCATTCAAGAATCCAAATCTATAACTAGGTCAAGGAATTGCCCCCAGTTTAGACAAGGATTGACTTATTATGGGTGAGATGACAAACTGACATGGAGAGACGGACCCTAAGGGACTAACCTAGTGCCTCAGGGGCTCATTGCTAAATGGCCTTGCCTACGTGACGACGCAAAGGCAACATAGTTTGGGGTGAACCTAATGGACCTAAGACCTAGGTGATGGCAAAGATGTAGAAATGGTATGGACTTAAATAGATAGAAGGACCAGGTATGGGACGGATGGGACAATGGAGCAGAGGCTCGGGGGCGCATTGAGAATGGCCTTGCCTATGTGATAGCTCAGAGGTGACATAGTTCGACAATGGTTCAAAGGACTGGTTCAAGATGAACAATATGATGGACACAAGAGACATGAGGTTACAATAGATGGAGGAAGTGGTTTGTCGCAGATAGCGCTTGTTTACTAGGTTTTCACCACTTGCTTGTATTTGTACTAAAGCTTAAAGTACACATGATGCCTATTTGCCAAGTTTTCATCATGGTACCTATCCAAGGCACCTGTTTGCTAGGTTTTCACTAGAGGATGATTGTTTTGTTATTTTCTCAAAAAAAAAAAATTGTTTGTTTTTTATCACTTTTCAATTTTTTTTGGATTTTTTCAAGACTCCATTACATTGGGGTTTTAAGGTATAGAACTTGTGAAGATGCATGCTGTTGATAGGATCATCAAACAGTTCACCTTTAGATGTAGCCAATTGATATGCCCTCGATCTATAGGCTGCAATGATGACATAGGGACCTAGCCAGTTGGGTTCAAACTTGCCTTTCTTTTCTCTATCTTGTTGATTTCTGGGATTTTCTCTGAGAACTAGGTCACCAACTTGGAATACTTGGGGCTTTACCCTATGGTTATAGCTTCTAGACATTCGTTTCTGATATGCTTTTAGGTGGTTAAAGCCCTGTTGCCTTCTCTCTTTGAGCATCTCTAACTCATGCAGTCTGGTCACTTTGTACTCTTCATCAGATATGAGGCCTTTTAACGAGACTCACAAGGATGGGATCTCAACTTCAATGGGCAAGATAGCTTCAAATCCATAGACTAAGAAGTATGGTGTTGCACCTATTGGTGTGCAAATGTTTGTACGGTAGGCCCACAACGCGGGATTTAATTGAACATGCCAATCTCAGCTGGCATCATTGACATTTTTTTAGGATTTTCAAGATAGTTTTATTTGATGCCTCAGCCTGACCATTGCCTTGGGGGTAATAGGGGGTGAAAAGTGGTGTTGGATATGGAATTTGTCGCATAGTTCCCTGACATCTTGATTTTTAAAAGCTAGTCCATTATCTGTGATGATTAACGAAGGGACCCCATAACAACAAATGATATAGTTTAGGATAAAGGAGGCAATCTACTTGCCTGTGATATTGGCTAAGGGCATGGCTTCAATCCACTTCTTGAAGTACTCGGTGGTAGTGATTATGAATTTATGGCCGCTGGATGAAGAAGGGTGAATCTTGCCCACTAAGTTGAGTCCCCACTGACATAAAGGCCAAGGAGTCATTAATGGTTATAGCTCCTGTACTGGTGCATGTATCAGGTTCCCATGGATTTGGCATTTTTTGTACTTCTTTACAAATGATAGGAATCTTGTTCCATTGTTGGCCAGTAGTACCCCATGCGTATGAGTTTCTTGGCTAGGGTAGGGCCACTAGAGTGAGTCCCACATATACTGTCGTGCACTTCACTCAAGGTGGTTTGATATTCCTTACTATCGAGACATCTAAGGAGAGTACCATCGAGACCTCTGTGATATAGGGTATTGGCGACAATGGCATACCGGGATGCCTGACGGATGAAGGTTCATTTTTGGTTACTGGAGAGATGTGGTGGGAGGGTATTCTCTTTAAGATAGGAAAATATTTTTCCATAGAGGGGGGAATCGGTTCCAACAATGTGGAAAATGATATGGGATTTAGGGGTGTCATATGCAAGACAGGACACTGGCTCTACCAAGAACTCATAACGTGATTGATTGTCTGGAATATCGAGGAGAGATGCAATCGTGGCCATGGCATTTGCAACTTTGTTCTCAATCCTTGGTATTTTCTCAAAAGAGATTTTGACAAAGTATTCTTTGAAGTCATCTACCATTCATTTGTAAGGGATTAATTTCTCATCTTTCATTTGGTAATCGTCATTTACTTAATTTATGACCAGCTGTGAGTCACCGTATACATGAAGTTCTTTGAGATTCCATTCAATTGCAAGCTTGATACCAATGATAAGGGCTTCATACTTTGCCACATTGTTAGTGCATGGAAACATTAATCTGTATGATTTAGGAATGGTGTTGCCACTAGGTGTGATCAATAATATACCTGCCCCTGATCCATGCTGAGTGTATGATCCATCGAAATACATTTTCCAGGTTGCTGTGGTTACGTGGAAGATAGATTCGTCTGGAAATTCAAAGCTCAAAGGGTTGTCATCTATTAAAGGTGCATCTTCAAGTTGATCTGCAAGTACTTGGCCTTTTGTTGCTTTCCTGTCTACATACTCGATATCGAACTCGCTAAGAAGCATGACCCATTTGGACAATCTACTTGTTAGGGCTGCTTTGTTGAGTAAGTACTTGAGTGGATCAATCTTTGCTACCAGTTTGACTGAATGCGACAACATGTAATGTCTCCATTTTTGTGAGGCAAAGACCACAGCGAGACATGCTCTTTCGATTGGCATGTATTGTAATTCATACCCAACAAGTGTTCGACTGATATAGTATATTGCTTGTTCTTTCCTGTCATAGTTTTTCTGTGCAAGGAGAGCTCCCAGAGCTGATGGTGTAGCTGAGATGTACAGTAGCAATGGTTTACCCTAAATTGGTGGCATCAATATAGGTGGCTTCATTAGGTATTCTTTCAATTGCTAAAATGCTTGCTCACATGAATCATTCCATTTGAAAGGGACATTCTTATGTAGAAGGTGAGAAAATGGGTGGCACTTGTCTACCAATTGAGAAATGAACTTTCTGATAGATTGTAGTTTTCCCTATAGGGACCTTAGCTGCATGAGATTCTTAGGAGGTGGCATTTCCATGATGGCCTTCACTTTAGTTGGGTCGACTTCGATTCTGTTTGCGGACACTATGTATCCCAGGAGCTTACCTGAGGTAACTCCAAACACACACTTCTTTGGATTGAGACGCACATTAAACTGTTCCAGTCTATTGAAGATTTTGTCTAACACTACTAGGTGTCCTTCTCTTGTGAATGATTTTTCTAGGATATCGTCAGCATAGTCTTCCATTATAGTGTGCATCATGTCGTGGAAGATTGTGGTCATAGCTCTCTAATATGTTGCATCAGCATTTTTCAATCTAGATGGCATGACACACCAATAATAGGTACCCCAAGGACATGTGAATGCAGTCTTGTGTTGGTCTTCAGGTGCAATTTTTATCTGGTTATATCCAAAAAAACCATCCATTAGTGATAGCATAGTGTGCCCTCCTGTGAGATCTACAATCATGTCAATGTTTGGCAGGGGAAATCATCTTTTGGACAAGCTTTGTTTAGGTCCCTGAAGTCATTACATATTCAGACTCTGCCATCTAGTTTGGCCACTGGTACTGTGTTCGAAACCCATTTAGGATAGTCTATTGGTATGATGAATCTAACATCTAACAGTTTCTTTAGCTCTTCTTTCAACATGAGGGCCACATGCGGGTGCATTTTTATGAGTTTTTGCTTTACTAGTTTAGCTCCTAGAGCTAAAGATAAATGATGCATTATGAGATTTAGATCTAGTCTTGGCATGTCTGCATATGTCCATGTGAAGTTGATTTGTTTTCTTTTGAAGAAGTCAGTTAAAGCTAGTTTTTCTTGTTCTGTTAAAGCCTTTGCCATGTGGATCATTCTGGGATTATCACCTGTGCTGACATTGATCGGTTCTGCTAGTTCTATCAAGATTGAAGATCTCTCCTAATGTGTAAGATTGGGTAGGGGGTCAAGCCTTCCATCCTTTGGTGTCTCAGAGAGGTTTTCACCATTGGATACATCTTTATTTTTACTATTTTCATGATCTAACACTGCCACAGAGTGATTTTCACCATTAGATCTTTCTTTTATTTTGATATTTTTGAGACTAAAAGGCTTGGCACTCTCACCAAAATAGGCCTTGTCATTGAGTTCTATAGCATATCCAGCTTTGTGGTCCCCTACAAGTATATGATCTCTAAGCTCAAGATAGTCTATGATGGCTTCATCATTCTCAAAGGTATCAAGCTCAGGGGTAGTGCCTTGTAGGTCCCAATCTATGAGTTCAAGATGCACCAAAGGTAAGGGGTCATTGGGTTGGTCCGATTTGATGGTGTTGATGGTTAGGATAGAGTTATTAAAAGCATGGACAAAGTCTGCAATGATACTCTCTATTAGCGGATCCATCAAGGGGGTATCATTCTTTCCTCATGACTTTCACTATCATTATTATGCGGGACAGACTCTAGTGGCCTAGCCCTTGGCTCTTGTCTCTCATTTGCATGGGTTGGGTCATACTCGTGGACAACATCGATGCCTTTGTCATCACAAGATAGCTCAGAGAGGCTATCCCATTCATATTCATCTGAATCGGTCTCATTATTCAGTTGTAGGTGCTGAATTTGCTCAACCAGATTGCTAGTAGATGTTTCTGGTTGTTTGCCCTTATTCTTATTGGCTCTGTTGGTCCTTGATGTTCCATTGTAACCTAGCCCTATAGTGTCTTAGGCTGTTAAGGTATGAGGTTGGATGGGTTCAGTGATACCATCCTTTCTTGAATTGAGTGGACCGTGTCCTTCGTATCCCATTCTTTGTAGCATTTGGAAACCTTGACCATATTGTTCAGTTTGTATAGTGTGATGGCCATGTTGTGTCGATGAACTGCCTTCATCCTTGTATAGCCATTGTAGGATATCTTTTTCATCGCTCTCATCTTCAAGGCTTCCCCATTTGACAAATGGACCTTTGGTATCTTTATCTACTTTAGGTTTGCTCAGAGTAGGTCTTCCATATGATCTTGAGGATAAGGGGAGCTGTGCCAAGAAGAGGGATTGGGAAATTGTGTATTCACCCAAGCCCTTATCTTTGAGTTTGAGGTTGGGTTGGGATGGCTTTGAAGAGGAAGCAAGTGTAGCTGGGTCAACACAAGATGAAGATAAAGCAGAGGCATGGTTGTTAGGGATCACAACTTCAGGTTTTGTTTGAATGGAGTTGCAGTACTGAAATGGATTGGGGTTGCCTTGTATAATGATCTCTTGACCTTCATAGGGGAACTTGATACACTCATGGTATGTTGATGGCACTACTTTCAGAGCATGAATCCATGGTCTCCTAAGAAGAATGTTATACATTAGCTCCATATCAAGGACTTGGCAAGCCACATCTTTTACTATAGGTCCCACTCTGATTGGTAAAGTAACAATTCCTTTGGAAGTTCTCTCCTCTTCATCATAGGCTTTGATAGTGATTTTCTTTTTAGGATCTATAGTCTTCTCTAAAAATCCCAATGTAAGGATTAGCTTCAAGGTGCAAATATTCAAACCAACTCCTCCATCGATTAGGACTCTCTTTATCTTGTGTTTGTGTATGAAGGCTTCGATATGAAGAGAGGCGTTATGTGGTTGAGTGATTGACATATCATCCTTTCCAGTGAATGATAGGGAGTGAGGTGAGGTTATGTGAGCTACCATGATTTGAAACTATTCTTCAGCAAGGTTTGTTGGGATGGAGGCTTCTGCTAATGCTTTGTCAAGAATGACCTTATGGGACGGAGACAGACGCAAGAGTTCCAGAATGGAGATATGTGCAGGTGTCTTATGTAATTAATCCAAGATACTGTATTGATTAGCCGGAGGGGTGGAGGCTCCTCTAAGAGTGACTCTATTACTGTGGGTGGTAGCATTGGAATCTGGATCTTTGTTTATAGTGATCACATTGACGTGTGAATTACTTTCTGAGATATGGTTAACAACATAGTCAAAGCCGACGTTTGTGTAATTGGCCTTGTTAGAGCCACCGTTGTTTTTGTTGGAAGGTCCTCCCTGTTCATAGTTGGGAAGAGGATCCTTGAATGCCTGGTGATCATTGTTAGAGGTATGCCTGTCAAGTGATATTTTGTTTTGTTTAATCAAATCTTGGATAGTGTGCTTGAGTGGAATACAATCATTGGTTTTGTGCCCCCCATTTTGGTGGTACTCAAAAATCATTGTCGTTCCACCAATGGGGTTTGAATTTTGGTTCGTATTCTCATGCCGAGGGAAGTGTTATGATCTTGTTTGTGATTAACTTTCGTAGGACAGTTTCCAATGATTCTCCCAAAGGTGTGAACTTTCTCCTAGGTTGAAAATTTGTAAACCATGATTCTCATGCCAAAGGTGCACTAGTGTTTCTGTAGCATAAGTTTACTCAAGCGATGGATGATGAAATGAAGTAGAAGAGGGTTGTATTTATAGAGTTGTGTAGGAGAAGATCAATGGTTGAGAAGGAATGAGAAGATCAATGGAGGAGGATGGTTGAGGAACGTGCAATAAATGGAAGGACATGTGTCATTCAAAAAGAAGCTTAGTTGAGTTAATTGCTTTGTTGATGAGGATGAGTTTTTATTTTCTTAAATTAGAATTTATTTTTCTAATTTAAGAGCACAGTTGCTTTAAAGTTGCTTTAACTCAGCTTTTGCTTTTGTATGTCAAGAAGAATATATTTTTAGAAGATAAGAAGGATTTTTGAAGATAAGAAAGCATAATTAAATAAATGAATTTATTTAATTACTTGTAGATAATTTGGAGGAATAAATAAAATATTAAATATATTTTATTTTGTGGAGATTTAAGATTTTATTTAAATAAAATTGCATTTTATTTAAATTTGGAAGAATAAAAGATTTTAATTAAATAATTAAAATTATTTAATTATTTAGAAGAATGAAGTTGATGTAGATGAATTTAATTAATTAAATAAATGAAATTTATTTAATTAAATGAGAGGAGATGAATCAAATAAATAAATAAATTTATTTATTTATTGATAGAGGAATGTGAAGATGAAATAAATATTTAAAATATTTATTTAAGTAGTCATGTCATTTTTAGGTGTATACAATATTAATTATTAAATAAGAAATATTATAAATATATTTTATTTATTATTATATACAATATTTTATATAATGTAAAATACTATATGTATTTCTATTACAATAGTATATTATAAAATCATATCTCTAGATTACAAAAATTGTGTATTTAATGTTTATGTTCATTTGTTATTTATTAATATATTTTTATATATATAATATCTATATCATAATTATATTTACTAGCAATCACACTTTGTTGTGCAATGGGTACGTCGAAGAGTTGTAGAAGTTCAATTGCCATGTCTCTAAGTGAATGATGATTGTCTTGTATCCCTATGGCCCATGTTGTTTTTGTTTTCTCAAGTGTCATGAATTAATTAGTATAAACTTAATGGATTTCAAGATCCTTGTGTTTTGCTTACTAGCCACTTCAAATTTGTGAGCTTTCATGTTTGATGTGTAGTCTTTATTTACGTGCATTCCCTTTCTAGATTCTTGTTCATGCACTGCACCTAGGTTCACTTGCATTCCATTAGTTGTGACATAGGTATACTATATATAAGCTAGCGTCAAGTGGAGAGATCCAAATGTAGGTTGATAATTATCCCATGTATTTGATTCTAGAAGCATATGATAAAGTCATACATGACAAACAAGATAAGCTTAAAACAATAATATATTTGGCTTGGGAATGAAAAGAACAAACATGAATCATTTTACATGAGTACAAGCTCAATATCTATCTAGTCTAGGTAATAATCTCCCAAAAGTATTTAAGTAGGATGGATGTCTAGCAAAGCATTTGATGGATAAAAAAATGGAGTGCTCTATTAAATTTCCTATAAGAGAAGCAACAAGGGCTGCATAGGGAATTGAAAAGAGAATCTATTTTCACAAGATCATCTCTAGTGCAAAAACATACAGTTGAATCCAGAAGCTCTTCACCTAAAATAAGATCATCTCTGTTGGCAAATATATCCACAACCTTCACTTTTGTCAAAAGCATCACCACCTACATACAACACAAGGCATCGCTATTGGCAAATATATCCACAACCTTCACTTTTGTCATAAGCATCACCACCTGCATACAACACAAGGCATCGCTATAGTGTATCATTGTGTATGATCTGAAACATCGATGCAAAAACACACACAGTTGAATCTAGAAGCTCTTCACTTAAAATAAGATCATCTATGATGGCCAATGGATCCACAACGTTCACCTTTGTCATAAAAATCACCACCTGCATACAACACAAGGCATCACTATAGTAAACTATCAGTTGTTGATCTCTCAAAATAGCTCATTGTATCTTGCATGAAATGCCTGGTTGAAAGTCACTCTCTCTTTTCTATATTATTGGATTGTTCGCATGAAAAGTGTCATTTCATGAGGCTCTAGTGGAGCTAGATGATCTAGACCAACCCATACCAAGGTCCATGATCTTTAATGTAGTACTAACCTCTAATTTGAAATGCTCATTACATGTGTCATATTTTGATTGTTCGCATGAAATGATTGATTAAAAGGTAGTCTATCTCTCTATTCCTCTCTCTATCAATCTCCCTCTTTCTATATATCTCTATGTGTCCATCTCTATTTTTCTCTCCATCTGTTCATCTCTCTATCTCCCTATCTCTTTCTCTATCTCTCCCTTTCAATATCTTTATCTCTCCTCTTCCCTCTCTATCTGTCTATCTCTCCCTGTCCCTCTCCTCTTATCTATCTATCTATCTGTCTATCTATCTAACTCTTTAACCCTCCCTCTCTTTATCTCTATCTCTATGTATATATCTTTTTATCCTCCCTCTCTTGATCTCTCCTCTTTCTCTCTCTCCCCCTCTCCTTCTACCTTCCTCTTCCTTCACGTTCAAATCTAATTTACCTAAATGTGAGCCAAAAACTTGACACTAACACATTAAAAAATAGAAATTGACATGTGGAAGATGGGTAGATGGGCCATCGAAAATATCTCTCTTTCTCTATTCCTCTCTCTCTGTCAATATTCCTCCCTCTCTATTTCTCTCTCCTATCCTCCTATGTTTCTCACTCTATCTTCCTCTAGATCTCTTTCTCTCTTTTCTCTATCTCACTTTCCCTCTATATGATTAATTCAATTGGAGGTTTTGATGTGATAATAGGTGGAAGCCCCTATAATAGTCTAACAAGCAACAACATGTACACAAGGGATGACATAGAGTGGAAGCAAATTTATTTGTACAATCAACATTTCTCCTTCATATACTTATATCTCATTTTGATTATCATATTTCTAAGACTGGAAGCTCCCATCACACAAATTTATGCAATTCCTCACAAAAATTCTTTGGAAAATAAATCATGATCTTTGGAAAATATCTCTCTTTCTCTATTCATCTCTTTGTCAATATTCCTCCCTCTCTATGTATTTATCTCTCCCTCTCTATTTCTCTCTTCTGTCCTCCTATGTTTCTCACTCTATCTTCCTCTAGATCTCTTTCTCTCTTTTCTCTATCTCGCTTTCCCTCTATATCACCTATCTCTCTCTCTCTCTCCTACTCTATATCTCTTTAAGGAATTATATCTACCAACACAGACAACCCAACACTCCATGCCTTGCACTCCTCCAACAACATTGCCTCTACCTCTTTCTTCTTTTCCATTTTTTTTACTTTTTCCTCTATAGATGTAGCTACATGGGGTAGTCAAGTTGAAATTATTGCCAATGTCATGGAAACTCTTTCCAAATATCTAAACAAACCTCTCATTTTCTTGAATTTATAATTCTTAGTGTTGCCTTCAACCCACCACCCCTAAAATAGAAAAATAACCCCATTTTATAGAATACATACTCATTCAACCACCTACCTCATTCCACTCTAATACTTCTCCCATGTCTTTATATTTTCCATGTGTTATTTGACAAGACATGAACAAACTTTACTCCTTAAGATATATGGCCAACTGCCCTAATAATTTGCTAAGTGGGTTGTTAGAAGTTTAGGGCTTTGACATAATTCATTAAATGTAGAAGATACATGAATACAATAGGAGAGATACTGGTCTTCATAGTTGATCTTCATTCTTGCATTGGTTCTTGTAACTATTCTTGCAAAGAAGCTAAGAACAGTAGTCACTAAATCCAACCAATCCTTTAACATGGTGTGGTAAACAAAAAATTATATCTTTATTTTCTACAGACAAACCTTTGGAAAACATACTTTCTCTAAGATTTATCTTCTTAAATGGTTTCTTGAGATGGGTTTCATAGTAGTCCTTTTATAAATCTAAGTGCTTTCTTTTATGAAATTTGATTTTCTACACATCCTCTAAGCTTTCATTAAATCCTTGCCAAAGGAAACCATGGTTAGAATGACTAATAAAACTTATAACTCTAGGATTGTAAGTGGCAACATCCAAGCTTGCAATTAGATGCATGTTGATTGTGCAAACAAATTTGCTCCATATAATCAAAATAATGCCCATAATTTTCAATACTTGTTTTTGCTAACCTCCTCAATTTGGGGGAACATGAATATGAAAAAACAAGAAATTACTAATCTATTTAAGTGCAAACAAGTACAAAATAAATAATTAATTACCAAAATACCATACGGGTCTACAATTAGCAACATCCATACTTGCAATTAGTCCCATGCTGATTGTGCAAACAAATTTTCTACATAGAATCAAAATAATAATAATGTCCATAATTTGCAGTACTTGTCTTCAATAGCGTCTTCAATTTGGGCAAGAACATGGCTATGAAAAATAAGGAACTTATAATCTGTTGAAGTCTAGATTAGTACAAAATGAAGGTTTCATTATTCTATCAAGTTACACTCAAATGTATTGCATGCCTTACATAATTCACAATCCATGGAAATTCATACAAAATAGAGGAATGCTTCCCCTCTAGCCCATCCCTTGTGTGCCTCTTGTTGCTTATCAAATTACTATATGGACTTCCACCTATTGTCAGCACCTTCAATTGAATTAATCATTTTATCAAGTCTTTATTTTGTCAAATTCGGCATATCTTCCATGTCAATCAATTTACCCTTTTGATGTCATTTTTCCACCCAACTTTTGAGGATAAGTTTGTTTTCTTTACAATTTTTTGTAGCGACAACATAATTGAGTGGTTTACCCAAATGACACAAAGCAACTTTTGCAACCCCAGTTCTAGAGAAAAAAGAGAGGTTATTGATCCCCTTTAGATAAATAGGATTCAAAACAAAAAGATGGTATCCTATAATGAACAAATCAAAGTGATACATTATCCTCTTCTTCCATTTTTACATCTATGGAAGCCAATTGACTCACTACTACATGAAAAATAGTTAAATGTTTGGATACAAAGTCTCCTTCATGCATCTTTAAAGAATACAAATTTCTTTTCAAAAGTGATTTGTTTACAAGACACTTAGTTTGATTTAATGCAATAATTTTATCTCATAAACTCTTAGCAATGTTTTGAACTAGGTAAAAGCACAATATTGTGTCACACTTTCAGCCAAATAAATAGTTCTTAGTAGGTAGTTTACATGCAATAAGTTTATGCCCAGCTTCGTTAGGCCCGAAACCACGTTGCACCTATGTCGCACCTACGTGGTTGTACGTTTCCAGTTGGAATGTTATCATGCGGTAAGTTTATGCCCAGTTAGGTTTCAGGCGTAACCATAGAAAATAAAAATAAAAAGGTGAAAATATCATTTTCGCCCAGATTGATACAATCTTGAAGTGTTCTGCCTGGAGCCCACAAAAGCTAGCAAGCCCACAGGCCTGTCGACTGCACTGCACCACCTCCAGGTACTAGACTGTTCCATATTCTAATTCTACTACCGATAAACGAGGAGGCTTGGTTAACAATTTTTTTTTGACTACAAAATCTCTTCTCATAGTATAAAACCCTAATTCTACTATGACATGCGTAAGTATAAGTAATGGTATAAAAATTATATATCATCATAACCCTATATGAATTTTTACAATTTGCTCAAAATCTCTCCTTTCATATGATACAGTCTTTTCTCCTTCCATATGATACCTGGTCTTTTTAAAAATGACTACATACAACTATACAAGGTCAGCGCTTAAATATAACAGAACTGTATAGTTGTATTTAGGCATTTTTATTGTAAAATACAATTGAAATTTTAAAAAGACTGTAACATATGAAAGGAGAGATATATAGGATAAAGGATATGTAACAAAAGAATGTTGTGCTGCCTCGCTCATTTCCAGCCAATCATAGGTTAGAGGTTGTTGTTGAATTGAAACTTCCAGAGTCTGACTATAATATAAAGCTTGGAATCTTCAAGGTCAAGTTGGAGTTTCTCTCAACTAAAGGAAAGATTTTAGGAACCTCAAGTCATCCATGTATGATGTGATTCAAGAGTTTTCCCATTTGTTCTATAGATATTCTCTTATGAAGTACATCCTTTCTTCTTGGTTTACATTTATACATGATAGAATTTACTAAAAAAAATTATTCCTACCACTTGTCTAAGAGTAACTCAAGAATGTCGAGTTGAGTTCCCTCCAGGAGTAGGCATACTGAAAATCTATTATGTAGAAGTTATATCTAAACTTTGAGCTACCTTGGCTGAAAATAATGATTGGAAATTAGAAATGGATGCTCTTTATCTAGGTTAGCATGGGATCCTTTGCCATGGAATTATTGGTTCTTTTATTCTACTGTAGGCTAATATTCTTCCATAGAGTACATGGTAGAGAGTTATTGAGGGATGGACAGAATCAAAACTAGAAGCATGGTTATGCACAAAGACATGACTACGAAGAATATGCAACCAAATTGGTTTAGATGCAATAAAATCAATTTTGCAATAGTTGTAAAGGTTTCAAGATCGTCAGTTGCTAAAAAGTTACGCATTCACATGATTTCAAAGGGGAAAAATTTGTAATGCTAGAATTCAAACCTTGAATTTCATTAGATATTGTAATGCTCCTTCCCAAGCCTTATTTGTTGATAACTGAGAGGGAGGGGTGAATCAGTTATCCTAATTATTACTCTTTCTGAACTTTATTAATAATCAATGTAACATTAATTCAAATGAGCAAACATAACCATGAAATGGAAATACACATGACACAATATTTTTGATGTGGAAACCCTATTAAGGGAGAAAAACATGGGGTGATTAACCCAATATTATATTCTTTGATAGAAGAATGGAAATACAAAATGGCACTTACCAATTAGGGCTCACTGCCCGAGCACACTGCTCACAAGAAGGCACACTACCTACAAGAGACACACTGTCTACAAAAGGAATGTTATACAATACTTGAACTGATTGGTAGCATCCACATATGCTGGGGTTCAGTTTCGGTTAGGCTCAGTATACTGATCTGCTACACTTCATCTTTCCTCTTCTCTTATGCTGCTTTCCTTTCACATACCGAACCTTCCTTACTGCTTCTACTCTGCTCTGCTTTTATTTGCACATCACATATCACCACAACACTTCTCACAACTAAATCCATCCTATATATATATCCGCACAAGTGATTTCATCATCTTTCTAGTTGGCACCGGAATAGTCAATATTTTCAATAGACTCTGATCTGTCAGCTGAATCCTTGCATACCAAGTAATGCGGATCAAGGATATACTTGTGGAAATCATTAATCATGTCGACCAAACATAATTCATGCCTTTATAACCTTTACCAACATCAGTAACACATCTGGAGTAATGTCTGATGTTCTACTAGTCAGTTCTTCCTCTGTTCACACTGCCAATTGGGAACCCAGTACTTAAGCATTCATATCTCTTTATCCTTTCCACACCAGAGGCTCAAACCTTGGAATCTATTAGTCAAGATAGTCCTCTTGACTTCCTCAAATCTGCACTTTACCAAGATACTTCCTCTGAGAGATCCGGACTTGTCTATCAGACCTCGCCACATGCTCTGTTCCTGTTTACCAAACCACAACATTCTTCACTTTGACTTCCGGTAGAGACATACGATGTCCTATGGATGTGTGGGATGAACTTTGTTGCCATAAATGACAACAATCATGAATCCATATAGTGTCTCTTGCCAACATTATTAACCCTAAACCCTTAATCTACCATCTTCTTCTCTTATAAATATTTGTCATTTTTCCCATTTTTTAGTATGTGAAAACTAGAGGAAGACATCCTGGAAACCATTTGACTTCATATACAACCTTTATTTTTTGATTTCTCATCCTTGCTCAACTTTAGGAACCTTTTTGATTTATTATTTGCTCTAGAATTAGAGAAAGAGCTCAATTTGAGGACCAAATTTACTTCATTTAACTCCACAACTACATCACTTCACTCTAGGTTTGAATTTTCCCATTTATATTGCAAGTAGATTAGATTAAATTTTATTTTTTCTTATCTTCAATTAAAATTAGAGTAAATTATTTTAACATAGATCTTGAATGAGATCGATTAAATTTAGATTGCATTTCTTCATGGTTGGAGTAGATTATTTAACTTTATAACTATGTTGAATCCATTCTTGTCAAATTGGGATTTCTATCTAGAAACCTTGCTTGAAAAGCATCTCTTTTTATGGTTTTCTTGCCTATACATTTCAAAAAAAATTATCCTATTACTCTTAGGATTGCAAATGGTTGTTCTATATCATGTAAGCTCTCATTCAAAAGTGATTCCAACCCATTACCAATATTTAAAATCCTATTTGACTCCACTAATTTGGTTTCTAAAGGCCCCTGTTTTGATCTTTACTTGGAAAAAATAGTTCAAACTAGTAGAAAACTAGGTCATTCATTGTTGAATTAGTTGTCATTTTCCTAACAACATTATATGTGTGATAAGATTACACTTTTCTCCATCCAAAAACCATTGAAAACCCCAAATATAGTCATTTTGTATTTACTTGGTCTTCTCAAATTTACATTCATTACAATAGGAAAAATCTATTTGTTGAAAATGGGAAATTTGAACTTTAATGTATTTTAATTCAAAAGGATAGCTTTACCATTATAGAAATAGATTAGTGAGATTTGTATTTACATTTATTTAAATAAAACTTGCATTTTTATTCAAGATCTGAAATCTAACTACATTATTAGTTTGAAAATTTTAAAAAACCTAGATTGCATTTTAGGGAAAGACATTGAAGAGAAATTATAATTTATCTTATATTGAATTTTAAAATTAAAATCCTAATACTAATAAAATGGAAACTTGTCAAATTGCAAACAATTGTATTCTTATCATTTTGAAAAGTTACAAAATTACATTCTTGAAAAGTTTTCATTTTATATAAGAATCATTCAGTAAAACTTTCATTTGTAAAAATATGTATTTTTTCTTACATCTTAGTTGCATTCATCTCAAAATCTACATATTGAAATGAGAAGATATAAAATTTAGTTGCATTTGGTATTTATTTTCTATTTTATGTATTAACATAGAATTTGATTTAGTAGAAAATTAAAAAAAACATTCAGGCAATTACAATACACTTCCTAACACATTCATACACCTATGTAAAATCCAAGTAATTTCCTTGCTTTATGGCAATCTAGTATGCTGTATGCACAAATTGATCTAGAAAGTGGGTTGTGGGAGTTATATTTTTCCTTTAGGTTACAAAACTAATCTTGATGTAAATGTGGATTTGAACTTGGCTATGTATTTGAAATATGTGTACATACTTGAAACTTGCTTGCCTTGGTGTATGTGACCCACAATAACTAATTTAGTATTTAAGAACACGTAGGTTGTTTCATGTTTTAAATACTCCTTATTATGTCCTGATTTAATATAAATGTTTAGATTGAATGTATTTAATTTTTTAATTTTAAATGTTTATATAGTTTTGGAACTAATTTAAATGTGTAGATTGTTCATGTGTATTTAATTCTCAGATTTTAAATGTTTTTAGTTTTGTTAATTTAAATATAAAAATTGAATGTATTTTCATTTTATAAATTAAATGTATGTTTAAATTTTTAAAATGCAGTTCTAATTTGCATACATGGCATCTGATATGGAGTCTCATCATAGTGATGGTCATAATAGTGCTGATGCACATAGTGTTAGGAGTGACTTATATGTTGCCACTCTCGATAGACTAAATAATGCTTTGACATATTTAGATCAGACGATCCATAGTACACTAAACCTGTCTAATAGAGACAGGCTGGTGGGGATTAGAGTAGAGTTTTCCCGTATGATTGTCATAGTCAAATTATATAATCCCTATGATGATTTGAGTATTGAGGATTTTTATGTGTCACTTACTAGTACTATTATTGGGATAGTGAAACAGATAACAGTTAATAGGGTTATTTCATTGGATATGGTGCATAGTATGTTTCCACATTATCAGGGACTAGACAGAGTTCGGGGCTATTTTGTCACTAGGTGTACAGATGTTGTTGCACCACTTATATATCCTAAGTGGTTAGCAGTACATCATATATTGCCACACAATGATGAGTTGCTCTTATACTTTTACAAACAATTATATGTTACAGTTCATTTACGACTTGATGTTGATTTCACATCTATCCCTCAACATGCGGGATATGATTTTGGGAGGTTTTTAGAGAAATTCTGATGTTCTAATTAGGATCCACCCTTTGATAAGAGGGCATTAGTGGGTCCCAACCTTTTGGTACTTCCCAAAAGGTTGAATCTAGGACAATCAGCTGAGGCGATAGTTGCATCATTGAGACAACACATTTTTGAGAGTTTAGGTTCTATTGCCAGTGACGTTGTCCACTTGGCATCAGATCACATTGGTAGATATATGTTGTGTCCACACACCAACATAGGATCAATTGGTTTGACTTCTGCCAGTTATGATCCTTACATACGTGCTAACATAGTTTCACCATGTGACGTTGTGTAGACTTCTAGAGAGGGTGCTTTATGCAGATTGAGTACATGTCTAGCATAGGATCTACTTTCTGTATATCACTTTGTCAGTTTAGAGTATGAGATCCCTCTTGAGACCATGTCTACATTTGTCAGTTAGCACAGTGATCAATGAGCTACACATATGACTGACACAGTGCCTTCACAGTAGATTCCATCATAGCCTGATGTTGGTATTGTGCCACCTTACACACCAGGATCATTCCATGGACTTTTGTTTGAGGATAACATTGTGATGACCCTTGATTAATCTGACCTTAGTGGGATTGGGAGGGTCATCCATGGAGCTACACAGATTGTTGATGACGAGGTATACATTTTAAATTTTTGTGTTTAATCTCTACTATAATTTATTTGTTAAATAAATAATATATATTTAAATTATAAAATTTAGTCTTGTGCATCATGCACATGTTGACTCTTGTTTAATCAATCTTACATTAGGGACCAATGAGAGAGGTGCTAGGACATGACACTGTGCAGCAGACAGTGGATGTAGTTGAGACTAGATGCGAGGTATTTAGTATTTAATTGTATAAAATTTGAACATGTACTTGAGATTCCATATTTTTTAATTTATATATAAATTTAATTTAATAGAGATAATTTTTATGTTCAGGGATCTACACATCACTCTGATATTCATAGATGGATGGAATTAGATACATAGGGTTTAGGACAAGGCTTAGGATAGGACTTAGGATAGGGATTAGTACAAGGCTCAACTCATCATTCTAGTCTTGGGTTGAGTGAGGCTCGTTCTTCCCATAGCAGGCATGAGTGATGATGTTGCGGTTAGATGTATTCATGTTCTTTGTAATGTTTTCCCAAAATCTCATGACATGTTGCAGTTAGACTTGATGTTACATTGAGTTTATATGTTGTTGAGTTTACATGTTGCAGTTAGACTTTATGTTATTGAGTTTACATGAACTGTAGTTAGAATTTATGTTATTTATTTATATATATGATACATGTATATATGCACATTTAGATGTTTAGTTATATAGATCTGTATGGATGTTTTCCTTTGAATATATGAGTCTTAATTTGGATAAAATCAAGTTTTAACTTATAGTTTAAATGTGTATATATGTTTACTTGTAGATGCATATAAATTTACTTATACCTGTGTATATATATTCACTTGCACATATATACATATAATTGAAACATGCTATGTATTTATAAATTATATGTTAAATTTAAATTGCATTTTATGGAAAAATATCAATTTGTTTTTGAAATGTTTCTTGTAGATGTGATGTTATTAATGATTGAGAAATGATGTCAACACCCTAGGCATTGATAGGAATAGTTTTTATAAAATATGTGGGAATGTATGGAAAAATAGATAAATTATGTTTTGTAATAACTTTTAAAAATGATGAATAATTTAATTTAATTTATATCTATTAGATCTTGTGAATTAAAATATAGTTTTTATACAATATTTGTATTTCAAATTAGTCTCTTATTGGATGTGTCCACTATTGATAGTTTTGTCCCATGTTTTTATATGGCTAATAAAATTTAAGAAAACTTTGAATTATTCTTTTTTTTTGGTTTATAATGTCTTCTAATAGATCATTGAGAAGATTCTTCAAGTCTATATAACATGTATAAACACCTATCTAGAGGACAATAGAATGATTCATAGGTTCAAATCACTATATCATAGGTAAAGTGTAATATTGAAAGTATGCAATTGAAATTAAGTGGTGGTGAATAAAGTTAAATACTCTATAAATTGTGCATATATATGATGATATATGAACTTAAGAATTCCATATAATCTAATATTTACACATGAATTTGATTGTGCATGCAAAGAATTTAAACTAGATGATGAGCTATAATTGTGTCCAGTTGAATGTAAATGAAATCAAATCTATTCTTGAACTTAAGAATTCCATATAATCTAATACACATGAATTTGATTGTGCATGCAAAGAATTCAAACTAGATGATGAGCTATACTTGTGTCTAGTTGAATGTAAATGAAATCAAATCTATTCTTGAACTTAAGAATTCATGGCATATTTATATGCAATTGGACATTGACAAAATCTCACTATGCACATAATATATAAGTATCTAGAGATCTTCCCATGACAACTATATATTAAAAAGTGATCAATCCACATAATTGTACCAAAGATCCCATTACATGTGGTCTCAAGCTATACATCATTATGAATATTCCAATGCACCAAGGTGAACAAGAAAGACCAATCCAAGAGAACTCATACAAGAACAATTCACAAAATGATACACATAAGTAACACACCAAAGGTTATAGAAAATCATGGTTGCTACTCTAAATGAAAGAAATGAAATTACAACATGCCTAGATAGATCTTGGATAATATAATAAAAAAATTGAATGTCACAAATTAGTAACATAAAAAATAAAGAAAACTAGAGACAACATGTATCTATTCTTCACCACTCAAACACCAAATGAATTTTTAAAGTTGTACTAGATGTTTTGTAAATTGCATATTACATTGGTTATTTACATTTATTTTAAGTTGTATTAAACATTCAAGATTTGTACATATAAACACGTAACACATCTCTTGGGATTTTGAACACAAGTCTCCACTATGAAGGTCACTCGAGCACAATCCATGTTACGTTGGTTATTTACTTTTATTTAAATAATGATATGTTTAAATATCTGCAGATGCTTAAATATGCTATGATGTCTCTAAACTTATACCTGAGCTCATGCTACTTAGTCCTTTGTTTTTTTAGTGACATGACTACATATGTTTAAGTATCAACCTAATTACTCAAGTTAACCAGAGTATTGATTCACATATTTGTAGATATTTGAAACTTACTTGACAAAGAAGTATTTGAAAAAGCATAATGTTAGGTATTGGCTACGAGTGATAGCTTCCAATAAGGATCACAATGTATATGAGATACGCTATTTCAACATTGCTAAGAATGAGGCAGAAGATTCACATAGATTAGATTTAAGTTTTGTCAGTATTTAGGTATGAGTGATACTAATTTTTTAAACTATAAAGAGTTAAATACTGCAATTCTGTTATGAATGTCATGCCAGGTTTGAGTTTATTTTGTTTTCTTGTATTTTGATAGGGTTTTTGCCTCAATTACTATGTAGCTAGAGAGCTTACATGAGAGTTTGGGGATAATTTTTAAAGTAATCTTTGCATTACGAAACTTTATGCATGTTATTTGAATTCTATATGTGTTACCAATTTTTCACCTGTAGCTCAAATTGGCAGAGCTAATGTGTATTGAGTTTTATTTTTAGATGAAAGATCTTCTAACATTATCTGCTATCATGTTTCAGGTATTTGAAAGGTTCAGTTCTTATCATGTTTTTGTATGATAGAAGAGAAAGAATTCTAGTTCATCATTTAATGCAGTATAGAATATTCATTAGTGATACAAGTCATTTGATTTCATTACAATGATCATTCGATTTATAAATAAGATATATACAAATGGAATAAACATTGCATTGATGAAAACATGATAGATCAAATGTCCCACAAAAGATGTGGGAATAGCTGAACTAGAACAAACATAGGAAACACATTATGCATCTGAAGCTAAGAAAGGAAGAAGCATATCCATCATTGCTTGTTTAGGGGTCTCAGTTGATCTTCATTGTAGCTGGCTCCTCCTCGCTCCCGATCTTTGAATGAACCTTGTGCCATGACAAGAGGGAGTGTTAGAGCTTTGGATATGGTTTCCTGTGTGCCTATCAACAGAGGCATAATACATTGCCTATGGTGCACTAAATCAGATACAAATCATTCACATGCAAGAGAAACTGAAAATGAAACAATCCTTGAGCTTCACTATTTTACACTAACATGTTTGTTTCCTATGCAGGTTAGGTGAAATCATGTTTCTGGTTTTGAAGATCAATTTTAGTATGTGGTGCAAAGTGGGCTCCCACAAGGGTAGAGCTCAGCATGCTGCCCGTGAATTTCAAGGGGAATGAAACAAGAATGCATATCCATATTGTTCAAACAAAGTATATTCAGCCAAAGGAGTGACATATCAAGTGAAGGTATGAACTAAAGTTCATTACTCATCCATGATCGTCAGTTCACATGATGAAATGAACACCATACACTAGCAATGATCTTTAACAGTAAGCTTGTCAAGATAGATCAATGAAGTATGAGACGAAATAAAAGGTATTTTTCAACATCAGAATATCCATTATACTATTGTTACATCTGTGTTGTTCCAATATTATGTACTACCTTTTGTATGTATTTAAATCATTAATTCAGGACAACAGAAGCCATAGAACAGCCATAAAATATCCAAAATCAGCCATGAGGTACAACGTAAATATGCCATGTCAAATGGAGAATATGCCAAGTGCATACATAGTGATTGAATGCATAAATCAGTCGTAAAGCATATTATCAACCAGGAGCAGTAATCTAATCTCATCATGCAATCTTGCATGTGAAGAAATAGTACAAATAAAGATAGTGACATAAAACAACCAAAGACAAGTTGTAGAAATGACAATGGAACAACTGTTTTATATGAGAGAAAAATCATTTCCAAGAAAGAGGACAACAATACTCAATGAAGCAGGTACTTTTCTTTTTTGTATCAAGTTATTGAGAAATGCAATGGAACAACTCACCCTTTGAACATTGTTGATGTGTCAAACATGTCAAGTAAATGCCATAAATGCAATAATGCAGTCAACAGGGGACACCTACATAATGAAATAGTCATCTTAAGATGCATTCATCATATGACCATTATATATTTCTGTAATATGGGAGAAAACCATGGAGTACAAGAACCTTGAAGGCAGATCTCATAGTGCTTGAGTAAATACATTTAATTGAAGTGACAAAATTATGCTATCCAGAACAAGTTCAAAATAGTATGAATGACAGGTACAACATTTGGAGAATGAGAAGAGCTTGGGAATATGTAAATAAGCTTCAGTCACAATGATCTAATGAAATGACATACCAAGTGCTTGCATATGTTATGATCATAGAATGTTCACAGAAATAGATAGAAGGTGTCTTTGCAATGTCATGTACAACTATAGAAGGAAGCAAGAGGAGGAACATATATATGTTTAACCCATTTTGTCTCATTGAAGCCATAGCTAGAGAGATGGATAGATTTTTCCTCACAACCAACTTTAACCCACTTAGGGTTTCATCTAAAAATCATAGATGCAAAAGGAAAATAATGAGTTTCAAACTCATAGTTATAAGGAATGCTTAGGAATGAGACTGGTAAGCATAAAGTTGCGGCCAAAGTATCAATATTTCTCACAGCAAGGTAAGTCATTTATGGTTTCAAGTAATTTCATATAAAAATGGAAGGAAGGTATAAGTTTCAAGAATCATTTCATCTAAAAAATGCTCAGAAATGCTGACAATGGTTGCAGCCTGTGAACATGCAACACTTTCATAGTTTTTAACAGAATAATGAAGACGAAAGTTGCAGATACAGTGAAATGAAGGGTTCAAGCCATAAGTTTTGAATAATCAGATCTGCCAATCCACGGCTAGTGCCTGTAAAAGGTTTACTTTTTGCATTTTAGAAATAGAGAAACAATATAATGTCATTTACAACTATACAGAAATGAACAAAAAACTAGTGTGATCTCACAATTCGTGGTCAGAGAGTTTTTCTACAGCAGATTAGAAAACCACTTGAGGGTTTAAAGTGAAGAGTCATGTGCATTAAGGAAACACATGAAGCTTTCAAGCTTAGGTAAACAGAGTAAAGGATGCTAAGTAATATACATCTCAGTCGCGGCCTTTGATATAGAGAGATGCTACAGCAAAAGCTACATAATGCCCAAGAAAGCTACGATGAATGGGTAATGTTTGGGATAGATAGGCCTCACCTTTTATTCTCTGTGAAATGCATGTGTTGAGACCAAAGAGAGTAGAGGTTTTCAGGTTCATATATTAAAGGAAAAATGCTAGAAATGTAAGCCATGGTTGTGGTCCCTGACGGTTTAGGTATGCAACAAGGCTACATAATAATGAGGGAGCTTGGGTTCATATAAACAAGAGGAGTGTTTAGAAACAATAGAGTTAGTAAGCCATGGCCGCAACCTCTTAATACCCTTATTGGGTCTCATATTTTAAGGAAACACCAAAAGATAAAGCAAGGAGTCAAAGTCGGTGGCTTACCTCCACATCTAAGAAGAAACATGCCCAGAGAGCCGTGAGCTTTCCACATTTCTTAGCTTCAGGAATAGACCATTCTTCATTGCCTCAGGATAGAGATAAAAAGAATGTGTTGATAAAGGGACACAGAGAACAAAGGAATGTATTAGAGGAATAAAGTCACAGTCACAGCCATGAAAGCCAGGATTTGCATCATGAAATAAACAAAGAAATGGATCAAATTTGTGCAGAGGGACTTACTTATCATTTTTTGTCAAAATCTGTATGGGAACCCATGAAGATTGCGTTGATATAGCCAAGAGATTGAAGGTTTTGCTTACTCCATGGCAACTGTTGTAGAGTCAAAATCTCAAGGGTGCAAAGTGTGAATGAACCTGAAAAGATAGGGTTTGGATTGCTTTGGTTTAGGGTTTCCTCATTTTGCCCTAAGTTGATATGTGGTATTTTTATCACATTGATTTAAAAATTGATGCCTTCACTAATACCCTCAAGAGTATTATGTCCCATGTTTTCATATGCTAAAGTTCCATAACTTAGAGTATTTCATGCCTTAGGTCCTTTTGCATATACATGCATAGGTATTGTGCCTTAAAAGTTCTTTTAGTCCCTTTGAGGAATAAGTCATATGCCCATATACCTTATGCATAGCTTGAACAGTCATATGGTGGTTAAACCTCATAGGCTTTTTATTTTTGCAAAATTACATAATATACCTTCATAATTTTATGATTTTTATAGAAAAACATGTGCTCATAAGATGTAATATACATGGCAAAGTTAAACTAGCCTTGTATTCTTTTTTTGCAAAAAAAAATCAAATCTAGGCAAATTAGGAAATTAAAACTGTAAATCATTGTAAATGATATTTTAAAGCAATGTGTCTATAAATTTCTTTAAAATAATCATTATTCATGCAGTTAAAGAAGAATAAAGCAAACAAAAATTTCTTTTAAAAAGTTTTCTTTCTTTTAAGAAGATTTGGACAAAATGGAGTTTTATTGGGCAGATAAAGCATATTTTCTGGTGGGGCCACCTTGGAGGACTTTTTAGCAGTTTTTGCAAGCTATTTGGAGATAGTTTGCTGGCATTTTTGAAGGCTTTTTTATGGAGCTTGAAAATGAATCAAGATACTATTTTTAGGAGCTTTTTTCTAGCTTTTCCAGAGAGATCATTTTGCAGGCATATATTGGAGAAAGCTAGCTCTTTCTAGGAGTTCAGATAAATGTTTCTTCTCTCTTGAGCATAGGCAGAGAGTTTGTAGAAATTTTTGACTTATTTTTTATCAGATTTTCATGTACTCCTTTCAATTAACATAGCAAAGCATTCCTATTTCACTTCTTTTGCCTAATAGTTATAGTATTGATTTGATGCCTCACTGTGATAATAAATATTTTGTCCTTTGTCGTGTCTCATTATTGTAGAACTGTGTGCAAATATCTCATATGATTCTAGTTGCGTGTTGAGTTCAAATCTGAGCCTCCATGCAAATTACTTTTGAATTGTATGATCTAAGTGAAGTTGTGAGAGTTCATGTTTAAGGAGCTATTTGTGAGTCAAAGCATCGAGATAAGTTAGAAATCAGGAGCATATTCTATTTAAGTTTGAATTTCATTTCAATTCATCCTCTCACCTTTTCCCTCTAAAAATCATTTAGATTAGGAAAAAATCATGAGGAGAACCAGCTCACTCTGGAGCTTCACTCCAAGTTTTAGGCAACCCATAGGACTAGGAGTGTTCCCATGTGTCAACAGATAGTTAAGTTGAATAAATTAGCATAGGGTGCATATCTGATTGATAACAATTTTTGGCACCCCTGGTGGGACAATTTGGGCTTTGTCAGTCCAAATTTCATTCATATATCTTGATATTTTGTGTGTATATCAGTGATCTTAGCCTTTGGAGGAAGAAAATCAAACACATCTGGTGACTCTGAATTAAGATCTACTAGTTTCGGGATGATCAAGTGCTGGTATGTTACAAAATTCATATATTCATTCCATTTTCTATCTTTCATATCAGTAGACATGTTGAATTTTCATACCCAACATGTATACCCACCCCCATACTATTAAAATGCCACTTATCCGTCTCCATGTCAGTCGTATTAGACCAATTATGTTGCTATTTCTAATCCCATGGCTTTCCAAAATTAGCATGCACAATATAATTGCCACCCACCAACCCCTGCTCATCCTCCTTACCAAGATGCTTACTGCATATCCATTCGTGCTCAACCTCCCAGTCAGCCAAAATAGTTTGAACCGATGGAGCTTAAAGACATGATTAAAGATACTTTGATAGACTTCAACAAGCAGATCGATGAGATTAAGAGGTAACTTGAGTATAATCAGCACCAAGAGGAGTTGGCTTATCAAGCCTATCTTCATGAGTAGGAGTTAGAGGCACAAAGAACATAGTTTGAGTAGGAGACTGCAAGCATAAAGAGTTATCAGTACCAACAAGAAGGGGGATTTCAAGGAAGGCAATATGAAGAGTGTAATTTGTAGCAATAAGAGTTAGGTCACCAAGCTTACCTCCAATAGCCAGAGCAGCCACTCTGTGAGACCTTTAGTTCTGACTAGCAGTTAGAGGCAGGAAAGAGATAGTTTGAAGAGAATCTTGAGTGGGAGGCAGCTGCATAAACAAAGATTTTGCTTGCTCGAGCCCAAGTAGCTCCTGTCATTCCAAGGCAGCCGACTCAAGAAGAGGTGTATAAGTATAAATTTCCAAGTTTTAGACAAAATGAGCCTCTTATTGCTGAAATTTTGAGTTTTAAGCAGAATAAAGTCCTTGATTTCTCAAGTCAGCCTCTTAAGCTTAAAATACCTAGTTTCAGAAGCCCTTGCCCATTGCAAGTTGAGGAAAGTACTCATTTTCAGCCTATTATAGTTGCAGATCAACCCCTTGAGTGACATTTCTCCTCATAATAAATCCAAGAAGCTCCCCAAGTTTCCCCACCTAAGAAATATAAGGGTGAACCTTTTGATCAGAATACATTACTCTTCATTGAGGAGCTTAGAAAAGTAAATCCATTGCGTTCAGCTTTGAAGGTTTACTATTTGTAACAGCAGAAGATTGAACAAGAAAGGACTCCTCCTGATGAATCTTTCAATGTTTCCACTGAAGATGATCAACCATACAAACCAAATGTGTAGCAAGAAGTTGCTGCTATTTCTGCTGCATTCCCCACTGAACATGAGCATAATGCATGTGTAGAGGAAGTTGATTCAAACTCGACCCTGAATCCTTTGCATTTCAATTCCTTTAACTATTTTTCTAATCCTTTTATAAGATGAATCAATGTAGGATACAGAGATTGGAAGGAGAAAGTTTTCAATTGCAAAGACAAAATTCCCAAGTTTCATTGGAGGAAGCACCGCAAGAGGAGGAAGAATCAACTTCTTTGTTTGATCAGTTACTTGGTTTTGTTGAGCTAGATGAGGAAAGAATGCTCATACCAGGGACAACAATTTCATAACAGTAGGAGGATCCTCAACATTCTAAGGAGTTGTTGAGTGAAGATCATCAATATGATAATAAAATCTCAAATCAAGAGGGGAATAAAGACGAACCTGTTTTGGAACCCAATAGATTTAATGAAAGTTGTCATGAGATATGTGAAAGAAGCCTAGATTTGAATGATCGAGAGCTTGAGGAAGATCTGTTTCAAGCTAAAATTGAACTTTTCTGATCACATTTAGAGGTTATGCCTGCATTTATGGAGGAGGGTTAGATCTTGAGTAGCAAGAGCAATAGGTGAAAGTGGTTGTTTTCCTTACTAAATCACTGGTTAAGGAACAACCTAACTTGCAGTAGAATCTTGACTGGTTGGAAGAGTTACCTTTCTATCATGCAGAGGAACTTGAACTTGATGTGGGAGTTGATGGCTTGTTGAAAGAGGCTAGATTGTTATTTGAACACTTTCCTTCATTCATTGAAGAAGAAACTCCTATTTTGGAGTGTACCTCCTTGAGAAAAATGAGTATTTTGAGCCTGTTCTGAATCTTACTAAGAACCTTCCAAGAGTTGATAGTTTTGATGAGCTATTAGCAACCTTGATAGAGGAGGATGGTTCATTGACTATGGAGGAAGAAGCAACATGGAAAGCTATCATGCAAAGCAAAGGTGATGTTATTTCCAATCATTCAAATGACTTTATCTCTAGTCCTAAGTTTATGAGGGGAAGTCCTATTAGGTATATGGCCGGGTTGCATGCCAACAAGAGGGAGCAGCCTCATAGTGACATTGAGCCAGATCATCAAGGAGGGTATTAAGTTGATTAGTTTACAAAGCAAGTTAGCTGGGTAAGTGACCGCTTTTTCCTTTTTAGAAAGTATTGCAGCAATTTGCTAGAGATTTGATTGTTCTCCACCTTTTTTGGCTGACTAACGAGCTTATGGAGTACCGCAGATTGTAAAGAAAAGGCAATTATTTTCTTGAGCTAGTGAATGGGTTTGTTTGATCAGTTTCTCTATTCGGTGAGAGTAGGATAGAGTTAGTCTTTTCAATTAATAAGTGCTTCTTGCACATTTCCTTTCAATAATTTTTGTTTCCCTAAGTGCTGCTGCACATGTTTTCTGGCCACTAGGGCCTTCTAGTTTGCTTTCAGTTTGGTTTAGTTTAGTTTTCTGCTGCTGTTTGGAGTAATGTGAAGTGCTGAGTTTCAATTTTTTGAGTTTTAAATGAGTATAGTATGACTCCATTCCCAATTGATATTTAAGGCAACTAGTCTTGATGCTTAGCAAGCAAGCATGTAGCAGAAGTCACCAGAAATGTTACCAATTTTTCACCTGCAGCTCAAATTGGTAGAGCTGGTGTGCATTGAGTTTTATTTTTAGATGAAATATCTTCTAACATTATCTACTATCATGTTTGAGGTACTTGAAAGGTTCAGTTCTTATCATGTTTTTGTATGACAGAAGAGAAAGAATTCCAATTCACCATTTAATGTAGTATAGAATATTCATCAGTGATACAAGTCATTTCATTTCATTACAATGATCATTCGATTTAAAAATAAGATATATACAAATGGAATAAACATTGCATTGAATGCAAACATGATAGATCAAATGTTCCACACAATCCATGGGAATAGATGAACTAGCACAAACATAGGAAACACATTATGCATCTAAAGATAAGAAAGGAATAAGCATATCCATCATTTCCTGTTTAGGGGTCTCGGTTGATCTTCATTGCAATTGGCTCCTCTTTGCTCCCAATCTCTGAATGAACATGTGCCATGACAAGAGGGAGTGTTAGAGCTTTGGATATGGTTTCTTGTGTGGATATCAATAGAGGCATAATACATTGCCTATGGTGCATTAAATTAGATACAAATCATTCACATGCAAGAGAAATTAAAATGAAACAAACATTGAGCTTCACTGTATTAAACTAACATGTTTGTTTCCTGTGCAGGTATAGGTGAAATCATGTTTCTATTTTTGAAGATCAATTTTAGCATGTCGTGTAAAGTGGGCTCCCACAAAGGTAGACCTCAGCATGCTGCCCCTAAATTTCAAGGGAAATGAAATAGGAGTGCATATCGATATTGTTCAAACAGAGTATATTCAGCCAAAGGAGTGACATATAAAGTGAATGCATGAACTAAAGTTCATTACTCACCCATGATTGTCAATTCACATGATGAAATGAACACCATACATGAGCAATGAGCTTTAGTGGTAAGCTTGTCAAGATAGATCAATGAAGTATGAGACGAAATAAAAGGTATTCTTCAACATCAGAATATCCATTATACTATTGTTACATCCATTTGTTGTTCCAATATTATGTACTACCTTTTGTATGCTTTCAAATCATTAATTTGGGACAACAGAAGCCATAGAACAACCATAAAATATCCAAAATCAGTCATGAGGTATAGTGTAAATATGGCATGTCAAATGGAGAATATGCCAAGTGCATACATAGTGATTGAATGCATAAATCAATCATAAAGCATATTATTAGCTAGGAGCAGTAATCTGATCTCATCATGCAATCTTGCATGTGAAGAAATAGTACGAATAAAGACAGTGACATAAAATAGCAAAAGACAAGTTGTAGACATGACAGTGGAACAACTATTTTGTATGAGAGAAAAATCATTGTCAAGAAAGAGGACAACAATACTCAATGAAGCAGGTACTTTTCTTTTTCGTATCAAGTTATTGAGAAATACAATGGAACAACTCACCCTCTGAACATTGTTGATGTGTCAAACAAATCAAGTAAATGCAATATTGTAGTCAACAGGTGACACCTACATAATGAAATAGTCATCTTAAGATGCATTCATCATATGGCCATTATATATTTCTGCAATATGGGAGAAAACCATGGAGTATAGGAACCTTGAAGGTAGATCTCATAATGCTTGAGTAAATACATTTAATTGAAGTGATAGAATTATGCTATCCAAAACAATGTATGAATGACAGGTACAACATTTGGAGAATGAGAAGAGCTTGGGAATATGTAAATAAGTTACAGTCACAGTGATCTAATGAAATGACATACCAAGTGCTTGCATATGTTATGATCATAGAATGTTCACAAAAATATCTAGAAGGCATCTTTGCAATGTCATGTACAACTATAGAAGGAATCAAGAGGAGGAACATATATATGTCTAACCCATTTTGTCTCATTGAAGCCGCATCTAGAGAGATGGATAGATTTTTCCTCACAACTGACTTTAACCCACTTAGGGTTTCATATAAAAATCATAGATGTAGAAGGAAAACAATGAGTTTCAAACTCACAGTTATAAGGAATGCTCAGGAATAAGAGTGGTAAGCATACAGTTGCGGCCAGAGTATCAATATTTCTCATAGCAAGGTAAGTTATTTAGGGTTTCAAGTAATTTCCTACAGAAATGGAAGGATTGTATAAGTTTCAAGAATCATTTCATCTAAAAAATGCTCAGAAATGCCGACAATGGCTGTGGCTTGTGAACATATAACACTTTCACAGTTTTTAACATAATAATAAAGAAGAAAGTTGTAGATACATTGAAATGAAGGGTTCAAGCCATAAGTTTTGAAGAATCAGATTTGCCAATCCATGGCTAGTGCCTATAAAAGGTTTACTTTTTGCATTTTAGAAATAGAGAAATAATATAATGTCATTATCAATTATTTGGAAATAAACAGAAAGCCAGTGTGATCTCAAAATTCACAGTCAGAGAGAGTTTTTCTATAGAAGATTAGAAAACCACTTGAGGGTTTAAAGTGAAGAGCCATGTGCATTTGATGCAGAGGTGTCAGGTCTCCAATGGTAATCTAACAAGATCAAAAGATTCAAATAACTTGTGGCTTCAACCAATAAGGCTTCTCTAGTCTTCTCCTTGCCTTAAACTCCACCAAAGGGCTCAAATTTGGATTCCAACTTCTCAGATGAATTCTTGTACCTTCTAGGGTCTCAACCTACCCCAACCAACAAGATTCAATAGGTTTCATGCACCTTTCTGACTGGTTCTTGACAACTCCCCTTAACTAGGCCTAATCCTTGTAGCCCTGTTCAGCGACTAATTTGCACTTTTCTCAAAACTTTCCCAAAGTACTCCAAAAAATAATGACTGATTTGAGTACCCTCTATTGAGTTTTATAATATAATTGAAAATCATATACTATTGTTTTGGATGAAATATGACTGTCCTAACAACCCAGCTGTCTTCCTACAGGGCCTAATCCACCCACTTTACAAAGGAACCCTATCAAATACTTATCCCCCTCACTCCAAACCTAAAAAAAGTCTTAGGAAAGGATTAAAAACAAAGGATTTTCAAGGTTTCAACCAGTGGTTTGCTCATTTGCATGTTTAAATACAAAACCCCCCTTTCTAGGCCTCAAAACCTAGGGCTTGCTAGATCTCCCACTTCCAATCACTTCCAGACCTCATTAAAAGGTCTAACACCATGTCCTTGACTATATTGACCCTTATAAAACATAAAACCATCACCTTATTAAGGCCAATCTCCTGCTGCTACAACTGAGCCACCATTTCAATGCTCTTTCCACATGCAATCTCTGACTTTCAACGGTGATCACCTGCCCATTTGCACTCCTCCTGCTTTTTCAAGTTAGAAATCATATTATACATATAATCAAGGACCTATTCCATAAGTATCAGGCTCCTACATCCATGGGAAGGTCCTATGAGGCATTGAAACCTCTCAAAATGCACAGGACAGCCTGTTGTTCCTTGTGACAGTCAGATAAACAGCAATGAAACTTCCTACAAAAACCTTCTTAGAGCATGAAATGAAGTCTATTAATATTAACTGAGGTCCTAATACATTTTCCAACACTCAACAATCAAAAAGATCAACAGAAACAAGAAGGAGGTGTAAGACAAAACTGAATTTTATTGCTATTTGCAGCCTGCCGTACAACTCAAGCTTCCAATATGACTCCTCTATTGAGTTCTCATGCCTTGGGAAGGCTTATATAACTTTTCCTAACTCCCACAATCAATTCCCAAAGGTTGGAGATGGTTAAACTTCCAAAACCATTCATTTTTTTATTTTCCTGCCCAAATGCATTATTTAAAAATTTGAATATTAAACTTTGTTTTAAGTGACTTTTACTCTACCAAATTATCATGGTTCATCATGGTTGATCTTATTAGGATCATTATTCCTTATTCCTAGCCTTAGACACTTCTAATTGACTGTTATTTGACTCTAGAGGCACTATTGGCCCACTTACATTATTTTTTGGTCCTAGGGTGCTTACCAGGACCCTTAGGACATTTGATTATTACATCATTTTGCCCATTACAATATGCCATAATTGGTTCTAGGATGTTCCATTTGATTTGATTTGATCCATGGGCTTCTCCTTTGACCATTTGTGTCTTCTTACTCTAGAGTGTTCTCTTAGGTGCCCCTGCACCATACTCCCCAGCATGATAAAAACTCTTGTCCCAAGAGTCATGTGATATGCTCCAAACCTCCTGCAGTCTCTTTGAAATGTTCCTTTGAGTTGTGATAGGAAACATGAACTCTCCAAGAGTTATCCTCCTCCTTCTCCCACCTGCATGACTCTTACAAAAAATGTTAGCATCATAAAACATGTTTTGCTGTCCTAGTCTAGGACCTTGCTGCTGTAATGCTCTTGCATTCTCCATCTTAGAATTCTGATTTATTTCTTCTTGTACTATCTGCTGTCTACCTTCCTTCTTCAGCCTCCTTATAGGGTAATCAATGTCCCCAATCTTGATGCAACTCATGTCCCAAATTTGCTGCTCTTTAGGACTGTCATAAACCTTTCTTTGCTGCAACTGTTCCTGCTGTTCAACCTGTACATTCAATTGCAATTTCTGTCCAAAATAGACAATAGCATGTTCCTTCTTATCTTCACATGGTAAAGGCATTAGTTTATACTTTTTACCATCTTTGTGCACCAAATGACTATTTGTATAACCATCATGAACTGTCCTTCTCAAACACTGCCATGGTCTTCCCAAAATTATATGCCCACATGTCATTGAAATAACATCACATAAAATTGAATCATGATATGGACCAATTGAAAAATCAACATATGCCCTCTGATTAACCATTACTTGTTGTTCTTGACTTACCCAAGTGGCATTGTAAGGACTAGGATGATCAAATGTCTTCAATCCCAACTTGTGCACCATTTCCCAAGAGACTAAATTATCATGTGAACTTGAATCTATAATCAACTAGCATATTTTTCCATGGCTTAAACAATTAGTTTTAAAAATGGATACCTGTGGTGCTTGCTGTATTTTGCCTTTTTCCACCATGAGCATTTCTCCGTCCATTACTGGAGAGGCTAATGACATTTCCTGTTCTTCTTTCTTTTCCTCTTCTTGTGCCAAATGAACTCTTGTATCCTTTCTCTTATCAATACCATCCTTCTTAGGACAGTTGAAAGATGTGTGTCCCACCTCATTGCAGTGATAACATCTGCATGTGAACACTCCTCTACCTAATCCAAATCTACCTCCACCTCTATATCCACCTCTCTGTTCTATAGAAAACTCATTGCCTTTCTCATTGCTGCTCTGAACGTTAGTAGTAGGTCTACCCCTACCTCTGTTTCCTCTTACATAACCTTGTCTTTCTTGCTTCCTCTTTACCCTCTCTTCAGCCCTGATGGCTAACTGAAAACATTCTCCAAGTGATTTTGGTATGGTCAAACCAATCTCATCTTGCAAGTTATACCTAAGCCCATTAAGGTATCTTGCCACTTTCTCTTCTTCATCTTCTAATCCTCCTCTAATACTATGCTTATGAAATTGCTTAGTATAGGACATAACATCCATGTCCTTTTGTTTCAAATTCTGCCTCATCCTCTTTGTTTGAATGGAGTAATCGGATGGAAGAAACTGATCCTTCATCATGTCCTTCATCCTACCCCAAGAAGTGATTCTTGATGCACCTCTAGCCACTCTCTCTGTCTGCACACTACTCCACCAGGTAAGTGTTGTTCCTCTCAGTTTTGTTTTTGCAAACTTGATCTTCTTCTCATCACTCATCTCCTCATACTCAAAAAAAGTTTCAAGGGCATCTTCCACCCTAATAGCTCTTCACTATCCATCTTCCCTTGATAGATAGGTAACTCTATGTTTGCCTTTGTTCCACTACCTTGAACTACCTTCAGCAATCTCACAAATTTCTTTTCTTCAGGATCCAATTCATCCTCAGGAGGATTCTCATCTACCTCCTCATCTCCTTCTAACTCATTTTGTTCATCCTTTCTAGGATTCTTCTCCAATGCTTCCAATCTTGCCAAGATTGATGCATTCTCCCTTCTCACTTGTCTTAACTCTCTTTCTCTTGTAGCATCCTATTCTCTTCTCTCCCTCAACTCTTTTCCTCTAGCCTCTAAGGCTTCCCTCAATTCATTATTCTCTCTAGCCATCTGATTCTTAGGGGGCATCTTCACGACTTTCACCAACCCTTACTCTTAAACAAGAACTTACTACTCCCTCAAGGACCTACTGGCTGCTTTGATACCAATATGATGTAGAGGTGTCAGGTCTCCAATGGTAATCTAACAAGATCAAAAGATTCAAATAACTTGTGGCTTCAACCAATAAGGCTTCTCTAGTCTTCTCCTTGCCTTAAACTCCACCAAAGGGCTCAAATTTGGATTCCAACTTCTTAGATGAATTCTTGTACCTTCTAGGGTCTCAACCTACCCCAACCAATAAGATTCAATAGGTTTCATGCACCTTTCTGACTGGTTCTTGACAACTCCCCTTAACTAGGCCTAATCCTTGTAGCCCTGTTCAGCGACTAATTTGCACTTTTCTCAAAACTTTCCCAAAGAACTCCAAAAAATAATGACTGATCTGAGTACCCTCTATTGAGTTCTATAACATACTTCAAAATCATATACTATTGTTTTGGACAAAATATGATTGTCCTAACAACCCGGCTGTCTTCCTACAGGGCCTAATCCACCCACTTTACAAAGGAACCCTATCAAATACTTATCCCCCTCACTCCAAACCTAAAAAAAGTCTTAGGAAAGGATTAAAAACAAAGGATTTTCAAGGTTTCAACCAGTGGTTTGCTCATTTGCATGTTTAAAAACAAAACCCCCCTTTCTAGGCCTCAAAACCTAGGGCTTGCTAGATCTCCCACTTCCAATCACTTCCAGACCTCATTCAAAGGTCTAACACCATTTCCTTGACTATATTAACCCTCAACAAACATAAAACTATCACCTTATTAAGGCCAATCTCCTGCTGCTACAACTGAGCCACCATTTCAATGCTCTTTCCACATGCAATCTCTGACTTTCAACGGTGATCACCTGTCCATTTGCACTCCTCCTACTTTGTCAAGTTAGAAATCATATTATACATATAATCAAGGACCTATTCCATGAGTATCAAGCTCCTACATCCATGGGAAGGTCCTATGAGGCATTGAAACCTCTCAAAATGCACAGGACACGCTGTTCCTTGTGACAGTCAGATAAACATCAATGAAACTTCCTACAAAAACCTTCTTAGAGCATGAAATGAAGTCTATTAATGTTAACTGAGGTCCTAATACATTTTCCAACACTCAACAATCAAAAAGATCAATAGAAACAAGAAGGAGGTGTAAGACAAAACTGAATTTTATTGCTATTTGCAGCCTGCCGTACAACTCAAGCTTCCAATATGACTCCTCTATTGAGTTCTCACACCTTGGGAAGGCTTATATAACTTTTCCTAACTCCCACAATCAATTCCCAAAGGTTGGAAATGGTTAAACTTCCAAAACCATTCATTTTTTTATTTTCCCGCCCAAATGCATTATTTAAAAATTTGAATATTAAACTTTGTTTTAAGTGACTTTTACTCTACCAAATTATCATGGTTCATCATGGTTGATCTTATTAGGATCATTATTCCTTATTCCTAGCCATAGACACTTCTAATTGACTGTTATTTGACTCTAGAGGCACTATTGGCCCACTTACATTATTTTTTGGTCCTAGGGTCCTTACCAGGACCCTTAGGACATTTGATTATTACATCATTTTGCCCATTACAATATGCAATAATTGGTTCTAGGATGTTCCATTTGATTTGATTTGATCCATGGGCTTCTCCTTTGACCATTTGTGTCTTCTTACTCCAGAGTGTTCTCTTAGGTGCTCCTGCACCAGCATTAAGGAAACATGAAGCTTTCAAGCTTAGGTAAATAGAGTAAAGGATGCTAAGAAATATACATCTTAGTTGTGGCCTCTGATATAGAGAGATGCTACAACAAAAGCTACAGAATGCCAAAGAAAGCCATGGCAAACGGGTAATGTCTAGGATAGATAGGCCTCATCTTTCATTATCTATGAAATGCATGTGTCGAGACCAAAGAGAGTAGAGGTTTTCAGGTTCGTATATGGAAGGAAAAATGCCCAGAAACATAAGCCATGGTTGTGGTCCCTGACGGTTTAGATATGCAACAAGGCTATAGAATAATGAGGGAGGTTAGGTTCATATAAACAAGAGCAGTGTTCAGAAATAATAGAGTTAGTAAGCCATGGCTGCGACCTCTTAATACCCTTATTGCATCTCATATGTTAAGGAAACACCAAAAGATAAAGCAAGGATTTGAAGTTGGTGCCTTACCTCCACATCTAAGAAGAAACATGCCCAGAGAGTTGTGAGCTTTCCACATTTCTTAGCTTTAGGAATAGACCATTCTTCATCACCTTAGGATAGAGATAAAAAGAATGTGTTGATAAAGGGACATAGAGAACAAGGGAATGTATCAAAGGAATAAAGTCATAGTCGCAGCCATGAAAGCCAGGATTTGCATCATGAAATAATAAAAGAAACGGATCAAATTTGTGTAGAGGGACTTACTTATCATTTTATGTCAAAATCTGTATGGGAACCCATGAAGATTGTGTTGATATACTCGAGAGATCAAAGGTTTTGCTTACTCCATGGTGGCTGCTGCAGAGTCAAAATCTCAATGGTGTAAAGTGTGAATGAACCTGAAAAGATAGGGTTTGGATTGCTTTGGTTTAGGATTTCCTCATTTTTCCCTAAGTTAATATGTGGTATTTTTATCACATTGATTTAAAAATTGTTGCCTTCACTAATAACCTCGAGAGTATTATGTCCCATGTTTTCATATGCTAATGTTCCATAACTTAGAGTATTTCATGCCTTAGGTCCTTTTGCATATACATACATAGGTATTGTGCCTTAAAAGCTCTTTTAGTCCCTTTGAGGAATAAGTCATATGCCCATATACCTTATGCATAGCTTGCATAGTCAGATGGTTGTTAAACCTCATAGGCTTTTTATTTTTGCAAAATTATATAATATACCTTCATAATTTTATGATTTTTATAGAAAATCATGTGCTCATAAGATGTAATATACTTGGTGAAGTTAAACTAGCCTTGTATTCTTTTTTAGCAAAAAAAATCAAATCTAGGCAAATTAGGAAATTAAAATTGTAAATCATTGTAAATGATATTTTAAAGCAATCTATCTATAAATTTCTTTAAAATAATCATTATTCATGCAGTTAAAGAAGAATAAAGAAAACAAAATCTTTCTTTTAAAAAGTTTACTTTCTTTTAAGAAGATATGGACAAAATGGAGTTTTATTGGGAAAATAAAGCATTTTTTCTAGTGGGGCCACCTTGGAGGACTTTTTAGCAGTTTTTGCAAGCTGTTTGGAGACAGTTTGGTGGCATTTTTTAAGGCTATTTTATGGAGCTCAAAAATGAATCAAGATACTATTTTTAGGAACTTTTTTCTAGCTTTTCCAGAGAGATCATTTTGCAGGCATATATTGGAGAAAGCTAGCTCTTTCTAGGAGTTCAGATCATTGTTTCTTCTCTCTTGAGTAGAGGCAGAGAGTTTGTAGACATTTTTGACTTAGTTTTTATCAGATTTTCATGTACTCCTTCCAGTTAATACATCAGAGAATTCCTATTTCACTTATTTTGCCTCATAGTTATAGTATTGATTTGATGCCTCACTGTGATAACAAATATTTTTTCCTTTGTCATGTCTCATTATTGTAGAATTGTGTGCAAATATCTCATATGATTCTGGTTGCATGTTGAGTTCAAATCTGAGCCTTTATGCAAATTACTTTTGAATTGTATGATCTAAGTGAAGTTTTGAGAGTTCATGTTTAAGGAGTTGTTTGTGAGTGAAAGTATTGAGATAAGTTAGAAATCAAGAGCATATTCTGTTTAAGTTTGAATTTCATTTTAGTTCATCCTCTCACCTTGTCCCTCTGCAAATCATTTAGATTAGGAAAAAATCATTAGGAGAACCATCTCACTTTGGAGCTTCACTCCAGGTTTTAGGCAACCCACAGGTCTAGGAGTGTTCCCATGTGTCAACAGATAGTTAAGTTGAATAACTTAGCATAGGGTGCATATCTTATTAATAAAAATATGTCAGTTGGGCATTTGATTTTTTTATAAATGTAATACCTTAAAATCCTTTTCTTATGCTGACTTAGATTGATGGTCACATATATGGCTGATAAGCATGGATATTTATAATTTTTTTGGCCAAGCACTGCACATTTATAATTTTTGAAATCTTTATGTGCATTGTTTAGGCTCCTAACCTGGATGTGGTAGAATATATGATCATAATTTATTACAATATATGATAAATTACATATTCTAAAAGACAAAATGAATTTTGAAAGTTGTACTAGATGTTAAATGTAAATTGCATATGATGCACTATATACATGTGGAGTTGAACTTGTGAAATGAAAGATTCTTGTTCACTTAAGAATTCCATGTCCAACATAAATTTATGCAAAATTGGAGCATAAACTAGGTTTTGTAAATTGCATATATACATGATCTAGCATATAAGTGTCTAGTTGAACAAATGAAATCGAAGATTAAATGAAAGTGAACTTAACAATTCCATGTCAAACATAAAATACAATTGGAATAGATGATTTAAAGGAATTTAGGCAAAATGTGAACTTTTTAAAAGTCACTAGGTTTTGTAAATTATGTATATATATATATGTATATATGTATACATGTATACATGTATACATATATACATGTATACATATATATATGTATATATATATATATATATGTATACATGTATACATGTATACATATATATATATATATATATATATATGTATACATGTATACATGTATACATGTATACATATATATATATATGTATATATATATATATATGTATACATATATATATATATATATATATGTATATATATATATATGTATACATGTATACATATATATATATATATATATGTATATATATATATATATGTATATATGTATACATGTATATATATATATGTATACATACATGTATACATATATATATATGTATACATATATATATATGTATACATGTATGTATACATATATATATATGTATACATGTATACATGTATACATATATACATATATATATGTATACATGTATACATGTATACATATATATGTATATATATATATATACATATATATATATATACATGTATACATATATATATATATGTATACATGTATATATACATGTATATATATGTATATATGTATATATATATATATATATATATATATATATATATATATATATATATATATATATATATATATATATATATATAAGATTCAAGAAATGAAATCAGAGATTCAAGTGAACTTAAAAGAATTCCATGTGTCCAACATAAAAATGCAATTAGAAATATCTATGATTTTTAAAGGAATTTAGGAAAAATATATGATCTAAAGTCACTAGGTTCTATATTGAAAGCATATATATGATCTAACATGTACATTTAAGTGGAGTATCAGATGTAAATTATGAATTCCACATGGAACAAATTTAAATACAATTGGATAGAAATAAATGACCAAGCCTTTGAAAAAAACCCATTCTAAATCATGTCACATGTCCAATCAATATAGATATCTAGATAGATCTATAAAAAGTTTGAGTACATTATATATATCTATATATATAGTCATATGTATGTACATATATCCAGAAAACAACTTAAAGCTCCTGGTACATATAATTTGATCCTCTCTATCTTTAATTATCTCTAAAATCTTTTCGTGATCCTCAATAGGCAACCTCCGCTTTTATTTGGCACGTCCTCTTTTAGGTAAAGTTTCTAAATTTATTTTTGTTGCTATAACTAAGTGACTATAATGTAGAATCTTTTGTCCTGGCATATAATCAACCAATATAATACCATGTCTATCTATCTTTATTTGTTGATAATATGTGCCTTCAATAATGACTGATCCAATGGGATACTCTTGTCCATCACCATCTGTAATCTATTCCACCAATTTAGTTTTTTGTTGTGTACATCTTAGTAGATAGCAATCTACACCTTCCACATTGTCAAGATCTGCAACAACAGTGAAAATATCTTCTATACACACACCATGTAAAGTTTACGAAAGTTGTAAATATATTTTTAATATATAAATTTATATATAAACATGTTTGAATCAAACTTACTTGTACATAGAATATATAAATCAATTTTAAGTTAATCAATTAAATACATACTTGTAACAACTAAATCAGATACATGTTCATAATCATCTGAATATAGAGGATCATAGACATCGACATTATCATTTTCTTCAAAGGGAGGAATTGATGTTAATTATTTCATTTCCCATCATGAAATATACCCATCTCTAATATTCTCACATTGAACAATATTTGCATTGTCCTCAATGCAATCAATACAAAAATATAATTTTTCTCTCACATTAATTACATAAGGCCTGCTACCTCCCATTGTCATGATTTGATGTAGACTTCTAATACCATTAATTGTTTGATAGTTAATAGCATTTGATCGATCAATATCTGTAAATTACAAACATCCAAGTGATTAATTTAAATATATATATTTAAATTTGAAAATTCAATTAGATCATGTACACACACTTTTAAATTCAAATTTAACAAATTTTGACTAGATGTACCTATAACTTCCCAAAAATATCGCGTGTTGTATGTTGAGTCGTGAGCGGAAAAATGACTTGCACTATTCAACAATTTCATTTGCATTCTATATTGGATTACTTGCAAGTACACATGTTGGCAAAATTTGTCACCTATTAATTTCAAGGTTTATTTAAGAATTTAAAAATTAAAGTTTAAATATAGATCTAATTTTTTTAAAATATCTCTAGATTCCATATATATATATGGCACGAACTACCTGCAAGTTCATGTTGACGAAGTACACGCTTCACACATGCTCCTGCTCCATCGTGCTCTCCTTTTCCATGTCCACTCTCATAAAAATTCCACAAGAATTTGGTGTTGAATCTAGCATGTTGATGGATTAACCAAACAAAAGCTTTTGCAGACTTAAATTGTCCTATGAAGTTACAAATAATTACACTCTTGAACCAAATTAGCTTCAAAAAATTTCACATATTATATATTATAAGTAATTGAACAATTTAAGTCTCAAAGTTAAAAGTAAATAAAAATTTAAAATTAAACCCTAAACAATGTACTTACCAGCACATCCATCAGACCATATCCAATGTTGTTCTTGATTTATGCCACATAGTCTCAAGTCTTCAAAAAATATTTTCAAACAATGAGCTACATAACTTCTATCATGACCCAGATCATCACTGATATAAAAGTGAACCTCTTTGATGATAATTTGAACATCTTTGCTACTTTGTATACCATCTACCTAAAACTCGGCATGCCTATAGCAAACTTGCACAAAGATTACAACTTTCTCTGAATGATAATATTGACTTTGAATCTTAGTTTGAGGACTAAATGTATAGTTCTCAGAGAAATCTACAATAGATAGAATACAACCTAGTGGAAAGCAATTCTTTGAATCACAAAATTGCTTAGCTTGCCATCTTGCACCATGACAATTTTGGATATGTGGATATATGATATTGCGAAATTTATTCACAAATTCATTGTAAGGCAATCCACTCTCTTTGAGAGCAATTTTTTTGGCCTCGACTCCTGACTTCATTAAGTATGTCTCATATTCAAATCTCTTCCAAATAACTTGCATTTCAATGCTGTCAACTTGTAAAATATTCTTCAAATTTCCACAATCGTTACATATATTTTTTATGCACTGAACATTGAATTAATCTGAATCTTCTGATTTATTGCATAAAAGAGACTTCACAAATTGTGTTGTGCTTCCAGGGATGGCTATATTTCGATCAATTACTGCAATAGATTTTTTATATGATTGTAGATGTAGATCAAATTCAACATGATTTCAATAAGTTTCACGTACTTTATTTATACGTACAAATGATGGTCATAGTGTCTCAAACATTCTTTAACAAATTTTCACATTTGAAAATTCTTCCTTGAATGCTTCAAAAAGTTCACTTTGTGTTGTATCTATAAAATATTTTGGATGAGAAAATTTTGTACCATCTTCACCTATTATTTGTATAGTATCCCTTCTATTGGAATAAACACAAGAGTAATTGGTCCAATATTAAACTACCTATTTCTTTACATCTTCTGAAATTCTATCTTTTTGGGGAACCCTACAAATATTTACCCAAGTTTTCTTAATTTTTTTTATCTGTTTCATTTCTTTTTATAGTATACCTTTGAATAGTTCTCCTAGAAACATTTAGTAACTCAGAAATTGCTTGAACTTGTCTTCTATGTGATAATTTCTTACTAGAAATTACAGTCATCAATGCTCTACGTGCAGCATTGGGATCACTAGCTCGACTCTTGTTATCAATACAATTCAATGCTTCTTGCAAGTTTTCAACAATTGTTTGTTTTAATAAACCTGATGACTTTTTCCTATTATCAACCCCTAACAACTCCAAAACAGGGGTCATTTCTTTTCATCTAAAGAACTTTGCAACTAACTGTGCTCTTCCAATTAGAGATTTTTCTTCCAAAATTCATCCCATATTCTTTTAGAGTGTAATTTTACTGTGCTTTCAAGTAACATATCTTCAGATAAAATATTATTGAAAAGAGAATCCTCATCCATCTCTATTAGATTTTCCATACCATAGAAAAAATTTCTATTACTAGGTTCAGTTTGTTCTTGTACCTGTACGTCACCTTGGTCATTAATATTTTCCATGGGTTGTTCTTCAATAGATGTTCCTTCACCCACTTTTCTCTTCCTCTCTCTTGTTCAATCATACTTCCTTGATCTAGTCCTTGGATTCCCCATCACAAATTGCACTCAAATTTGAATTCACATGCATACAATTGTACACACATGCTTTCAATGAATGCACAATTAATATTGCATAAATAGAACACTAAATTATAAATTGTTCATTTGTTAAAGCCAAAGTAAAAAAAAAATTCAAATTACAAACATATCATGAGCATATTTGGTATATCATGATGCCTCTAATTTAAATATATCATAATAAAAGATAAGTATATGATGTGAAAGAGAGAAAACATGATATATCTCCTATGAAACTTTAGGTATATAGCAATGAAAGGATAAGATTACAATGGGGAAGACCTATGATTCCTTAAATACAAGGATGTGACAAATAAAATCACACTATGTAATTGATTTCATTTGTTAAATACTAATGTAATGAGGGATGAAACCCACACATGAGAAATAAATGAAAAGCAGAGAAGAGAAGAGGTGCAAGGGAAAACATGATTGTGCATATGCATAAAGCTAGTTTTCCCTAGATGGGTAGAATAGTATATATAATGATTTACTCATGAGGGGGGAAATGCATGATGCCTCTAATTTAAATATATCATAATAAAAGACTTATATGATGTGAAAGAAAGAAAACATGATATGAAATAAACCTTCTTTTGTTGAAATAAGTCTTCTTTTCTCAAAATAAGCCTTCCTTTGCCAAAATATGCCTTCTTTTGTATTTAATCAAATTTTCTTGAGTTGAAAAAATTTTAAAAAAAGAAATTATATATATATATTAACTATTTTCAGCCGATAAGTTATTGGCCGACTATGTACCGGCTGATAAGTTTACACCCAATAAAGTTACACCCAAAACCTTGTTGGCCATAATCTACTCAGTCGTAACTTGCTCAGCCGAGTGTGTCTAGTTGGCTGCCTACTTGGCAGCCAACTCACCTTTTTTCACAATTTTCTGAAACATTGAAATTTAATAGGGTATTTCTCCTATCAAAATAAATTTTCTACAAAAAAGAAAATACCCTTTTGTAGAGCTCAGAGTGGTGAATCCAAATATGTAATTTTTTTCATATTTTGATTAGTTTTAATATATTTTATTTTTAAAATAATGCAAGTAGGTTGTTAACATTATAAAAGAGGCTGATTAGAAATTAAAAAAAATAGTAAAATATATTAAAAAAAATAAAAAAATATATGGTGCACTAGAGGAGAGAGTCCTCTTCAAAAGGGTATAATTTGTTTTTTCAAAATCATTAAAAAAATAGACAATAGTTGATGTCCCATGAAAATTGTCAAATTCTGACAAGTTTGACTTTAAAACATTATTACGAGAAAAATATACATCAAAATTTGATTTTTTTTTCGTGCACTAAATATTGAAGTTACTTATTTGGAGAAAAAAAATTAGGGAGAAATGAAGTTTTTTTCAATTTGTTTCTTGACGTCCCGTGAACGTCACATTTTCCTAAAATTTTCAACATTCCAAAATTTGTTCTAAAATTGATAAAAAAATAATGAAAACAATTTTTAAAAAATATGAAAAATTATAGGAATAAACTTCATCAAAAGTTCTACATTTCAGTAGTTTACACCATTTTAAAATTTGAAACATAAAGACCACTTTTATGTGGTCGAAGTTCAGAATTTTTGTTTGTTGGTCAATTCCTTTATAAAGTGTGACACAGGTTTGTGCTTTTACCCAACTCAAACATTCATCAAGATTGAATTAGAAATACACAAACTAATAGTAGATCTATCTCTTCTATCCAACTTGTCCCATTCATCTTGGTTCATTGTTGATGGTAGAAAATTGAGTGCAACAGTTATTATGATCCATTGATCTCTCTCCACTAAAATATCTTCAACCTCCAAATTTCCACAACTTGAAGTTTTACCAAGACCAATACAATTGAAAATAATGTCTCTTATTGAATTGGTTCAAAAATAGACATTTGTAGCATCTTGGAATTCCAACAAATGGAAAGAATGCTTAACACTAGCTATTGTTCGAGTCTGCCCTCATTTCACGACCATCCTAGCAATAGATGATCAATGTTTTCAAGCATTCACCTGGAGTGCATTTCCATTTGTCTTTCTCTATTTTATCTCTATATATTAATTGAGATTTCTCACTATACCTCTCTTTTTCTCTCTCTTTGTCTCATCCTCTTTCTGTCTCTCTACCACTCTTCTTTGCTCTATCTATTTCTCTCTTCCTCTCTCTGTTGTTGTATATCTTTCTCCCTCCCTCTCCTCTCTCTCCTTCTACATGCATAACCTTCCTATGAATGATATTTGTTCATTAGAGAAAGATATTATAGCCCATTTCAAAAGAATTTTAAATACCTACCATCCATGAAATATGCATCGTACATCTCTAGATCCATTGATAGACATTGATGATGGAACTCCTTCAGATGATTGGGGTCCATTGAGTGGAAGAAGATAGTCTTGAAGTCTAGATTATTACAAAATGAAGGTTTTATATAATGCATTAATTTGATCTCATAAACTCTTGGAAATGTTTTTAACTAAAACATTCATCAAGACTAAATTATAGAGATATAGAGAACTCTAGAGACTGAACCATAGCCCCAAGTCTATCACACAACAAAACACTTTTTGCCACTATGTTTATGCAATTAAGCTTAGTTTTGTAATCCCATGATGGCAAATGATTTTATTTTAGGAATTATCTCTTCAATTGTCATGGGTGGCAAAGGTAGAAGCTCAAAATAATTATTCATAGGAAGGTTATGCATGCCCATACACCGACATACTATACACATATTCAAAGTAAAAGTATTGTGGGCCTTGCTCAAAATATTTAAGCTTCCATTGTTGATCCAAACTCCAAATCCAACCAATCCTTTAACATGGTGTAGTAAACAAAAATATATATCTTTATTTTGTAAAGAAAAACCTTTGGAAGACATACTTTCTTTGAGCTTTATCTTCTGATAATCCTTTTCTATATCTAAGTGCTTTCTTTTATGAAATTTGATTTTTTGCATATCCTCCAGGATTTCATTCAATCCTTGCAAAAGGAAACCATGGTTAACATGACTAATCAAACTAATAGCCTTACAATAGTAATTGGCAACATCCAAGCCTGCAATTAGTCCCGTGCTAATTGTGCAAACAAATTTACTCCATGTAATCAAAATAATGTTCATAATTTTCAATACTTGTTTTTGCTAGCCTCTTTAATTTTAGTGAACATGACTATAACAAAGCAAGAAATTACTAATCTATTTAAGTGTAGACATGTACAAAATAAAGAATTTGTTACCAGAATGCCATATGGGTCTATAGTTGGAAAAATTCATACTTGCAGAACTATTCCCATGCTAATTGTGCAATCAAATTTGCTACATACAATCAAAATAATAATGTCCATAATTTTCAATACTTGTTTTTGGTAGCCTCTTCGATTTGGGTAGGAACTTGGCTACGAAAAATAAGGAATTTATAATCTATTGAAGTCCATATTAGTACAAAATGAATGTTTCATTATTCTATCAAGTTACACTTGAATACATTGCATGCCTTATGTAATTCACAATCTATGGAAATTCATAGAAAATAGAGGATTAGAGATAGATAGAGTGGGAGAGAGAGGTAGAGATAAAAGATATAAAGGGAAAGAGAGATATATGCAAACACTTAGAGAAACATGTCATTTTCTTAAGGACATGATAGTACATCTTTAAGACCTCTTTATTATACCCATTGCACACTAAAGTGTAGCTAACTCTAACGATAGGAACAGCTCATCTCCAAGATTAATTGATTCATTCATGGCATAACCAATACAATTGGAAACAATGTCACTTATTGAAGTGGCTAAAAAATGGACAACACTTAACACCTGCTATTTTTTTACTCTCCCCTCGTTTCACTATCATCTAATAGCAGATGGTCAATGTTTTCAAACATTCTATTGGAGTTAACTATTGCTATATCAGCCATTTAGAATCAAGATATTACAACCTATTGGATAAGGATTTCAAATAGCTCTCATCCATGAAATTTGCATCGTGCATCTCTAGATCCATTGATAGACACTAATGATGAAATTCCTTCTGCAATAAGCTTGATCAATGGAAAGTCTTATCAAGTCTGTACCTAGGCCTACCATTTCAACTAGATGGGCTTGATATGCTTGGAAAACAAGAAGATTATTGGTTAAGTGTAGTATCACTTGTAAATAATTAATTGAGAAAAAATGTCAAAAAAAAAGTTTTCTCATCTCCATCCCTAATTTTATCCACTACTATTCAAAAACAATTAATTGTATGCATGCCAACATATTTAATATACTCCATTTATTTTCTAGGACAACACATATCACTACATTCTTTCAATGTTCAAGGGATGGATGGACAAAAAACATTCTCCATCAACAAAACTATATGCTCTCTTCTTAAGAAATTTGAATGTTCAATGTCAAATTATAAAGGAACCACAAAAATCATTCGCCATTAACAAAATTGTATGCTTTCTTCTTAAGAAATTTGAATGTTCAATGTTCAAGTAATGGCTGGACAAAAACCATTCACCATCAACAAAACGATATGCTCTCTTCTTAAGAAATTTGAATGTTCAATGTCAAATTACTTTTATCTACATGTTATCTCGGCATACCCATTGCACACTAAGGTTCAATTGCTAGTAAATAATGCACTTGGGTTGGCACTTGACATGGGCTAATTTCACATATAAATATTTCATCTCAGTTCGCCTTCAATGCAACAATAATTGACGGATCGAAATTAATTGAGGGATCAACTTAATCTCAAGTATGGACGATGTACGGTTCAATAAGCATTTCTTTGAATCCATGTCTTTGTGGCTGCTACAGCCATGACAAACCACACTCACACTCACACTTTTGTTGTATGTCTAATGAGTATATATATATATATATATATATATATATATATATATATATATATATATATATATATACCTAGTATTCATCTTTTTAAGTTCTAAAGAATAATGTGCACCCATGGCTGTGACTTTAATTGAAACTAATGCTTTTCTGCACCATTACAGATTAAATCCATGTTAGTGGTGAGACTGTGTCAAAGGCATAATGTAATCACTGTGAATGGTCAGTTTCCAGGGCCAACACTCTCTGTTCACAATGGAGACACACTCATTGTCAAAGTCATTAACAAGGTTTCTTGGTACATTACTAGGTTTTCCACGTAAATCTGTGTTGTCGATTTTGTGCTTTTATTGCTAATTCACTGTTATTTCAATTTTGCACTGCTTATTTTTCTAACACCAATACATGTGTAACAATACACTTTACATGTCACATCAAAGAAACATCAATCATATGATGACACATAAGGCGACGAGTAATAGATATTTTGGGGCACATGTTTCGATCTAACTTTGTTTTGGTGTTTTGGACAACTCAACAAAGATTTAGCTGATTAGGTTATATCTTTGATACCCAGAACCGCAAACAATAGTTTTAAGATCTTAACTCAGATACAAAGCACTCTACTTAAATATCATCCACTTAAATGGTCAAACAAGCAATAGCAATTTTACACCTCATTCACAACAAAAAGTGCTAAATATTTGTCCTATTTTTATTGGCCAAAATTGAGCTTTGACTGTCGAAGTGGATGATATTTAAGAATAACTGATACAAAGATATACTAAAATTTTCATGAAATTTTGATATACCATTTAAGAAGTTAGGGTGTGCAGATACTGGGTTCACAGTTAGCAACCAAGAAGGCACTCTGTGGTGGCATGCGTACAGCTCCTAGCTCAGAGCTACTGTTTATGGAGCCTTAATTATCCATCCTAAGAAACAAACGGCGTATCCCTTTCCAAAGCCCGCTCAAGAGATTCCTATCCTTCTAGGTATATATCTGCTACACAAACTATATTCTCCCTATACCCTTCTTGCCCCATCCATCTTGATATTAAGTAGATGTATGATTGGTATTTATGAACAGGGTAGTGGTGGAACAGAAATCCCATCGATGTGATGAATGAAGCAACACAAACAGGGGCCAACCCTAACGTCTCAGACGCTTTCACTATCAATGGCCAGCAAGGAGATCTGTACTGGTGCTCAAGTGCAGGTGCTGTAATATTATTGAACTTAATTTTACCATTGATTACCTAGTTAACTGTTTCCAATGCACTGATGAAATGCTTTTGGTGAATGCAGATACATTTATAGTTCCTGTCAAGACTGAGGAGACTAATCTTGTCTGAGTGATCAATGCTGCACTCAATACCGATCTATTTGTCTCCATTGCAAAGCACGAATTATTGTGCATTAATTGTAGTGTTTATTTAATATTCTAGTTGGGATGTTACAACAAAACCCTACAAAAATAAGCCTTCTGATGTTGGGTCCGGGGCAAACAACAGATGTACTGGTGGGCTTCAATAAAGCAGCAGGGAGATACTACATTGTTGCTGGAGCATATGCAAGTGCTCAGGGAGCCCCATTTGATAACACCACCACCACTGCCATCTTCAAATATAGAAAAGCAAGCTCCCCTATGATACCCAAACTCCCCCTCTACAACTACAGACAATCTACCACCAAGTTTTCTACAAGCCTGAGGAGCCTGGCCTCTGACGACCACCCTATTTTTGTTCCTCAGAAGGTGGATAAGTGTCTCTTTTACACGGTGGGATTGGGATTGATCAACTGCCCAAGACAGTCATGCGGAGGTCCCAACCGAACAAGATTTACGACAAGCATGAACCACCACTCATTCGTACTACCATCCTCTACCTCAATACTGCAAGCCCACCATTTGGGCATCAATGGAGTCTTCACCAATGGCTTCCCTGACACTCCTCCCATGCAGTTCAATTACACAAGACAAATATCTTAATGGGCGAAAGCCATTCAATCCATCTCCATGGGTACGACTGGGATCATACCCATGGAGATCAGGATTCGGCAATTATAATGCAACAACAGATCCATTGAAATTCAACCTGGTGGATCCTCCCATGCGCAATGCTGTCAATGTTCCAGTCAGTGGCTGGGCTGCTATTCAATTTGTAGCTGACAACCCTGGTAAACACCATTTTTGTTTTCTAATTCTTACTTTCATAACCCTGCAGCATCTAAATTTGTTATTTAATTTTATGTGTAGGAACATGGTTACTGCACTGCCACTTGGATGTACACATTGGGTGGGGTTTGGCCATGGTTTTCATTGTCGAAAATGCAGCGGATTATTTATCAACTCTGGAACATCCTCCCCCAGATCTTCCTGCATGCTAAAGATAGTGGCAGGAACTTTGCTCTCTTAGAAAATCCATTCCCCGCATACGAACTAACCAACCGTTGGCTTTCGTCATCATTTTTAATTTTCCCCCTCAAATGGCCAAAAATCATCATTGTGCATGCTTTACTAATTTCTATTTAACTTTCAACCATTTTACTGTTCATCATTAATTGAACCACGTATCATCCCATTATGGTATTATGATGGTCCATTTAAACTTACCTCTACAATTATGGCTGCCACTTCCTTACACTTAGAGAATGTAACATGAATATCACACTTCTATAATAAAGTAAAATCCATGGAAATCTAAGAAAAGGACATCTACAATCTTGTTCCGTTGGGACTCCATATGATTATCTTGGTAAGCATTAACACAATGTATATTTGGGAGTAGATGATTAATGAAGTTTTAGGTTTTATTTTTTTAAATATTAAAAAAACTATCATATCAGTTTTAAAGAGTAAAATGAGACAAATGAAACTCACAAGGAATGACAATTGAAGAACAAGTGTCCAAGAATTAACTACCCAACCACCTATCACAAAAGGAACCCTTATATATAGCCATAACAACCCATTACACAAGCCATCATTACATTCACGGTGACTATTACATATACTAGCAATCTAAAACATATAAGAGAAAACCATATTGCATAGGATTGTTTCAAAATGACCATTAACTTGATCATGAGAGAAAGAGACAACATGATAGAAAAGTAATACTAGCATTCCTTAGCAACAACAACATAATTAGCACCTCAAATAGGAAACAAGACATCTATTTGAACATCTGCAATCACTTACCATCCTTGCCAACATCCTTCTTATTGAAATCTAAAACAAAACCTTCAATATGCTTTTTCAAGGACTAAAATCTAAAATTAACACATTCTTGAAGCCAAGAGTTTGGGTACATGCAAATAGGAATATTTGAGAAAGGAGTTGGGGCATCATCGTCCTCACTACTTGAGGAGTCCCCATCAACCTAAGCACCACCACTATGAACAAGGCTAGCATAAAAAATATACTTCCCCTTATCAACAAAATCATCAAGAGCAATAGGAACACTTTGAACATCTTCATTGCCAAAAGGGATAGTTGTTGATACATATTGTCATTGATGTCAAAAGTTTGTGTCTAAGGTAGAGATGGAGTTCATAGAAGAAAAAGTGTCTAAGGTAGAAGGGAAACAAAAATAGTAAGGCATTAAGTTTTTCCCTAAGTTAGCAAAAAGTTTGGTTCGAAAACTGGTAGGTTTGCTAGTTTTGTTTTTTGTTGATTTGCCGATAGAAGAAAGGGGAAGCATTCTTGTTGAAGCCTTTGACTTAAGAAAAGTTTAAGTCTTAGTTATTAGCAAAATCTTTGTTTTGTGAACTTGTTTGCAAGTTCGGTTTTTCTCCAATTTACCAACTAGCCGATAGAGGCTTGAGAATCGGAATACCATTAATAAAAGAAAAGCTTAAATTCTTTGGAAGTTTGTGAGTTTGATAGTTTGTCAATTCGCCAACTGGGCAACAAAGGGCTTAAGAGTAAGTTCATGGTTTGGTTCTTTCACCAACTAAGGAGAAGTTGATGGCAAAGTGTTAGAGGTAGTCAAAGTTTGTGGTTTGACTATTTTGCTAACTAAAGAGTTTTTGAAGACAAGGATAAGTTTAGAAGTTGAAGATTCGAAGTTATCAGAAAAATCTTCATCAAAGAAACTTTTGTTTTGGGAAGTAAGTTTGCAAGTTAGCTATTTCCCCGATTCGTCGACAAAGATGTAAGGCATTTATAAAGAAAAGAAAGCTTGTTTGGCTATTAAAAGGAATGTTCATGATTTAGAACTTTTGCCGATAGAAGGGAAAAGGTGATAGAAAAATGATAGTTCATGGAATGTGATTTTTGCCGATAAAGAAGATGAAGGTGCAAGTTCAAAAAATATAACTTTCATCGATAAGGAGGACAAAGAAGACATAGGCGATAGTTTGGAAAAAGTAAAGTTTGCCGATAAAGGAGTTAGAAGCCAAAAGTTCAAAAAAGAGTGTTTTCACCAATAAAGAAAAGAAAGCTTAAAAAAGACCACAGTTCGGAAAGATGAGAATTTGTCGATAGAGGCAAAAGGTGATAAAATTAAGTTTGAAGAATGGGATTTTTTCTAATAAAGAAGAAGACAACTTGACAAAGTTCTCAAAAGTAAAAATTGTCGATAAAGGGCTAAAAGCCAGAGGTTCCAGAAATGACAAATTCACTGATAGAGGATGGTTAAGGATTAATAGTGGATGCATGGTGATGATGGTGATGCAAAGTAGCTAGATGTTGTGCATGCACAAAGATATAAACAGAACTGTGATTGTCATTGATTATAGCAATAGATAATCAATAGTTAAATGAATTTAATGCATGTGTAGATCTACATGTAGAGGTGTCTTTCTGTACATGTAGAAAAGCGAGAGTGTTAACATGCAAACGAATGGAGTTTTAAACATGCAGAAGGACTGGAGTGCGAGCATGTAGATGGGCAAGAATATGCAGAGACCGACATATATAAAAGCAATTGTAACATAATAAGTTATAGAGAGATGGATTGATGTATGAGAGAAGAATTCAGTGCAGAGAGAGTTTGGGTGAGTAGAGTGAGAGGAGAAGATTGTAGATGATTTGAATAGATGTATTTGAGGTTTATGAAGAACCATATGGATGCATACTTGAATATGTAAAGATTTAGTGAGGTTGGTGCCTCCTGTAGACCGAGTTAGTGCTCAGATTACGGGATTGTAGTCTCCTTAGAGTTGGTGCTCTTAAATTAGGGGTTTGGTGATTCCTTAGAGTTGGTGCTCTTAAATCAAGGGTTTGGTGACTTCTTAGAGTTGGTGCACTTAAACACTGTAATCAATGGTTTCATTTGTGAGGCTGGATTAGGACGGTAGATCCTAGCAGCATTTTCTCACCATGGTTTTTCCCATATTGGGTTTTCCATGTATATCTAGTGTTCATGTGTGCATGCTTTCTTGTTGTTGATGTTATTGCATCGAAAGTTAATTTGATTTGTATTCTAGAAGCTTGAAGTTTTAAATTTTATTGATCTACTTATTCATCTCCCTCTCAGTAGATTGCTTGTGTTCTAACAATTGGTATCAGAGCAAGGTTTCTTGGAGAAAGCATAATATCTAAGGTTGATCTTAGAGATTGAACACATGGCTGGTCAAGAAGGATCTCACTCAAACAAAGCACCATTGTTTGATGGAACAAATTATGCATTTTTGAGTATACAGATGGAAAGCTACCTAACTTCAATAGGGTTTGATGTTTTGCAATCTGTTAAGGACCATTATATTGCTCCTGCAACTCCTCCAATAGAGTAGACATGTAAGAAGGAATGTGAGAATAATGCTAAGGCTAAGAATGCAATTCTATGTGGTTTAACTAATTCTAAATTTGTGAAAGTGATGCAATGCAAGTCTACCAAATAAATCTGGGGTAAGCATCAGAGCATCTATGAAGGAGATACAAAGGTGAAACAAGCCAAGTTGTACACCTTCAAGGGAAGATTTCAAAGCCTGAAAATGAGAGAGGAAGAAAAGATTGCTGATTACCTGCTCAAAGTTGATGAAGTTGTGAATGCTATGAGAGAACTAGATGAAGAAGTAAAAGAGCCAGTGATTGTTTAGAAGGTACTTAGATCCTTACCTTCCAGGTATGATTCTAAAGTCTCTACTATAGAAGAAGCAAAAGATCTTGATAAGATAATTATTGATGAGTTACATGGTATTTTTACTGCCTATGAAATGAGGACAAGTGGTACTAAGATTTCAAAGAGAGAAGCTACATTTAAGGCATCAAAGAAGGCAAATAATGTAGAACCTAAATCTGATACAGATGAAGAAGAGGCCAATTTTGTAAGAAGATTGAACAGAGGATTTGGGAAGTATAAAGGTAAGTTACCATGTTTAAATTGTGGAAAAGGTTGGTCACTTTGTTGCTAAATGTCCTTTTGAAGGAAAAGACAAAGGTGATGAATTTGATAGTAAGAAAAGTAACAAGCAATTCTATCCAAAGAAGAAGAATTTTTAGAATTTTTAGAGAACAAGAAGAGTCTATACATAAAAGGTAACTATAACTCCTTTGAAGAAAGTTCCATTTCAGAAGACAACAATGAAGGTGTTTCTGAGGCTGAAGGAAATGAATTCCTATTTATGACAATGGAGACTACTAATAAAGATCAGAACAATACTGATGTGGAAGACCTTGAGAATGAAGAAGAAGGAGAAGTAGACTTGGAAGAAGAGCTAGTATGTGCTTTACAAGAGATTGAGAAACTTAGGAAGAAGAAATCCAAACTAAAGCTGCAACTTTAGGAAGATATGGTGTCTAATAAGATTGTAGAATCAGAAGAGATTATTGTTGACTTAAGGACACAAGTGGAAGAAGCGAAGAGAATAGAAGAAGTTAAAAAATCTAAATTAAAAGAAAAATTTGAAGAATGTCTAAAGTTGGAATCTGAAATTGTGTCTCTGAGAAATGATTTAGAAAAGGCTAAGAACTAGATTATCCTAAGTATGAAGTTTGAAAAGAGTAGTGGCATGCTTGATGAAATGATAAGCAGTTAGAGATTTCCAAAGAACATGGCTGGTTTGGGACTTGAACAAGGTCAACACTCAAAGTCCAGTGATCCTCCTAAAAAGATTGAAGAGAAGAAGCAAAGGAAGGAAGATGATGGCTTCACAACAGTCAGAGATCTGAAGGAGAAAATATTCAAAGGCCCCCCTCTTACAAGATATTCTAGCGTGATCAGGTTTCCCCAATCTTTTTATGGCTATTGTTATTCATGTAATCAATATGGTCATAGGGTTTTTACTTGTAGAATTGTTCCTAGGAGAAGAACTAATTTTATTAGAAAAAAAGTGTTTGCACCTCTAGGAGAATTTAGAGTAATTTGTTACAAATGCAATAACTTTGGTCATATTGTAAAATTCTATAGAACAAACTGTTAGCTGTCGTTACACCAAAAGATTGACCTATTAATTCCTGATACAACCACTTGACTTAACAAGCATGGGAGGTGGTTAAGCCCTTGTCACAAACCACTGCAGTGCTATGCTAAACAAGGAGACCAAGGGCCACACCTTGCAACAATCCCCCTCTAGCGCAAGCACAGGGTTTGAACCCGTGACCTTGGCTCTGATACCAATTGTTAGCTATCATTGCACCAAAAGATCTACCTATTAATGCATGATACAACCACTTGACTTAACAAGCACGGGAGGCAGTTAAGCCCTTGTCACAAACCACCATAGTGTTGCGCTGAACAAGGAGACCAAGGGCCACACCTTGCCACACAAACTTTGTAAAAACTAATAAACAAGAAAGAAAAGAGAATGTTCCTCCCAATGAGGATAATGGATCAGACTCTCTTGTGAATAATGAGAAGGAAACTAAGAAAGTCTGGAAGAAGAAGGATGATCAAAAGAAAGAAGAATCTCTAATAGTACAGATGACATTTCATGCTAAGGGACAGAATCCATGGGTGATAGATAGTGGTTTCTCCATTCACATGACCAGAGATAAAAGTAAGTTTATAAGTCTGTAAGAATGGAATGGGGGCTTAGCTAAGTTTGGTGATAACACATCTAGGAAGATTTATGGTAAAGGAACACTGAGTATTGATGGAAAATCCAAGACTCACAATGTATACTATGTTGAAGGACTAAAGCACAATTTTCTTAGTGTAAGCCACATGTGTGATAATGGATATAATCTGACATTTAATGCAAAAGGTTGTGAGAACACTCTGGTAAGTTGGTTGCTGAGGCAAGTAGAACAAAAACTAATGTTTACAATCTCAAGGAGATTCAAGGAAGAAGTTGCTTGATGGGATAGGTTGATGAAAGTTGGTTGTGACATAGAAGATTGGGACACACCAATTTTGACAACCTTGTGAATGTAAGTTAAAAAAATGTAGTTAGGCACATGCCTAAAATCACCAAGCTAGCCAATACAATATGCAAGGAATGTCAACATGGTAAACAAACAAGGTCTAGTTTTAAAACAAAAGAATACTCTACTTCAAGACTCTTGGAGTTAGTTCATACAGATCTAAGTGGTCTAACCAATACACAAGGACTAAAAGGTGAGAGATATTTCATGTTATTAGTTGATGATTTCTCAACAATGACATGGGTAACCTTTCTTAAGGATAAGTTAGATGCCTTTGAGAGATTTAAGACTTTTATATCTATGGTTGAGAAGGAGAGTGGTCTGACAATCAAATGCTTAAGATTAGACAAAGGTGGAGAATTCACCTCCAACGAGTTTGTGGAATATTGTGAAAGACACAACATAAAAAGATAATATTTTGCACCCAGAACTCCATAGTAGAATGACATTGTGGAAAGGAAAAATAGAATGGTAAAAGATATGGAAAGAACTATGCTAAATGAGGTGAATTTACGTAATGTTCACTGAATAGATGCAGTACACACAACAGTGTATGTTTTAAATAGAGTGCAATTAAGGATAAACACTGATAAGACTCCTTATGAATTATGGTATAACAGATCTACTTCTATCAAATATTTCAAGGTGTTTGGTAGCAGATGCTACATCAAAAGAGATGAAGATGGCCTTGGAAGCTTTGATTCAAGATGTGATGAAGGCATATTTCTTGGATATTCTAGTAGATCCAAAGCATATAAGTGCTACAATAAGAGACTGCATAGAATTTTAGAAAGTGTTAATGTTAGGGTAGATGAGGACTAGCCACATCTAACACAAAACAAGGACAACTATTGAAGAAGAAGAAGAAGAAGAATCAGTGATAATAGAAGAAGAAGAAGATGCTACTATTGAAGAAGAATCTAAAGGGATAACCATTAAAGCACCTACTAAGTATGTGCAAAAAGATCATCCTGAACAACATATAATAGGAGACAAGAATGAAGGAGTGCAAACTAGAAGAAAGATGAAAAAGACAATTGATTAGGTAAATTTCTCATTACTATCTAAGATTGAACCTAGAACATTTACTGATGCTAGTGAGGATGAAGGATGGATCAATGCTATGGAAGATGAGCTCAATGAAATTGAGAAAAAATAGACTTGGGAATTGGTTCCAAGACGTGCAGATAAGAACGTGATAGGCACAAAATGGGTATTTAAAAACAAGATGAATGAGGATGGAGAAGTTGTGAGAAAAAAAGCATGATTGGTTGTAAAGGATATGCAGAGGTTGAAGGCATAGATTTTGAAGAAACATTTGCACCTGTAGCAAGATTGGAAGCCATTAGGATGTTTTTGGCATTCTCTGTTTATAAGAACTTCAAAGTTTACCAAATGGATGTTAAATATACATTCCTAAATGGGAATCTTAATGAAGAAGTTTATATTGAGCAACCTAAGGATTTCAGCTGTCAGAGTAAGAAGATTATGTTTGCATATTGAAAAAGGCTTTGTATGGTCTGAAACAGACCCCCAAGCTTGGTATTCTAAGCAAGATAATTACCTCCAATAGTAAGGATTTAGAAAAGGATGTGCAGATATTAACTTATACTTCAAATTAGAAGGTGAGCACATGTTGATTGTTGTTGTATATGTTGATGACATCATTTTAGGTGGTAGTGATGATAGGATGTGTATGGAATTTGTTGATCTGATGCAGAAAGAGTTTGAAATGTCCATGGTTGAAGAACTTTCTTTCTTTCTTGGTTTACAAATATCACAATTAGATCAAGGTATATTTATATCACAAACCATTTATGCAAAGGAAATGCTCAAGAAGTTCAAGATGGAAGACTGTAAGCCTGTGAGTACCCCCATGATGACAAGATGCAAGCTGACCAAGAATGATGAATCACCTGATATATATCAGATGATGTATATATCTATGATAGGTAGCTTACTGTACCTAACTACATCCAGACCAAATATCTTGCAAGCAATATGCATGGTGGCTAGATTTCAAGTTGCTCCTAAGGAATCTCATGTTCAAATGGTGAAGAGAATTTTTAGATACCTAAAAGGTACTATGGATTATGGATTATGGTACCCTCAAAATAATTATTTTACTTTGATAGCATATACAGATGCTAATTGGGCAGGAAGTACAAATGACATGAGAAGCACTAGTGGTGGAGCTTTCTTCCTTGGTGATAGGTTGGTATCATGGCTCATCAAGAAGCAAGATTCGGTCACATTGTCCACTACTAAGGTAGAATATGTTGTTGCTATTTCATGTTGTACACAAGTTTTATGGATGAAGCAGACTCTCAATGACATAAAGGTAGAGTTTAAAGATCTTATTTCCATTGTTTGTAATAATACGAGTGCAATTAATATATCAAAGAATCCTATGATGTAGTCAAGAACAAAGCACATCTCCATTAAATATCATTTCTTGAGGGAAAAGGTTGCAAATCAGGAATTAAAGTTGGAGTATGTCCCCACACAAGATCAGATTGCAAACATTTTCACAAAGCCACTTGCCAAGGATACTTTTGAATATCTCAAGCGAAAGACAGGAGTTATCGCTCCTTCTCACAAGTAGAAGTGCTATTGCAACAACTATCTAGGGTGAGAGCAACTCAAGGCATATCTTTCATCCCTGTTTTGATAGTGACTACCTCTCAGGGGGAACAAGTAGATAGATGGTAGTAGTAGGTTATTGTTAGAAAAGAGGTTGATTACCTCTCTTTACCATTGATGTCAAAGGGGGAGAATTAGAGTAAGGGGGAGCAAATGCAGAAGAGATAGTGCAGGACAACATTATTATAGAAGGATTAGAGTAGCACTAAGAACATATTATGCATAAGTGTTGCCATCAATGACAAAGGGGGAGATTTTTGATATATAATGTCATTAGTGTCAAAAGTTTGTGTCTAAGGCAGAGAAGGAATGCATAGAAGCAAAAGTGTCTAAGGCACAAGGGAAAGAAAAATACTAAGGCATTAAGTTTTTCCCTTATTTGGAAAAAAGTTTGGTTCAAAAACTGGCAGGTTTGTTGGTTCTATTTTTTACCAATTGACTAACAAAAGAAAGGGGAAGTGTTCTTGTTGAAGCCTTTGACTTAAGAAAATTTTAAGTCTCAGTTATCAGCAAAATATTTGTTTTGTGAACTTGTTCGTAAGTTTAGTTTTCTCTGATTTACCAACTAGTCGATAGAGGTATGAGAATTGGAATACTATCGATAAAGGAAAAGATTAAAGTATTTGAAATTTTGTGAGTTTGGCATTTCATCAATTTGCTAACTAGACGACAAAGGGATTAAGAGTAAGTTCATGGTTTGGTTCTTTCATCGACTAAGGAGACGTTAATGACAAAGTGTTAAAGGAAGTCAAAGTTCATGGTTTGACTATTTTGCTGACTAAAGAGTTTTTGAAGACAAGGATAAGTTTAGAAGTTGAAGATTCTAAGTTATCAGGAAAATCTTCATTAGAGAAACTTCTATTTTGGTAAGTAAGTTTGGAAGTTAGCTACTTCCCCAATTCACCAACAAAGAAGATGTAAGGAATTGATAAAGAAAAGAAATCTTGTTTGGCCGTTAAAAGGAAAGTTCATGATTTAGAACTTTTGCCGATAGAAGGGAAAAGGTGATAGAAAAATGATAGTTCATGGAATGTGATTTTTTCTAATAAAGAAGATGAAGGTGCAAGTTCGAAAAAGATAACTTTCATCGATAAAGAGGACAAAGAAGACATAGGTGATTCAGAAAAAGTAAAGTTTGTCGATAAAGGAGTTAGAAGCCAAAAGTTCAAAAAAGAGTGTTTTCACCGATAAAGAAAAGAAAGCTTAAAAGAGACCACAGTTTGAAAAGATGAGAATTTACCGATAGAGGCAAAAGGTAATAAAATTAAGTTTGAAGAATGGGATTTTTTTTAATAAAGAAGAAGACAACTTGGCAAAGTTCTCACAAGTTGAAAATCATTGATAAAGGGATAAAACCCAGATGTTCAAGAGAAATGACAAATTTGTTGATAAATGATGGTTAAGGATTAACAGTGGATGCATGGTGATGATGGTGATGCAAAATAGCTAGATGTTTTGCATACACAGATATAAATAGAACTGCGACTATGATTGATTATAGTAATAGATAAACAATAGTTAAACAAATTTAATGCATGTGCAAAGCTACATGCAGAGGTGTCTTTCTATAAATGCAAAAAAGTGGGAGTGTTAACATGTGAACAATAGGAGTTTTAAACATGCAGAAGGGCTGGAGTGTGAGCATACAGATGGGTGAGAATATCCAGAGACAGACATATATATAAAATTAATTGTAACAAAATAATATATAGAGAGATGGATTGATGTATGCATGGGAAGAATTCAGTGCAGAGATAGTCTAGGTGAGCAGAGTGAGGAGAAGACTGTAGATGACTTGAATAAACGCATTTGAGGTTTATGAAGAATGAAATGGCTAAATATGTGAATATGTAAAGATTTAGTGTGGTTGGTGCCTCCTTGGGACTGAGTTGGTGTTTGGATCAGGGGGTTGTAGTCTCCTTAGAGTTGGTGCTCTTAAATCAGGGATTTGGTGATTCCTTAGAGTTGATGCTCTTAAATCAAGGGTTTGGTGACTCCTTAGATTTGGTGCTCTTAAACTTTGTATTCAATGGTTTCATTTGTGAGGCTAGATTAGGATGGTAGATCCTAACAGCATTTTCTCACCATGGTTTTTCCCATATAGGGTTTTCCATGTATATCTGGTGTTCATGTGTGCATGCTTTCTTGTTGTTGATGTTATTGCAGTAAAAATTAATTTGATATGTATTCTAGAAGCTTGAAGTTTTAAGTTTTATTGATCTACTGATTCACCCCCTCTTAGTAGATTGCTTGTGTTCTAACAATAGAAACCTACAAACCTATATCAAATGAATATAATATTAATATAGAAAATAGGAACATTTTGAACATCTTCATTTGTACATATATCAAATGAATAAAATATTAATATAGAAATATTAGAAGATATATATAAATAAATATATTATTCTACTTCATATATATAATGGAAATAAATTTAGTTTTAAAATTAATGAAGTATAAAAAAAGAGATGGGGCTTGAGCCTAGCCCCATAGTAGTTGTTGTTATGGTAGGGTTGGGGCACATCACCCCTATGGGAGCCATGGCCCCTATGAGTGTTGTAGTCCCCACAAAGGATCATGAAAAAACCATAGGACATAGCCAATGGGTGGTGGTGCCACCCCTCCCTTAGTATTATTTTAAAAAATAAAAATATAAGGGGCCACTTCCCTTTTTTGTTCATTGATCAAGTCTTTGATAATTTGGTTGGGAAGAAATATTTTTCATTTCTTGATGGCTTTAGTGTGTATAATCAGATACAAGTGGATCTAAAAGACCAAGGTAAAACTACATTTACCTACCCTAGGGGAACCTTTACTTATAGAGATCTTCCCTTTGGGATTTGTAACACATCATCCATTTCCCAATGAGTTTTTTTTTCCATCTTGACCAAATTTTTGAATGAGTGCATGGATGTGTATATGGATGATTTTACTATCCATGGGAGTTCTTTTGATAAATCCCTCTATAATTTAGACAAAGTCCTTATACATTGTAAAAAACATTAGTTGTCCTTGAGCCATGAAAAGTGTTTAATAAAGGTTGACCAAGGCATTCTCTTGGGTCACCATATCTCTATTGAAGGCATAAGGTAGATCCAAAAGTATTGAGGTCATAACACAACTATCTCCCACATAAAATCAAACTAATGTTAGGAGTTTCCTCAGTCATGTAGGGTATTATAGGCATTTTATAGAAAACATTAGCAAAATTGTAGTGTATATGCTCTCTCTTCTTTGAAAAGATACTAAGTTCTTACAAACTAGTGACTGTCAATAGTCCTTTGACATGATCAAAGAAAAACCAACCTATGCTCCAACCCTGAGAGGTCTAGATTGGAACTTATCCTTCTACATACAAACAAATACTTCCAATGATGTTATAGGGGCAATTTTATGACAAAAAGGAGGAGGAATTTATGCAATCTACTATGTTAGCAAGAATTTAACACCAAATGAAAGGAATTATACAACAAATGAAAGATAATTTCTTGTTGTGGTATGTACCATCAATAAATTTCATCACTACATTACTAGATATAAAATAATCATGTACACTGACCATTTGGTGATTAGATACTTTATGAATGAACTATTAGTGAGTGGTAGAGTCACTAGGTGGTTATTACTTATGTAAGAGTTCAATGTGACAATAATTGATAAACCTAGAAAATCTAATGTTGTTGATTTCTTTTTAAGATTACACATTGTAGGGGATGGCCATGAGCAGATTAAAGATGAATTCCTAAACAAGTAGCTATTTGTTCTCTTAACCTGCACACCATGGTTTGATAACATGGACAACTATTTATCCATATGGGAGTTTCTATTTGACTTTACTATTAAACAAATATGTTTTTGTTAAAAACAATGCAACATTTGATTGACTAAATGGAATCTTATTTAAATATGGACCTAACCTTGTCTTGTGAACATATGTATAGGTTAATAAGGTCTATGACATCCTTAGATCTTATCATGATGAAACAATAAGATGACATTATTCAACATGAAGAACAAAAAAAATTTCTTGGTGTTGGATATTATTGCCCCTCTCTACATAATGATGCCAAGTGCTATGTAAGGCAATGTGAGCAGTGTCAAAGAATGGGTAGTCCTACCCCTTCTAGTAAGATGCCCATCCATAATCAAGTGGTTCTTAAACCATTTTAAAAATTGTGGATTGGATTTCATTAGGTCTATTGAACTAGCATCCTAGGGGAAAGATTACATTCTTGTGCATGCTAATTATGTCACTAAATGGGCAAAAGTACATGCATTGAAGTTTCTCAAAGAAGAACAAGTTACTGATTTTTTTGTATGAGAAAATATTCTTGAGGTTCGGAGCACCTAGATGTATTGTGTCAAATTAAGGGACATAATTAATTTCTAATCTAATCCAAGTCTTCATAGAACAATACTAGATAAGGCACATGAAATCTTCACCATACCACCCTTAGGAAAATAGTCAACTAGAAGTCATAAATAGAGAACTAGAAAACATAGTGATGAAGACAATGGCATCCAATAGAAGGGATTGATCAAGAAAATTAAATGAGGCAATGAACACTACTTGGAAATCAACCATGGGGCTTACTTCCTAGGAGTTAGTTTTTGGGAAGAAACCAATCCTTTTAATCAAATTCAAGCTTCAAACACTTAAGACAATAATTGAGGTGGGGCTCAATTTCACTTAGGAACAATAGAATAGGCATTGCATTTGAATGAATTAGATGAACTGATGCTTAAGATGTTGCAACAAAATGAACTCACTAAATAGAAATAAAAAGATTAACACAATAAACACATATAAAAAGGAGTTCAAGGGAGGAGATTGGGTTCTACTATTTGACTCCAAGCATAAAGATTTCAAAGGAAAACTTCACACCCACTACTTGGGCCCATATGAGATCAAATAAATTTTTTAAATGGAGCTCTACAAATAATACCAATACATATAGATATTAGAGCATTATTGGTGAATGGACATAGGTTACATATGCATCAATGCCCAACCACCAATGAGAAATTCATTAGAAAAATATGGCCTGAGCCAGACCTTTGTTGTGTGAAGGGGTCCTCCTCTTCTATCACAATGTATCTTTGAAAAAATACATTTCAAAAAAATAAAGGAGAGATAAAAACCAACAAATGGTGGCTCTCAAAAAACAAAGAAAGATAAAAACTAGAAAATGGTAGCTCTTCTTTCATCTAAGTTTTTCTAGAGCCTTCAGTTCATCACTTTGGAGTCCATCCTTCTACAATTTTGTCAGAGATCATTTCTCTTTTTCATTACTCTAGAATACACCTTCAGTTACTCTTCTTTAGAGTTAAATTTTAGCCTTATTGCTTCAAATATCACTTCAGTTCATCACTCCAAAGTCTGGTTTTGTTCATCAGTCTAAAGTTCTTTAGTTTTATCACTCCAAAGTTCACAAGTTCATCCTTATCACTCTAGAGTTGACCTTTACCTTCCTTATTTTAGAGTCCACTTTTTCATTACTCTAAAGTGTTGTGATGTTCACAACACACCCCATTTTACTCCTTAGCAAAATAGGGACCCCTGCTGTGGCTTTGCTTTTTGCTTCTTCTATTTTTGTGGGTCTGTCCTTGGTGGTAAGGGAAAAGAGAGTGAAATTTGTACACCTTGATAAAATTAGTGAGAAAATGCATTTTGAGTGCTAGTGCATGGTATGGTTGGATTCCTTGTCAAAAATGAGCTAGGGTTGCTTTTTGAATCATCTGAAAATTTGCCATATTTTGCAAGTTATGCCCATTTTGGTAAAATGCACTACAAGGGTTTAAATAGTGCAAAGTTTCAAATATTTTGTTAGATGTTCCTAATTGTTTCAAATAGCTATGTGGAGTGTGCCATGTCTCACACTCTACATGAGTCTCAACGGGGTTGCACGGAAAACACCTGCGGGCTTCAATAGTTTCCAAAAGTTTCCAGAGTCACGCGGAGCATGCCACTTGTCGCCCTCCACAGCGAGCCCCTTTAAAGATTTAAAACTCCCCACGGGCTTCAATAGTTTCTTAACAGTTTCAACAAATTGTGCGGAAGATGCCATGTGGCACCTTCAGCAATAGCCCCCTAAAAGTTTCTAATAGTTGCAAGGGCAGCGCGGAGCGTGCCACTTGTCACTATTCACAGAGCCCCTAAAGGTTTCTTAAAAGTTTCAACAGAAGTGCGGAGTGTGACACTTGTCACTCTCCGCAGGTCTTTCAACAGTTTCCACATGGTTTCCAAACAGTTTCAATGGTTGCGCGGAAGATGCCACGCGGCGCCTTCCGCCATAGTCTTCGAAAGTTTCCATAAAGTTTCGAAAAGGTTTCAAGAGCTCCGCGGAAAGTGACACTTGTCACTCTCCGTGGGTCCCTTTAAAAGGTTTCCAAATAGTTTCTAAAGTTGCTCGGTAGACGCCACGTGGCGCCTTCCAAAAATGGTTCTGCAAAAGTTTCTTAGAGTTCTAGAGCTCTACGGAGTGTGACAAGTGTCACTCTCCGTAGGTCCCTCTGCAAGTTTCAAAGAGTTTTAGGGGGGGACGCGGGTAGCGACAGGTGTCTTCATCCGTGGGAGTTCCTGCTAAGTTTAAAAGGGGTTTCACAAGTTTCATTGGGTCCCAAGGTAGTTTCTGAGGAGGGTGCAGAACGTGACACGTGTCACATTCCGCAGTGGTTTCAACAGCCCCTTTAGATTTTTAAACGAAGTGTACGGGTAGCGACATGTGTCTTGCGCGGGAATCAGAGTTTCAAAAGGTAATCAAGGTGTCCCTAGGGCAGTTTTGCAACAGTTTTTTAGTATCTTGAGAGTCCTGTGGAAGCTGCCACGCGTCGCCTTCCACATAAGGTAAAAGTTTCAAAGCCCCTCCTGCAGAGCGTGCCACGTGTCACTCTTCGCAGTGCCATTTCAAGTAAAAAGGAAAAGGGGCTGTTTTTTGGCTAGACACAAGAGGTTGGTGGGCAAACTTTAGGACCCGCTGATGTGGTTTTTTGGCGCCGATAGGCGATAGGCATTTAGTGATAGGGTTTTTTAGGGTTTCCGAACACTTTGACCCTACGTTTACGCCATTTCTGGTCTGCGATGGTTGACCCGGTAAGTTTTTTGACACAATATGAACGTATGAACGTGTTTTTTGTAGATTTTGACCTAATAGCCACGATTTTTTTGCTCGGCCCCACTTGAAACTAACAGGTATTTTGTTTCTCATTGTTTAATAATGATGACACTTATTGCTGATCTATTTTTACAGGTCAGCAGCTAGAAGAGGAAGCTGAAACTTAATGGCAGTGACGTCCTGGAAGGAGAATCTGATTTCAGAAGCAAAGGGAAGATGAGGATGAAGTGCAGAAAGTCAAGGGACATCAATGAGAAGACCCAAAATGTAGATAAAACATAATGACGGTAGGTTGCAGAATTTACTTCTAAACTGCTAGGGTTTCAGAAAGGGGCATATTTTTGCCTAGATTTGACACATTATTTAGAGATATTTTTTGGGAAATGGTTTTGCACCATTTAATGCTGTAACCTAGGGTTTGAACCATTGCTTAACCATTAGGGTTTTGGGTTGTATTGAGGACAATCAGAAAGTCTATATATTGTGCCTTAATACATTGTAATATTTACAACAGGGATTTTAGGAACACACAGGGATTTTAGCTTAGCATAGTTTAGAAGTAGAGGAAGGAGGTCACTTGTTGTCTGCAGTAAGGAGTGTGTGGAACATCTGGCTTCCTTATTGTATCTGTAAAGCTTGTAAGTTCTCTGTAGTTTGATCAATGAAACTAAGAGTCATTCCAACATTGTAAATCATGTATGACTGTTTGTTTCTAATACAATAGAATTTGGAGTTCTGCATCTATCTTCTACGTCTTCTCCTGCTCTTCTTTGTGTTTTAAAATATTTTCTTTGAGAGCTTGCAATTTTAAATGTATGTTTGTAAAAATGCTCAGAACTTACATTTAAGGTTTTTACTGTGGATTTGATCAAATTGCTGTATGATTTACATAGTGCATAACAAAACAATTAGATCCTTCGGTAGATTTAAATAATGAGGTTTAGATTAGATCTTTCTAACTTTTCTCAACCCATTTGAAAATACTTAGCTAAAATGTAGAAATTTGAAGGAAATTTGTCTCATATTTGAAGAAGCATGAACAACAGAGTTAAAAGTAAACAAGTTTTCATAAATATATAAAGAGGAAGGCTGCAATAATTCAAGACAACCATCTAAAGCTTTGCAGCATAGTAATACTTTTATGCAAAGGAATGAAAAAGTATTGACATATCTCATGATCTTTTTGCATAGTTTGAGTCCAGTAAACCATAGAAACCCTAAATTACGTAAGGCCCCTTGAACATTACAGCTTCACATTGACCAACTGAATTTGACCAACAGGTCAAGACCTGACCACTGTAGACTTGGGATTAAGTGAATCTTAAACGATTCCTTCTTATCTTTCAAGTATAGTTTCAGTTCATTATATGTGAATTTTAACTTATTGTTATGATTGCATCAAAACAATCACCAACATAAAATTCACTTTTTTCATTTCTTTAGAGTCTATTTTTCTTCATCACTCTAGATCTTTCCTTTCAATGAAGACTCTAGATTTAACTCATCTTCCAACAAAAAATTTAGAGTGACCCTTCAAATAGGAAATTTGGAGCCTACCTTCCAATAAAATTCTAAGCTATTTATTGGTAGGAATTCAAGTGCTCTCTATTTGGAAAAAAATTTAGAGCTTGTTTCTAGTGATAACTCTAGTTTTCCCTTTGTAGAAACACTTTGGAGCCTTCTCTAGTGATAAACTATAGAGTCCTCCTTTTAGTAATAATTTTGAGCTCTTTTCCAATGATACATCTTGATCCTTCTTTATTGATAACTTTGGAATATTCATCATAAATAACTCTAGAGTATTATTTGACACTAACTTTAGAGTATCCTTTCAATGATACCTCTAGAGATTTATTCAATTCTTTTCACAACTTGAGAGCCTTGTAGTTCAATGATAACTCTGGAGCTTTCTTGTGTGATAACTCTAGAGCCTTCTTGGACAAACAACTCTAGATCCTTTGTCAGCAATGATTCTAAATATTTCCTTCACATCCTCTACTCTAGAATTTTCTACTAGTTCCACCACATCAATGATTATTCTTGTTCAAATAGCATGATCACCTCAGTTATTTGGAGTGCAAAACACATTCTAGGAGCTTCAAAGTCATGTATTTTTTTCTCTTATTACATATATCAACATGATAACTCAAGGAGAACTAGGAGCATATCTAGATATGTATGAACTATCCCTTTATTTTGTGTATAGATATAATTTCCTTTAGCTAATAAATCCACTTAAGTACCTCGACATCTCAACTAGACACATGTCCACATGAAAAGAAGTAACCATAACTATCCAAACCAATGATTACTTCTACATGCTCGAACTTGAGAAGTAACTACAAGATATAAAGGCATCAAGTTAAAATTAAATGCATTTTTTATTATGAAATGCATGCAAATGTATTTTGTTTCCCACACAAGTAATGATATGAAAACATTGTAGGTAACTTCTCATACTCTAGAGTTTCCCATATCACCCTTCTCTAAAGATGATCTTTCACCATTTTTTGTGCAAATATATTTCTAAAACCCTCATCAAGAAATTCCTCATTATTCATTGATCTCAAGCTCTTGTCACCTGATGCAGAGGTAAACGCAACAGGAGCTTACAAATGGGAAGGAGGAGTCATTAACACAACCAGCATGTTAAAATCCTATCGGCTTATCATCATATTACTTGCTAACACAGACAGCATCATCATATTTCGAAGAGGCATGAAATATCCTCCTGCTAACTACTGTTCACTTCCTTATCACCTTTCGCCTTTCACCTATCAGCAGCATCATCACATTCGGCAAGCGCAAACATCCTCCTGATGTTCACTGTTCATCTTACTGCCAAACTCTATCTTCATCATCATGATGTTTAGCATCACCTTCATCAGCAGGATATAAAATATCTGGTTCCTCTGATATATCCTGATGACGACAACTTCAAGCACCTTTCCTTTGATGCTTACGTCACCCCGATATCTGACTACACAAACAACAGCATCATGATATGACTTATCCGGTCATATTGAAACATCCTGATGATGTTAACCCAACTTTATGCCGATGACTTACGCCGATGCCAAAACACTTAGCGACAGCAGGATAAACTTGCATAGGGTGATATTCGCAATATCCTGATGACGATGACGTCACATGCACCTGATGATGATGTCAATGCACCTGATGATGATGTCATCCGGATATAAGATCCTTATATCCTCCGCAGCATGATAATGAAATATCAGGTGATCTTTTCAATATCCTGATGATGACCTTTTCGGTCCTTAGCCAAAAAATGAACTTTCACTCCCGCATACGATAGCGATATGCAGATGATGGGTACACACGAAAGATGATCCAGATGACGATATACACACTGAGTATATATCTGACTTATAACATCCTGATGCACTTGAAACATATAGTCTTCGTCAGCTTCATAACCCGATCCGGATAGCGATATACTCATGGATGTCAATGCGATTCACTCTGACTGGAAAAGCACATGCAGACCCCTGTATATCCGTCCGCTGCATGCAAACTCACAGAACTGCACAATTTCACACAGAAAATATGATGATCGGGCCGGATCACCTTCAGATCAAAACTTAACAGTTTATCTTCCTAAATCCTAGCACATGAGGATGCTAGGTTGATTCATAGCATGCTACCAACTGATCTCTCAAACAATGAAATGCATAAACAGAAAACTAAAATGCAAACTAAACTATCATACATGACCATTCCACCGATTCGCAGAATCAACCGGTGGAAGGGTTGAAAGAATCCATCGACTTGTAATCAAAACAGAAATCAAAACATAAACAACTGATAAACCAGATAATGCAATTGATGAGATCTTATTCAGATGAAACACAAATGTCCTATTTTTACAACAATGTTTCACAATGTCTGGACTGATCTCTGGATTTCACTCAATCACCAGTACAACATACACAACTACTACTCTCTACTTGACATGATATGATATTCTCTGATGTCAAACCCTAACTAATCTGAGTTATTTATAGCAATATCCTACGAGTACTACCAACTCGATTCCCAGCGGCTGGGAGCTTCCAAACGGCTGGGAGAAGACAGCTCAGACTACCTGATCACGAACTCTAACTGCCTGCACACTCTCCTAGGCTGAACTTAAACATATGCATTGGTCCAATGGACCTTATTACATTATGAAGTCAAACATGCTAATAATAGACTAATGTCCTGTCATGCGGACAATGAACCTATATCCTGTCTTGTAGGGGTGCTCCTGCACCATACTCCCCAGAAGAAGAAATCTCAAGTCCACTTGAGATGAGAGTATGAAGATCGGCACCATGTTTCTGGATCTGCTCTTCAGTCATCCAGACTGCTTCAGAATTAGGTTTTCCCTTCCAAGAGACTAGATACTCCAAGTACTGTTTGTTTCGGGTCTGTTTGACCACTCTGGTGTCCAAAACCTTTTGCAACTGTGGAGGATCATGCTTGGAAATGTCATCATTGACTGTATCCAGTAGGAGTTCCTGATCTGCATCTGGATAAGACTTGTATGGAGTTAAATCACATACATTGAATATAGGGGACAAACCAAGATCAGGTGGGAGTTGTATCTCATAAGCATTCTGTCCATACTTGTGCAAGATCTGACATGGTCCAACTTTTCTCTGCATAAGTTTAGTATATTTTCCCTTAGGAAGTCTGTCCTTCTTCAAATGAACCCATACCAAATCTCCAACATCAAACTGTACATCCTTCTTCTTTTTATCAGCATATTCCTTATACTTCAAGGTGGTTTGCTGTAGTTGGGTCTTGACTTGATCATGAACCTCTTTGATGGCTTCTGCAAAAGCTTCTCCTTCTGCACTAACAGGGTCTACTGTAGGTAGATCTCTCAATTCCAAAATTCCTCTAGGATGCATACCATAAACTATCTGAAAAGGTGATTTCCCTGTGCTCCTATTGACAGTATCATTATATGAAAATTCAGCTTGAGATAGAATATTATCCCACTTTTCTCCATGTTGTTTTGTCAAACATCTAAGAAAATTTCCTAAGGAATGGTTCACTACTTCAGTCTGTCCATCCGTTTGAGGATGGTATGCAGAGGAAAAAGACAAATTTGTTCCAAGTTTCTTCCAAAGAGTTCTCCAGAAGTGACCAATAAACTTCACATCCCTATCTGACACTATGCTCAATGGCAATCCATGGATTCTGACAATCTCCCTGAAAAACAAATCTGCAATGTATGAAGCATCAGCAGTGGTTTTGCATGGCAAGAAATGTGCTATTTTGCTGAATCTATCCACTACAACAAAAACACTGTCAAACCCTTTCTTTGTCCTTGGTAAACCCAAGACAAAATCCATACTTATGCTTTCCCATGGTCTAGAAGGAATGGGTAAGGGCTGATATAAACCTGCATTAGTCGACCTGCCTTTAGCTTTCTGACATATCACACATGTCTCTACAAACTTTCTGACATCTGATTGTAACTTAGGCCAAAAGTAATGTCTTTGGACAAGATCAAGAGTCTTATCTAGACCAAAATGACCTACCATAGCTCCATAATGTTTCTCCTTAATGATGTTTAACCTCATAGAACACCTTGGAATACATAACTGTCCACCTTTGAACAACAATCCATCCTGAATCAAAAATTCAGAGAATTCAGCATGATATTTCTCTCCAAAAGAAGTACATACATGATATATCTCCCTAAAATCTTCATCAGTCTCATACATGGTCTTTAGTGAATCAATGCCAACACTTTCTAACTGAATCTGGTGAACTGTTAGAACTCTCTTGCTCAAAGCATCTGCAACTTTATTCTTGACTCCTTTCTTATGCTTCAATGTAAAAGTAAAAGCTTGTAAGGTTTCTACCCATTTCATGTGTCTGTGGTTCAGCTTTTCCTGGCTGTTTATGAAACTCAGAGCCTGGTTATCTGTGAATACTATGAATTCCTTTGGCATCAAGTAATGCCTCCATTTCTTGAGTGACTGGACTAAATCATACATTTCCAAATCATATGAGGAATACCTCTTTTTAGCATCATTGATCTTCTCACTGAAAAATGCAATAGGTCTACCTTCTTGGCTGAGTACTGCTCCAATGACCATGTGACTGGCATCACATTCCACCTGAAAGATTTTGTTAAAGTCTGGAAGTGCAAGGACTGGCTGCTGTGCCACCTTCTTCTTCAATGTTTCAAAAGAATCATCTGCTCTTTGAGTCCAAACAAATCTGCACTTCTGTCCTCCTTTGATGGTATCAAGCATGGGTGCACAAATATGACTAAACCCTCTTATAAACTTCTTGTAGAAGGTTGCTAACCCATGGAAACTTCTGACATCATTCATAGTCTTTGGGGTTGGCCAAGACAATATGGCACTTACCTTCTCCTTATCCATTTGTAACTTTTCTTGTGAAATGACAAAACCCAAATATGTGATCTCCTCTTGCATGAACAAACACTTGTCTAAATTTATCATCAGCTGCTCTTCATGTAACCTCTTAAGAACCAAATCTATGTGTCTGAGATGTTCTTCTTTTGTGTTGCTGAAAATCAGAATGTCATCTAGATATACTATGACAAACTTACCAATGAACTCTTTCAAAACCTCATTCATCAACCTCATAAAAGTACTAGGTGCATTAGATAAACCAAAAGGCATAACCTTCCACTCATATAACCCTTCATTAGTTTTGAATGCTGTTTTCCATTCATCTCCTGGCCTAATCCTGATCTGATGATATCCACTCTTCAAATCTCTTTTTGTAAAATACTTAGCACCTCCCAAACAGTCAAGTAAATCCTCTATCCTAGGGATTGGAAACCTATACCTGATTGTGATCTTGTTAATAGCTCTGGAATCTGTGCAAAGCCTCCAAGTACCTTCCTTCTTTGGTGCTAGTACAGCTGGTACTGTACATGGACTTAAACTTTTCCCAATCAGACCTGAATCCAATAATTCTTCAATTTGTCTGGCTACTTCTGCATTCTGTTCTGGAGTTAGCTTATAGGCTGCTTTGTTTGGAAGTGTTGACCCTGGAATTAAGTCTATGCAGTGACTAATATCTCTGACAGGTGGTAGGGATCTTGGCATTCCCTCTGAGATGATACCTTTGTACTTATCCAATAGCTCTTGGATAGCTGGGTCTATGAACCTTTGCTTCTTCTCTTCCTTGACTTCTTGCTGCTGTTCTTTATTCACCCTCATACATGGGATTATGGCATATGCAACTGCACCTTCTGCTGCTACTTCTTTCATGAACTGTTTACCTTCCATCAGCATTACCTTCACCTCTTTTCCTTTAGATTTCTCCTCCTTCTCTGTCAATGGTAGTAATGTTATAACCTTACCATCTTTAGTGATTGTATAGATGTTTCTAACACCATCATGTTGTGCCTTCAAATCATACTGCCATGGTCTACCAAATAAAAGATTGCAAGCATCCATCGTGGTAATGTCAAACAACAACTTATCCTTATATGCTCCAATCTGAAATTATACCCAAGCCTGCTGTTCTACAGTTGTCTGCTGACCTTTGGTAAGCCATGAGACTTTATATGGGGATGGGTGAGGCAATCTCCTAAGCTTAAGCTTTGTCACCATTTCTTCAGACACAAAATTTTCAGTAGAACCAGAATCAATCAAAACTTTACATGCCTTACCTCCTGCTTTGCAAATAGTCCTAAAAAGAGACTTTCTTTGAGGGGATTCTTTGTCAGGTACCTTCCTGGTAGTCACTGTTCTTCTCATCATTAGAGACTCTCCACTTTCTGGGTATCCACAATTATCAGGAGCATTCACACTCTGAAAAGCATCAGAGCCTATCATACTTTGATTATCAGGTTCTTGGATCAGATTTGTTCTCCTTTCTCCTGTTGAGCTTGTGGCCTTTTCTGGACATCTGCTGGCTATATGGCCTTCTTTGTTACAGTTATAACATCTGATGGATCCTCTGCCTTGGGATCTTCCTCTGAAAGGTCTTCTACCTCTGAAGTTTCCTTACTGACTATAATTTTCCCTCTGGTTCTGACTATTGTTTCCCTTACTATTGTCATGACTGGATTCTCCTTGATATCCATGTCCATGTCCTCTACCTCTAAAAGGACCTCTTCCACCTCTTTGTAGTCTTCCTCTTCCTCTATTATGTTGTTCTTGTTTTCTCTTTAACTTCTCTTCCACTTTCAATGCCAACTGAAAGCATTTCTGAACTGTATCTGGATTATGCAGACTTAAATCTTCCTGAATGTTGAACCTCAATCCATTAAGGTATCTGGCTACCTTCTCTTCTTCACTTTCCTTTATCTTTGTTTTCATACAAAGTTTCATGAATTCTTCTGTATATGAGCTGACATCTAGCTCCTTTTGCTTCAGGTTTTGCTTCCTCTTGTGCAATTGGATACTGTAATCCAATGGGACATAAGCTTCCTTTACTAATGCCATCATTTTCTTCCATGTAGTGACTCTACGCTTTCCTTCCTGTACTCTATCATCTTGGACGAAATTCCACCATGTCAAGGCAGCTTCTTTCATTTTTGACTGGGCTATCTTCACCCTCTGTTGTTCTGGTATCTCCTCTGTTTCAAAGAAATTGTTCAAGCAGTCTATCCACTCCATCACTGAATCAGGTTCCATCTTTCCTGTAAACACTGGCAAATCCAGTTTCACATCCATGGTTCTCCTCTCCATGGCCTTGAGGGCGTTCAACAGTGGTCTCTGGTCTGCAGGAACGACCTCCTCGCTCCAACTAGGGATCTCTTCTTCTTCCATATCTTCTTCTCTACTAGAACCTACTCTGTTCCTCAACTTCGCTAACTCATCCTTCAATTCCTGATTCTGAGCCTTGATGGCCTTGCTCTCTGCAATCTGTTTCTTTACCAGAACTGCCAACTCCACATTGGTCATCCTTGCCGGCACCTCCGATGTTCCTTCATCACATGACATCCTACTATATCCTTATCTTTTCCAGAAGATCCTTCCTTTGCTCTGATACCACTATGATGCAGAGGTAAAACGCAACGGGAGCTTACAAATGGGAAGGAGGAGTCATTAACACAACCAGCATGTTAAAATCCTATCGGCTTATCATCATATTACTTGCTAACACAGACAACATCATCATATTTCGAAGAGGCATGAAATATCCTCCTGCTAACTACTGTTCACTTCCTTATCACCTTTCACCTTTCGCCTATCAGCAGCATCATCACATTCGGCAAGCGCAAACATCCTCCTGATGTTCACTGTTCATCTTACCGCTGAACTCTATCTTCATCATCATGATGTTTAGCATCACCTTCATCAGCAGGATATAAAATATCCGGTTCCTCCAATATATCCTGATGACGACAACTTCAAGCACCTTTCCTTTGATGCTTACGTCACCCCGATATCCGACTACACAAACAACAGCATCATGATATGACTTATCCGGTCATATTGAAACATCCTGATGATGTTAACCCAACTTTATGCCGATGACTTACGCCGATGCCAAAACACTTAGCGACAGCAGGATAAACTTGCATAGGGTGATATTCGCAATATCCTGATGACGATGACGTCACATGCACCTGATGATGATGTCAATGCACCTGATGATGATGTCATCCGGATATAAGATCCTTATATCCTCCGCAGCATGATAATGAAATATCAGGTGATCTTTTCAATATCCTGATGATGACCTTTCCGGTCCTTAGCCAAAAAATGAACTTTCACTCCTGCATACGATAGCGGTATGCGGATGATGGGTACACACGAAAGATGATCCAGATGATGATATACACACTGAGTATATATCTGACTTATAACATCCTAATGCACTTGAAACATACAGTCTTCGTCAGCTTCATAACCCGATCCAGATAGCAATATACTCACGGATGTCGATGCGATTCACTCCGACTGGAAAAGCACATGCAGACCCCTGTATATCCGTCCGCTGCATGCAAACTCACAGAACCGCACAATTTCACAAAGAAAATATGATGATCGGGCCGGATCACCTTCAGATCAAAACTTAACAGTTTATCTTCCTAAATCCTAGCACATGAGGATGCTAGGTTGATTCATAGCATGCTACCAACTGATCTCTCAAACAATGAAATGCATAAACAGAAAACTAAAATGCAAACTAAACTATCATACATGACCATTCCACCGATTCGCAGAATCAACCGGTGGAAGGGTTGAAAGAATCCATCAACTTGTAATCAGAACGGAAATCAAAACATAAACAACTGATAAACCAGATAATGCAATTGATGAGATCTTATTCAGATGAAACACAAATGTCCTGTTTTTACAACAATGTTTCACAATGTCTGGACTGATCTCTGGATTTCACTCAATCACCAGTACAACATAACACAACTACTACTCTCTACTTGACATGATATGATATTCTCTGATGTCAAACCCTAACTGATCTGAGTTATTTATAGCAATATCCTACGAGTACTACCAACTCGATTCCCAACGGCTGGGAGCTTCCAAACGGCTGGGAGAAGACAGCTCAGACTACCTGATCACGAACTCTAACTGCCTGCACACTCTCCTAGGCTGAACTAAAACATATGCATTGGTCCAATGGACCTTATTACATTATGAAGTCAAACATGCTAATAATAGACTAATGTCCTGTCATGCGGACAATGAACCTATATCCTGTCTTGTAGGGGTGCTCCTGCACCATCACCTCACCAATGAAAACACAAAAATGGGATAAGAATGCAAGGAAGAACTAGACATTGTGCACTCAGTGCTATAAGATGAGGAGATTATATTTTTTTAGTGTAACAAGTTGGTTATTATTTCTCCAAAATTTTGAAGGATACAATGAGGATATTATGGAGGACTTCATAAAAAAAATTTGATGGCTCTCAGTCCACTATCTATGGTAAGAAAATCAAGGTAACTCTTACCACCTTGACTTCAATTTCTAGAATACCTACTAAAGGGTAGGAAATCTTTCACACTAGGGTAATTTTGGAAAATGAATTAATAAGCACATTTTAGAAGGAATGAGATCCCATGCCTTAATTGGTTATGGGAAATAAAGGAGGAGAGAGCAAGAGTGTAAGAAGAGATAATCTTTTGGAGCCTTGGAAGATTTTTGTAATGTGGGTAATAAAATGTACTTCACATGCAACGGCTAGTATGGAACCATTGTTGGGATTGCTATGAGAATATTTTAAAATCATTTAAGATATGGTGCATAGAGAGAATAATTAAAAGTAAATCTACCAAGATATTTCTTTGCCTCCCTCTGGTCAGTGATAGATAGATATAATAGAGAGGTGGTGCCATTGAAGCATCATACACTCTCATCCAATTAATATGCAAGAACCATTTTATATAGAGACCAAATGGAGAAAAGAAATGGTAGAAATTTTTGGAGGTAAAGGAAAAAAATTAGAAGGGAATTCCTAAATTGTCTATAGATACCACAAGTATAGCCATAGAATAGCCACCTCTAGAGAGACAAGCTTTAGAGGAGTCAACTGGGAGTGGAAGAGAACCTTTAACAATAGAAACCCACCTTCAAAAGAAGCAACATTAGAAAAACTAACCAAAAAGAGGAGGAAGAAATCCTCATATAGGGTTGGGCTAGTGGGAGTGGTGATCATCACCTCTAATTCCAATGATGAAATAAAGGAAAAAAAACACTCGAGAAGAAGTCTCCTTCACTTTGAAGAAGTAGAAAACATCAAACTAAAATACAACCTTCTGCTACCTCCAAAGATGATCAAGTGGTATTTGAAACAATTCAAATCATGGGATAGTTAGGTCCTTCTAAGGATCCTTTGGTGGAGGAAATTCATGATATTGAAGAAATGTCATATCCTTAACGAGTTAGCCCTAGAGGAAACACCTCTTCAATATCTAGAAATCCCTATATATTAGAGCCTAACCAAAGGGAAGGTGCCTCTTTAGACACTAGTGTATATCTAGGAGTTGGAGTTCCCCACAAAAGGTACTTTAGGCATTAGGTCTCTCTAGAGCTATTTTTGATTTATCAATAGCAAGAGGAAATTACAAACAAGGCAAATTAGAGGATAAATAGTCTAAGATCTTATTACAATACCAAATGGAGTCAAAGAAAAATGAGGAGATTGAGTCTCTATTAGAATCTCTCCTAGTGAGAGATGATAAAATAGAGACATTCACTAAGAATTTGATGATTCCTCTTACTGCCTTCCATGACAACATCTAGGACTTGAGCAATTTAAACTAATAATAACAAATAGCAAAATTTTAGACTTAAAAGAGGAGTTGAAAGAATGACAAGTTCCCCCTATCAAGGAAGATAAAATAATCTAAACAAAAGCCCTTAAATTTGAATTTTTCAATGTAAACATTCCCTCAAATTTGTAGACGTGGATCACAAGATGCCATTTTATGAGCCATGTAGGATATGAAAATACAAGGCTTAAAGCATAGTTGGTAATTCTATAAATTAGGAATAGGGAACTAGAGAAGAACTTAGTCATGGATTGTAACATAGGAGATGCTTTACTAATGTGTAGAAAACCTTCTTAGTTGTATAACTTATTTTGCTAAGAGAATAATTTTAAGGTGGAAGTTGTTAAGAATCTCATGTGGATTTCTATATGATTTTGTTGATGACAAATAATTCTTGTAGGCTTTCAAGGGTAGCTCCCCCAAGCAAAAGAACTTGTGTGAGTTTTTCACTCACAAGTTACTTCTTGGTCATGTAACAAACTTCACGGTAAATCTTTTGTAGGGGAAGTACAATTAAGATTATTCATCTCTCTTTTGTAGAACCAAATTGTATGGAAAGATAAAATAAAAGAATACATTGCTCAATAAAAATAAGTGGGCCTACTTATGAGAAATGAGAACCTTGATCCAAAATCCTTCATGAAAAATATTTCCCATTGGCTAGAAATGAAGGAACAATACGTTGAAAATCTAAAAAACCATTATGACGCACTCCAAGATGAAACATGAAACAATTTTTAGCCTACCTATTCAACATGTGTGGATAGATGTATTGACCTTCCAAACTATAAATTAAAGAGAAATATTATCTTCCCTACCAACCTATAGTGGAGTCTACAAAGAGATAAAGCCTCAGAACTTTTAGAAAAATATAAAAATGAGTGGGTTGGTATGAGGTTTAGACATCCCCTTCTTCGTGTCCCAATTTTCTCATTGATTATTATATCAAAGAAATACCTACAATATTTTGAGGCATGGAAGACAACTATTGAAGAGCACATAACACACACAAATATAGCCAAGGATAATTGGGACTCATGAATAAGAGATTATGACTACAGTCAAATTTAGGAAGGAATAAACCACTGGAAAGAACAAGAAGAAGAAAATAAACAACAATCTTAGAAAAATGGAAGCTTTCCAATTATAAAGGTCAACAAAAAGTTAATATATAGGAAGACTTTGAAGACCTTAGGTGTGGGGGAGATGATGAGGCAATAAAATGACTCATTTTTATGCAACAAATTAACTCTTTTTATCCTTCTCCCATGCCCCTAAAGGTGGATTTAAGAGTATTTCTAGGATTTATATCTTGCTTAGGATAAAAATAAGATTTGTATACTAGTTTAAATTCATCTCATCATTGATGTTTAATTGATTTATTTTTCTAACCTTTGTACTTTCAAAATGATGTCAATTTTTCTATAAAAAGAGCATTTTTTGTTGGAATTAGGCCAAACAACTGAGAGGGGGGGTAAATCAGTTGTCTCACAAAATTAATCTTTCCTTCCCTTTAATCTTCTTTCACAACTTACAAATAGATTAATGATGTAAACATTAAATCATGAAACAATAACACATGAGTAGAAACATAATTAACACAATTGACACCAATATTTTTAATGTGGAAACCTGGTTAAGGGAAAACCACGGTGGGGGTTAACCCACAAGATTTATACCCTGTTAAAAGTACTTAAAAATGGGAACACACTTTCCTTTGGGCTCACTGCCCAGAGCTTACTACTCAAGAGAGGCTCACTGCCTACAAGAAATTTACGTTTAATACAAAAAGAATTAACTAAGAAATAGCATCTTCTTCATGCCTGGTTCAGCTTCATTGAATGCTCACAAAACTTTTGCTCTGCCCCAAATACTTCTTCTCTAACTCTTCATCCTAAATAGATCTTGTTCTTCTGCTTCTCCTCTGCTCTGCTCTACCTTTGATCCTTTCTTCAGATTTTATTATTTTCACACAAAGATGAGTTTCCACATCTCAACTACACACCTTTATATGCTTCATCAACCTTTGAATAAACATCAAGGTCGGTACTACAAATATCTTGACTTATTGCAAATCACTAAGCTATCGTCCAAGCATATCTAAGACTTGAATCTACCTCCAACAACACACAACACTCCAGAGAATCTCTCTTAGATCATCCGCAACATGCCTAAATCATTCAGTCGGCCAAGACTGGGAAGAACAACAACACCAAGAGGGAAATCTTCAATATCAAGCTCAAACCTTAATGCGGACCTCCAACACAGTAGCCACATGATCCAAATATTTCCACAAGCACATTGAATTCAACAAAAGCATCCGCACTCCTCCAAATCATCAGAATCACGTGCATCTTCATTTGGAACCTTAAGAACACTGTCTGCCATGACTGTCACACTAGAAAGATTGCTTGTGGACCTCCAAACCACGAACCACTAGAATGAATTATACACATTGACTTCCCAAACATGCCTCTAGATCCGCAGATCATCATTTTACATATCCAGAACAATCTGGACCTCTTTCCCATCGCTCTATCTCTTTTGAACACTGCAAAACCGGTTCTACTCAGATGGGCATAGCTTCTTCATATCTTCATGTGAACCCTTCAAATCTTAATTGGAGCTTCTTCAGACAATCCTCTACTTATCCATATGATTCACATACATTGATCCTCATTAATTTTCTCAATTTATTCAACATTCTAGTCTTCTAAATAGGCAACAAAATAAGATACAGTTGACACCAATGGCAATAAGGATATGTTGACATCAATGACAACACCGCTTAGTCACATATTTGTAATAATCTCCCCCTTTTTCATTGATGGCAACATATGATGTGAAAAACTTATTCGACCATCAAGACAAGACCTTCTCCCCCTTTCTCTTATCACTTTTGCAATCACTTTCTTCACTACTCCCCCTTTCATTAGCAACTAGTTTTTCACATGACTTCTGTCCCCCTTTGACATCAATGGGAAAGGGCACATATTTGCAATCTTTTCTCCCCCTTTTTGTTTCAGACTGATCCCAAAATTTGCATACTGACTACTCCCCCTGAGTAGTATCTCCTCAACATCAATCTAGATCACAAGATGTGACTGTTAATTCCACCAGACTGATGCACCCTAGTTCATCTTAGTTCTGATTAGGAGGGGTAATAACCCCTAACTTCTCTCTAAGATACTCAAAAGTATCCTTGGGAAGAGGCTTAGTGAAAATATACACAATCTGATCCTTTGAAGACACAAACTCCAACTTGACTTCATTCTCATTTACCTTCTCTCTCAAGAAATAAAAATTGATGGATATGTGCTTTGTCTTTGAATGCAACACCAGATTCTTTGAGATGCTTATTACACTTAAATTATCACAGAAGATTGTGATAGGCTCCTCAAACACAATTCCGATGTCCTTCAACATTTGCTTCATCCACAGAACTTGAGTACAATTATTTTCTATTGCTATATTCTCTGCATCTGCTATAGATAGGGATATTGCCTCCTATTTTTTGCTCAGCCAAGAAATCAATCTATTTCCCAAGAAGAATGCACTGCCACTAGTGCTTTTTCTGTCATCCACATCTCTTGGCCAATCAACATCTATATATGCATGAAGAGTGAATTCATTATCCTTTGGATACCATAAGCCATAATCAATTGTCCCTTTGAGATATCTGAAAATTCTCTTGACTACTACAACATGGGATTCTCTAGGATCGGCTTGAAATCTAGGAACAAGTCCAACTGCATTCATTATATCAGGTCTGGTCTGAGTCAGATACAACAATCCTCCAATCATTGATCTATACCTTTTCTGATCTATCTTAGGTGAATCATCATTTTTACTTAACTTGCATTTGGTTACCATAGGAGTACTTACTGGTTTTGACTCCTCCATTCCAAACTTTTTCAACAATTCTCTCACATACTTAGACTGAGATATGAAGATACCTTTATCTGACTAAGTGATTTGTAGACCTAGGAAGAAATTCATTTCACCAAATATTGACATCTCAAATTCACTTTGTATCTGATCAGTAAATGTTTTGCACATACTCTCATTTCCACCAAAAATGATATCATCAACAAATACTGCAACAATCAGAATATTGTCATGATCAATCTTGAAGTAAAGATTATTGTCAGCAGTGCCTTTGCTATAACCTAGCTTTAGTAGATACTTATCTAATCTTGCATACTAGGGTCTTGGGGCCTTTTTGAGTCCATACAATACTTTCCTCAACCTGCAGACCATATCTCTCTGATCAGACAACTGAAATCCTTTCGGTTGCTCAATGTAGACTTCTTCTTCTAACTCTCCATTTACGAATGCTAACTTGATATCCATCTGATAGACCTTGAAATCTTTATAACAAGCAAATGCAAGAAATAATCTAACTACCTCTATTCTTGCTACCAGAGCAAAAGTTTCTTCAAAATCAATTCCTTCCACTTGAGAATATCCTTTGCATACCAACCTTGCTTTATTTCTTACAACTTCACCATCTTCATTTAGTTTATTCTGGAAGACCCATTTCGTTCCAATCACATTTTTTTCCTTAGGTCTAGAAACAAGATCCCAAGTGTGATTCTTTTCAATTTGCATTAATTCTTCTTCCATTACTTTTATCTAGTTTTCATCTTTGTAGGCTTCACTTACTAATTTTGGTTCAATTTTTGAAATCAAATAAATCTCTTCTTGATCTTCAACAATTCTTCTCCTAGTTTGAACACCTTTATTTCTATCTCCTATGATCTAATTGTCAAGATGATTCATCCTTACATACCTGGGAGTTTTGGGATTTGCTAGAACTTCTATTTCTTGAGCTTGTTCCTCAACTTCTGCACTATCCTCTTGAGTTACTAGATTTTCTGGATCAATCTGGATCTGAGTCTGAGTCTGAACTTGCCTTCCTAGACTTTAACTTTCATCTTGATCTTTTGAATCATATTCGCAAGAGCTGGAATGTCCTTCTTTGCTCTCATCAACTCTAACATTTGTACTTTCAATAATCTTTTTCAATCTTTTATTAAAGCACCGGTATGCTTTGCTTTGAGTAGAGTAACCCAGAAAAATTTCATCACTTCTTGCTTCAAACTTTCCTAGATCCTCATCTCTTTAGATATAGCATTTATTACCAAAAACTTTGAAATATCTCACAGTAGGAGGATGACCAAACAATACTTCATAAGGTGTCTTACCAGAATTGCCATTGATCTGTACTCGGTTAAGAGTGTAGACAATAGTACTCATAGCTTCTCTCCAATAGAGTTGAGGAACATTTGCTTCCAACATCATGGTCCTGGGAGCTTCTTGAATGGTCCGGTTCTTTCTTTCCACAACTCCATTTTGCTGAGGACTCCTAGGAGCAGATAACTGTCTCTTTATTCCATGCTTTTCTAAGAATGTATCAAACTCACTAGAGGTGAATTCTCCACCTCTGTTGGATCTCAGACACTTTATTTTCTCACCAGTCTCATTTTCCACCATCACCTTGAACACCTTAAATTTGTCAAGAGATTCTAATTTTTCTTTTAAGAAGGTTACCCATATCATCCGGGAGTAATCATCAATCAGCAACATAAAATATCTATCTCCTTGCACACTCCTAATTATAGCAAGACCACAAAGATCAATATGCACCAGTTTCAATTGTCCACTTGAAAATTGATCTTTACTTTTGAATGAAATTTTGTTTTGTTTACCCAATTGACATTCTCTACACATGCTATCAGGTTTCACAAGTTTTGGAAGATCTCTTATAGCCTGAGTAGAACTTATCTTGACAATATTATCAAAATTTACACAACACATCCTCCTATGCCATAACCAACTTTGATCTATCGCAATCAAATAACTTTTGCTAGAACTACTTAGATGAAAGATGTTACCTCTAGTTTGAGTACCAGATGCAATTTCAGTTCTGGAGCTTTCCAAGATTCTACATTTTCCATCCTTGAATCAGAGATCATAACCCTTGTTAACCAACATCCAACACTACGAAGATTATGCTTCAGTCCTTCCACCTATAGAACATCATTGGTGTTATTCTTACCATCAAAAGAGATGGATACTCTACCACAGATTCTACCAACTGAGTTGTCTCCAAATTTCACAATTCTTCCTTCATATTTTTCAAATCTTACAAACTTACTTTTATCACCAGTCATATGATGAGAACATCACTATCAATCACTCATTCATCCTTTTCAATAACCTGAGCAGCCAAGGCACTTTCCACATTTGCATAGCTAGCATATTCAGTAGACACCGGATCTTCTTCTTTGATAGCACTGAACACCCAATCACCTTCAGTGGAACCTCCATGATCAGATTCATCATCTGTGACTCCTTCTTCTCTAGCTTCTTGGACATAATAACATTTCTTCTGACCTTTATATCTATTAGGGTTTGGCCTTGAAACCCTCTCCGGACATCTTGAGGTAAAATGACCAATCTTATTACAGGTAAAACATTTGAATGACAACTTTCCTTCATACTTATCGGATCCTGTTGGCATTCTTTTGGCAATAAGAGATTCAAGTTCTATAGACTCAATTTCATCATCTTCAAGATCCTTTCTTTCCTTAGCAAATCTGCTTGATCTTCCTGAAGAGCTTTCACCCGGATCATATCTTTATTTTCCATATATACTGGTCTTAAATACAAATTCATACATAGGAAGAGAATCGCCAAACTCACTCATTTCAAATGCTGAAAGATTACCAACTAACTGATCCCTTGTAATAGTTGTCACTATCCTGATCTCTTCAATGGCAACAACTTTATGCTTGTATGCTACAAGTAAGGATCTGAGCACTTTGGCAACAATCTCTGATTCTTCCAATACTCCACTAGTATTTCTGATACCGGTCACAAGTTCATTCACTTTTTGCATGTAGGAAGTAATGTTTTCATCTTCACTCATTACCAACCTTTCATATTTACCCTTTAGGCTCTGGAGCTTGGCACATTTGACATATTTGTCACCTTCATACAAATTTTCCAACTTTTTCTAGATTTCATGGGCAGTTTTCAATTCCAAAACATTTGCCAATTCTATATCAGTCAAGGCACTCAATAATGCTTCTTTAGCTCAAATATTGCATTCAGCTTCCCTGAGTTTGTCAATAGTTGTCGAACCATTCTTCAGAATCTTATACTCATTCTTGGTTATCAACCAAAAGGCATCACCCATACATTCCAAATGACACTGCATGCACACCTTCCAAAGAGAGTAATTTGTTCCATCAAATCTCAGGTTTTCCTTCTTATAAGTTGACATCTTGGATTTCCTCAAGAGGTCAAGCTTCTTTCAGAGGATCTGGCTCTGATACCAATTGTTGGAATTGGGCCAGACAACTAAGAGGGGGGGTGAATCAATTATCTCACAATATTAATCGTTCCTTCCCTTTAATCTTCTTTCACAACTTACAAACAAATTAATGATGTAAACATTAAAGCATGAAACAATAACACATGAGCAGAAAACACAATTAACAAACTTGACACTAAGATTTTTAACGTGGAAAGCTAGTTAAGGGAAAACTATGGTGGGGGTTAACCCACAAGATTCATACCCTGTTAAAAGTATTTAAAAATGGGAAGGCACTTTCCTTCGGGCTCACTACCTAGAGCTTACTACTCAAGAGAGGCTCACTACCTATAAGAAATTTATGTTTAATTCATAAAGAATTAACTGAGAAATAACATCTTCTTCATGCCTGGTTTATCTTCATTGAATGCTCACAAAACTTCTACTTTGCCCCAAATACTTCTTCTCTAACTCTTCATGCTAAACAACTCTTGTTTTGCTTCTCCTCTACTCTGCTCTACCTCTGATCCTTTCTTTAGATTTTATTATTTTCGCACAAAAATGATTTTCCACATCTCAACTACACACCTTTATATGCTTCATCAACCTTGGAATAAACATCAAGGTCGGCACTACAAACATCTTGACTTAATGTGAATCACTAAGTTGTCGGCCAAGCATATCTGAGACTTGAATCTATCTCCAACAACACACCATGCTCCAGAGAATTTCTCTTAGATCATCCACAACATGCTTGAATCATCTGGTCGACCAAGACTGGGAAAAACAACAACACCAAGAGGGAAATCTTCAATATCGATCTCAAACTTTAATGCAGACCTCCAACATAGTAGCCACATGATCCAGAGATTTCCATAAGCACATTGAATTCAACAAAAGCATCCACACTCCTCCAAATCATCAGAATCACTTGCATCTTCATCCAGAACCTTAAGAACACTATTTGCCATGATTGTCACACTAGAAAGATTGCTTGTAGACCTCTAAACCATGAACCACTAGAATGGATGGTACACACTAACTTCTCAAACATGCCTCTAGATCTGCAGATCATCATTTTACATATCTGAAACAATCCGGACCTCTTTCCTATCACTCTGTCTCTTTTGAACATTGCAAAACTGGTTCTACTCAGATGGCCATAGCTTCTTCATATATTCATGCGAACCCTTCAAATCTTAACTAAAGCTTCTTCAGAGAATCCTCTACTCAGCCATATGATCCACATAAATTGATCCTCATTAATTTTCTCAATTTTGTCAACATTCTAATCTTCTAAACATGCAACAAAATAAGATACAGTTGATACCAATGGAAACAAGGATATGTTGACATCAATGACAACACCGCTTAGGCACATATTTGCAACATTTTTGACACACATAAAAGACACAAAGATTAGCTCCATAAATTTCCTTTTTGAAGAAAATATGGAGTTGCCACCAAGATAGCTTTAAACTTTCAACTCTGAAGACTCAGATATGAAGATCTTGTCACTAAACTTCAAAGAAATATAGGGTAGCTTCAAAGAATGTAGACAACAACTAGTCATGACTAGAAGGTAGTGGAGCTCTTCAAGGTAATTTTCCAAGTTTCCAAGTTATAGAAAGATCCTTTTTTTCTAAAACTAGTCAACAAAGGATTATTTTCTAGCATGTAGATATGATTGAGGAAAACACACCTTGATAAATATAGCTGACTTTAGAAGCAGTACCCCCCATATTTTGTAAGGAAATTAGTTAAGAATAAATAGATGTCCATTATAATAAAACCATCTTTAATAATCAATTATAATTTGAATTCTAGAGTCTTTGCATAAATAAAATATGTCATGAATGTGCATGAGCATGATGGATAAATTGTAGTACTTGAGTTAATCTAGGAACTTTCACATGGAAACTAGTGGATCTTCCTAAATAAATAAGCCCATTGAATTCCAAGTTGAAGTTAGTTAGTAGTCAATTAGTGAATTTATGAAAAGTTAGTGAAGAATAAATAAAAATTTGTGAGAAAAGAGTGTAATCTTTTTAGTAATAGAAATATTGGTCATGACATTTTTATTATTCTCAATGAAACAAATCTATATTTGAACATTTGAATGAATTAGTTAGTAGCAGTCTTACTCCTCTAAAGGAGCAAGGTCTCACTCACCTAGGGGAAATGAGATAAGAGTTGGTATTTCATAGTTATTATATTATGTAATTTTCTTTGTGTTCCATAGCCCAACACTATTGAGTAATTTTCTATCAACTTTCTAATTAAAAATCGTTGTATGATTGCTTTGTTTAGTAGCTTGGTTTGTCATAGTGTTAAATCATATGTAACCTATAGGCATGTTTACATGTTTTAGTGTTTCCTTTAAACCATTCTTTTCTAGCTAATGAAATACTTCTCCTTTCTAGTTTCATGCAATAAAATATTTAGAATTTAATGGTTTCAAAAAAAAAGTTTTTCTTTGATGTCAATAGAGTAAATCTTCCATTTTTGTAGTAAAGTAATATTTAATTTAGTGTGCAATAGCTTAACTTTATTTTTTCTACAATTTCCATTTTGCATAAGCAATTCAATTTGTAGATTAAATTTAATTTCAATAATTTCAATTCCTAGGTTAGAAGTATTATTACTTTAGGTTTTCAAATCCTCTATTATAGATAGTCTTAGGATGCCACACCATTTTGACAAATTAAAATTATCCATTAAAGTGGAGGGTTCAATGACACCTCATCATAAGTTGTATGTGTTATAATGCATATGTGGTATAATGCATACACATTATAAAGAGCATTATTTTTTACAAAACATACAAGTTATAAAGAAATTCTCTTTATAACACATATGCATTATAAAGAGCATTAGTTTAAGTTATAAAGAAATTCTCTTTATAAAACATATGCATTATAAAGAGCATTATTTTAAGCTTAAAATAATGCTCTTTATAATGCATATGTTTTATAAAGAGAATTTCTTTATAATTTATATGTTTTTTAATACATAAACATTATAATGCATTCATGTCATAAAACATATGCATTATGCATTAAGAGTCATACAGATTTTGTAAAGTGTATACATGCTTCACTTTAAATCCCTCATTTGAACACTAAATTATCCCCCATCAGTATTGTAAGTTTGATTTGTCTTAGCCTAAGGAGGAACTAGTGGATACATTCAATTTAGGGTGTGGTGAATGCAAAGAGGTATTGGTGGAGAAAAATGCATTATAAAAGAAAAAGAGGGAATGATAAAGGCATTTCAATAATATTTAGATGTCATAGCTTAGAGTTATGAAGGTTTGAAAGCATACAATTCTTCAATTATTCCATTGAAACAAGGAGTCAAATCAGTCAAGTGAAGATAGATGCCAATTAGCTTACTATTGGAAAAACTCATTATTAAAGAAGTTCAAAATTTATTTTCAACCTACATTGATAAGAAGGAAGTATTTTCCATAGTGTGCCAAATTATGATATTTATATCATGATTAAACTGCATAGTTTTTGATTCAAACTCATTGACCCATATTTCATCAGTAGTGTTTCACATGAACCCATATCTCATGAGAGTGAATGGTCCACTTAGCACTCATTGCATCTAGATGATGCTCACAAGGGTAAAGCATTGTGACTTCTTGGGAAGTCACTCACCCCAGTACTACTCTAACTCAAGTGCACTTAACCATAGAGTTTCCCCCAAGATAAGCCCACTTAGCTTACTACCGAATTTGGATGGTTCATAAAGCACAACAGTTGTTGGTTTTTTGTAAAAGGGGTAGCAAGCTAAGTGGGCTTGATATTGGGGGAAACTCCATGGTTAGCTTCACTTGAGTCGAAGTAGTATTGGGATGGGTGGCCTCCCTATGAGCATAAACTAGATATAATGAGTATTAAGTGGACCATTCACTCTCATGAGAAATGGGTTCAAGTGAGCCACTCCTCATGAAATATGGGTCAATGAGTTTGACTCAAAAAATATGCAGTTGAATCTTAATATAAATATCATAAATCAACTTGCATTATCTTTCTAGTAAAAAATTCCAACTAGGTTGCTAATCAAGTTCTATTATGTAATAAGAATGATGAAATATGCTTGTGCATAGACTTTAGAAATATGAACAAAGCATCCAAAATGGATAATTATCCACTACCAACAATTGATGAGGTATTGCAAATTATTAATTTGGATCTCAAATAATGTCATTTTTAGATGGATATTCATGTTACAATCAAGTTATGGTCAATCAAAGAAGTAGTACTACTAAGTGGGGTAAATTTGCACCTGAAAGGATTCCATTTAGATTAATTAATGTGGGTGCATTATTTCAATAGTTTATGGACATTACATTCAAAGATCTTGTTGGTACATGCATACTTATATACAAGGAAGCTCACTATTTTTTCAAAGAAACAAGGTGATCACATTGATGATCTAAGGAGAGTCTTATAAAGGTGTAGGGACCATGGGATATAAAGGTTATGAAAGGGAGATTATTGGGTCACATCATTTTAGAAAATAATATATCTATTAACCCTAAGAGGGTTGAATTCATATCGAATATTCCTCTGCCTAGAAGTAAGAAAGAGTTGAAATCCTTCTTTGGAAAAATAAATTTTGTGAGAAATTTTGTAATTGTCTTGTAGAGATAATGAGACCATTAAACACCATGTTAAATAAAACACCAAGATCGAGTGGACCCCCAAAGCTAAGATTATTTTTGAAAAATCAAGAGAACCAGTAGTAATATATTGTTGTTGATCAACCCTGTTATATGCACAACCATACTACATCTACTCATTTTCCTTCAAACATTTAGTTGTAGTAGTATTAACTTAGAAAGTGAGTGGGTGATGAGAGGCCTTGATATCCTTCATGATTTCTCTTTGCAACACTAAAATTGGGTATTCTATGATTGATAAAAAAGTATTTGCATTAGAAAAAGATGTCAAGAAATTTAGCCATTATATATTACGTAGTAAAGTATTTTACATATTTATGAACCCCATTGGAAAGATATTATAATGAAAAATGAGATAGGTGAAAGGAGGAGAAATTGTATAAGCTTGTTGCAAGAATTCAATCTAGAAATTCATCCCACTCGCAATGATTGTGTAATGTCCCCAACAATATATTTTGTAAATATTTTAAGATATAAAATATACTCAAAAAATATAACATAAAATATATTTAAATAACCTCCATCCAAATTGCATGTCAAAGAATATAACATAAAATGTTTTTTTATAAAACTATGCACCATGAAAAGACTCAAAGTTTGCACACATGAATTATAACTTCACCAAATTGTTGGAGATGATTTATATTCATGAAATTTTTTTAACAACATTCTAGAATATATCAAATTTATATAAATAAAAATGATAATGAAATCCAAAATTAAAATGTGAATATTGTAGCTCCCTTCTTCACAATCTTGCAATTATAAAATACTGAAAATCTATGCTAAAAAATCTAAACAATGTTTTGAAGTACACAATACAACCTTTATATGATATTTCCCTCAATAAAAAAAGGGTTTCATCCTCTGATCTCCAAGAATCTTAGAGTTTTTGTCCTCGAATTCTATATAGTTGAACACAAGTGCTTAAGCAATGAAGAAAATTGATAAATTGGAAAAGTATGAGAATTAGAGAAGTACCCTGGCTTATATGGAATTTGGGGCACACATTCCAACATCCCAATATGCCTAAAAATAATAAAATATTGCAATATTATTTCTAAAAAATAGCCCCCATAAAGAGTTTTCATAATCTCCTCTTATACCTAACTATATTTATCTAGTTAAGGATGCTCTTCTTACATTCTTGGAATTGTCATAAATAATTATGAAGATGCTTCTCAAATTATTAAATTTATAACTCCTCACTAATTTCCTTGTTATTTCACCGAGAGGCAAACTACAGTCGTAGTGGGGGTGGAGATGAGAGCACTCATTTTTTGGTTGTAATTATAAACCAAAAAAATTAAAATGAAAAAGAAAATATGAATAAATAAATTGAATCTTTTCTATTTAACCCAACATAGAAGCAGCGTAATAAATTCAGCAAGCATAATAAATTTTTGAAACCATCAATCCTATTTTTAGTGGCCACAATTTGTAATAAAACCACCACCAGCTATCATAATAATGAGGTGTTAAATTGAAAAGATAAAACTTAGTTTTGCAGATTATAAGTATGGCTTTTGCTCGCAGGTAATAAGTTGGGGTTTTACTCGCAGGTTTTTCAAAGTTACTTTTTGTGGGATCCGTCATTCAGATTTGTACCAGCTCCACAATGATTGGAATATCACCCAATAACCATTAGTTCTAGGGTAAACCCATTTTTCTACCTTTTTTTCGTTGTCTGCACTGTATTTGCATATCTTTGTGGCTGTGGCTACAAAAAATTAATATTTGATGCAGGAGCATCCAGGTGGACAAGCTATCCCACATAGCCCAAAAAAATGCATAGTTTAGTTTTTTGATTTTTGGTGTGTGTTTTGCACAGTCGTTTAAGTTTTGGTTCCTTTTATGGTCAGCATTCTAACTAAAGAGGTCATCTTGGTTCAAATTTCAAATGTTCTTGAAAGGATATCTATGGGAGAATACCTTATTGGCAAGAGTTCTTTTGGTGTCTCTTCGATGCTGAGAAAGTTCTCATTTCAGCATGACCTGTTGAGATCAGACAAACCCTAAAGATAGTCTCCTTGATGCGGCTAAGTTCAGTGACACAAGTGATTTCAGGGTGACAGGCTAGGGAGTCTCTTCGACTTCCCGAAGGTACTCAGTGATGGGGTCTGCTAGACACTTTTTAGCGAGACCATACTATATCAATAAGACTCAAATCACTGTCTCCTTGACTTGGCAAAGTTTGACCTGACCCTGAGTTAACTTGTCTTCCTTGTAGGACCTGAGTTGAACCATGATTGGTTTGTGAATGGACAACTTGGCTCCAGAGATGAAAGACTATGCTGAACAAGTTTTGTAATGCATCCAGGATGAATGAAGAGTACCATGAAGATCATGGTGAAGACGTGCTTGCTATTATGGAAGAATTCATCAATGAGTCTACAACCTACACCCTGGATGGAATCATATGTGCTAGTGGAGCTGTAATGAAGAATGAACATGGGGAACACATGCAAAGTGGTAACCGTAGCCATTTTTGGAGCATAAAAGCCATTATTTGTGAACAGTGAAAGGGGGCCCAGAAAGATAGAAATTTGGCCTTTGTGTAATGTTTTTGATCTTGGAACTGAAATGAAATCTATGTAATAAAATCTAATAGACTATAAGTTGTAATTGTTGATAACTAAGAGGGGGGGTGAATTAGTTATCTTAATTTACTTTCACTTCTAACACTTAAATCCACTTTGTTAATCAATAGCATAGCAATTAATCATTCATGAAACCATAAGGCATAAACACCAGAGCAGATACACATCAACACATGAGACACTAAGATTTTGACGTGGAAAACCCGGTTAAGGGAAAAACCACAAGGTGATTAACCCAAGGATTATTCTCTGTTAGAAGAATAAGAAAAATAGATGGCACATGCCAATTAGGGCTCACTGCCCGAGCACATTACTCACAAGGAGGCACACTGCCTACAAGAGACACATTGTCTACAAGATAACAAGTATTACAAACTTGAACTGGAGATTGACATCTTTACCATGCCTGGATCAGTTCCATTTAAGCCCAAAAACTCTTGCTCTACCTTTCGCACTTCTCTTCGCTATATCACTCTCATCACCGCAAGACACACTTCAAAATGAATTCACAAACCCTTATTTATACAAGGCATCGACTTAGGAGCAGTCATCTAAGTCGGCAAATACCTACAAGATCATTCGCAAGACATGTAATACATCTGGTCGGCCTGTCTCAGGAAGAACACCAACAACCGGTGGTCTTTACATCAAATCCAAACTCTAACTTCAATGTGGACTGCCAATAAGAATTGTACACAATCCAAGGATCACTGAAACCTTTCCTGAGTCATCAAGAACATCCGCACTTTATCAGTTTACTGAAATTCTTCTCTTCTTCATTTAGAACTTCAAGAACACAGTCTATCGCCACTGTCATAATGCAAAAGGTTCTTCCAGACCTCCAAATAATGAACAAATCTGGTTGTCACTTCACACAAACTTCTTCAACACTCTCTCCAATCTGCAGAATGAGATAATGTAATTCTAGAGCTCACCGGACCAATCTATGACACTCTGTCACCACTGAATGCTTGCCAAAACCGGTTCTACTTGAGCGAACATAACTTCTTTAGATCTTCATGCGGACCTCTGAAATCTTAACTGGAACATCTCAAGACTCATATCTACAAACCCTTTAATCCGCATCCTCTGTTCCTCAACCTATTGAGTACTTTTGCCTTCTTCTCATCACTATTCTTCACTGTTCCTGATTGAGACTAATTTTCTCGATAACCTCAACACACAGCTCATCCAATCCTTCTTATCAATTCAACATGAGTATGTTGACATCAATGACAACACTGGTTAACCTCATACTTGCAACAATCTCTCCCTTTGTCATTGATGGCAACATATGATGTGAAAAACCATCAAGACAAGAACTTCTCCTTTCTGTCATAGCTCCCCCTATCAGCAACAACTCTTCACATGTCTTCTCTTCCTTTACTGCTCCCCCTTTGATCATCAACCACTTGTTTTTCACATGTCTTCTCTCCCCCTTTGACATCAATGGCAAAGGGCTCATACTTGCAATTCTAACACATCAGAATCATACCAGCTCCCCCTTAGTAGCAGCTCCCCATCATCAATCCAGATCACAAGATATGACTATGATATCCATTGGACTGATGCACATCAGTGCATCCTAGTTCATCACTGGAAGGACCATGACCCCTAACTTCTCCCTGAGATACTCAAAAGAGTCTTTGGGAAGAGGTTTAGTAAAAATATCTGCAAGCTGATCCTTGGAGGGCACATACTCCAATTTGACTTCACCCTTGTTCACTTGTTCTCTCAAAAAGTGAAATTTGATAGATATATGCTTGGTCTTAGAATGCAATACCGGATTCTTAGAAATATTTATTGCACTTGAATTATCACAAAAAATTGTGATAGGCTCCTCATATTCTACTTGAATATCTCTTAGCATTTGCTTCATCCACAAAAGTTGAGTGCAACTACCTGCTGCTGCAATGTATTTTGCTTCTGTTGTAGATAGGGATATTACTTCTTGTTTCTTGCTTAGCCAAGAAACCAACCTTTTTCCCAAAAAGAATGCTCCTCCACTTGTACTCTTCCTATCATCCACATCTCCTGCCCAATCTGCATCTGTATATGCATGAAGAGAAAAGTCATGATCTCTAGGATACCATAGGCCATACTCAACTATTCCTTTCAAGTACCTAAAAATTCTTTTGATTACCATGACATGAGATTCTCTAGGATCAGCCTGGAATCTCACCACAAGACCAACAGCCTGCATTATATCTGGTCTAGTCTGAGCGAGATACAGTAATCCTCCAATCATTGATCTGTACTTTGTCTGATCTGTCTTAGGAGAGTCATCATCTTTGCTCAACTTACATCTGATAGCCATAGGAGTGTTCATTGGCTTTGAATCTTCCATTCCAAATTTCTTCAATAGTTCTTTCACATATTTGGTCTGAGAGATAAAAATTCCTTTCTCTGTTTGAGTAATTTGCAGACCTAAGAAGAAATACATTTCACCGAGCATTGACATTTCAAACTCACTTTTCATTTGGTTTGCAAAGGTTTTACACATACTATCTCTTCCTCCAAAGATGATATCATCAACAAATACTTCAACAATCAAGATGTTTTCATGATCAATTTTGAAATATAGGTTACTATCAGCAGTACCTTTGTTGAAACCAATCTTTAAAAGATGTTTGTCCAGTATCTCATACCATGCTCTTGGGGCTTGCTTTAGACCATACAGTGCCTTCTTTAATTTGCAGACCATATCACCATGCTCAGATAACTAAAATCCATCCGGTTGTTCAATGTACACCTCTTCTTCTAGGTCACCATTCAGGAAAGTAGATTTGACATCCATCTGATACACTTTGAAATATTTGAAGGCAGCAAATGCAAGAAATAGTCTGACTGCTTCAATTCTTGCCACCGGAGCAAAGGGTTCCTCAAAATCAATCCCTTCTATTTGAGAGTAGCCTTTGCAGACTAGTATGGCCTTATTTCTGATTACTTCACCAACTTCATTTAGTTTGTTTCAGAAGATCCATTTGGTTCCAATCACATTCTTGTTTCTAGGTCTAGAAACAAGATCCCAAGTGTGATTTTTCTCAATTTGCATTAATTCTTCTTCCATTGCTTTTGTCCAATTTTCATCATTGCATGCTTCATTTATTGTCTTAGGTTCAATCTTTGAAATTAGACAACATTCATCTAAATTTTGAGCAACATTCCTTCTAGTTTGCACACCTTTTCTTTTGTCACCTATGATATGATCTTCAGAGTGGTTCAGTCTTACATACCTTGGAACTTTTGGAGTTTCTTGCACTTCTGCTTCTTGATCATGCTCATTCAAACCTGTCTCTTCTTCCTAATTTACTGGATCAGTCTGAATCTGACTTTTAGGAGAGGATAGAGCACCTTGAACTAGAACATCATTTTGATCATCTTCATCATACTCATAAAATCTTGAGGGCTTCTCAATACCTTCATTAGCCTTCACATTTGTACTTTCTATCATCTTTCTCAGTCTCTTATTGTAACACCGGTATGCTTTTCTTTGAGTGGAGTAACCCAAGAAAATTCCTTCATCACTTCTAGCATCAAACTTTCCTAGATCTTCATCTCCTTTAATGTAACACTTGCTACCAAATACTCTAAAATATCTCACAGTAGGAGTGATGCCAAACCAAAGTTCATAAGGAGTCTTACCGGTATTGCTTCTGATTTGAACTCGATTGAGAGTGTAGACTGCAGTGCTGACAGCTTCTTTCCAAAACATCTGGGGAACATTTTCTTCCATCATCATTGTCCTGGATGCTTCTTGGATGGTCCAGTTCTTTCTCTCAACTACTCCATTCTGTTGTGGAGTCCTAGGAGCAGATAACTGTCTCTTTATACCATGCTTCTCACAAAAATCTATGAATTCACTGGATTTGAATTCACCACCTCTATCAAACCTTAGACATTTCAGTTTTAATCTAGTTTGATTCTCTACCATAGCCTTGAAGATTTTGAACTTCTCAAATGCTTTTGATTTCTCTTTCAGAAAGGTGAGCCACATCATCTAGGAATGGTCATCAATCAGTAACATGAAGTATCTATCACCTTGCATACTCTTAATTCTTGTCAAACCACATAGATCAGTATGAACTAACTCCAATAATCTGGTAGAGGATTGATCCTTGCTTTTGAATGAGACTCTGCTCTGTTTACCTAGCTGACATTCTTTGCACAAACTATTTGTAGGTTTTACCAACTTTGGAAGATCTCTTATAACCTGAGTATTGCTTATCTTGATGATGTTATCAAAATTTACATGACACATCCTTCTATGCCATAACCAACTCTGATCAACTTGAACAAACAGACAACTTTTATTAGTACCAACTAGATGGAAGATATTACCTTTTGTTTAAGTACCGGATGCAATCTCAGTTCTGGAGCTTTCAAAGATCCTACATCTTCCATTCTTGAACCGGAGATCATAGCCTTTGTCCACCAACTGACCAACACTAAGAAGATTGTGCTTCAATCCTTCAACATACAGTACATTACTGGTTTTGTTCTTTCCATCAAAAGAGATAGTTCCCCTACCTCTGATTCTACCAGCAGAATTGTCACCAAACTTTACCATTCCTCCTTCATACCTTTCCAAATCTAATAACTTGTTCTTGTCACCTGTCATATGGTGAGAGCATCCACTATCAATAACCCAATCATCCTTTTCTTCAACTTGGGCAGCCAAAGCTCTTTCTATAACCTTATGATTAATAGATTCAGGGGATATTGGATCTTCTTCCTTGATGGCAATGAACACCCATTCATTTCTAGATTTGTCTCCTATCTCTGATTCATCATCTGTTACTCCTTCATTATTAGCTTCTTCATGAACATAATAACAATTCTTTTGGAACCTTTGTCTGTTAGAATTTGATCTTGTGGATCTTTCCGAACATCTTGAGGCAAAGTGACCAATCTTATTGCAGTTGAAGCACTTAAAGGGTAATTTTCCTTCATACTTATCGGATCCCCTTGGCAGTCTTTTTGCAATGAGGGCTTCAAGTTGAGTTGTTTCTGCTTCTTCCTCTTCCATGTCTTTTCTTGCTTGATCATACCATGATAGCTTCCTTGAAGAGTTTTCTCTCGGATCAAATCTTTGTTTGCCTTTCACATAGGCACTGGCTTTGAATGCAGATTTAGTCTTGGGGGGATCATCTCCAAACTCGGTCATTTCAAATGCAGCCAGTTTGCTAGCCAATTGGTCTCTTGTGATAGTTGTATGGGCTCTGAATTCCTCAATGGTAGCAACCTTGATTTTGTAGGTAGCAGGAAGGGATCTGAGAATTTTGCAAATAATCTCATTTTCATCCAAAACTCCACCAGCATTCCTAATTCCACACACCAGCTCATTTACTCTTGGCATAAAGGTAGTGATATTTTCATCATCTCTCATCTTCAATCTTTCAAATTTCCCTTTGAGACTTTGCAACCTTGCACTCTTAACATACTCATCTCCTTCATGCAGAAGTTCCATTTTAATCTAGATCTCATAGGCAGTTGGTAGGTCAATAACATTTGAGAGCTCTGAGTAAGTTAATGCACTTAGAAGAGCCTCTTTAGTCCGCAGATTATTTTCAGCATCTGTGATTTCATTTAGAGTTGTCAGACCATCCTGTGGAGGTGTATATGCTTTTGTGACCATGGACAAGTACGCCTTTCCCATACACTCCAAGTGACATTTCATGTGGCCTTTCCAAAGAGTGAAGTTGGTTCAATCAAGCTTCAGACTGTCCTTCTTGTATGATGACATCTTGGATCTCCTTAAGCGGTTAAGCTCCTTTTAGAGGAACTTGGCTCTGATACCAATTGTTGATAACTGAGAGGGGGGGTGAATCAGTTATCCTTAATTTGCTTTCAATTCTAACACTTAAATCCACTTTGTTAATCAATAGCATAGCAATTAATCATTCATAAAAGCATAAGGCATAAACACCAGAGCAGATACACATCAACACATGAGACACCAAGATTTTGACGTGGAAAACCCAGTTAAGGGAAAAATTACGGGGTGATTAACCCAAGGATAATTCTCTGTTAGAAGAATAAGAAAAATAGATGGCACATGCCAATTAGGGCTCACTACCCAAGCACACTACTCACAAGGAGGTAGACTACCTACAAGAGACACACTGTCTACAAGACAACAAGTATTACAAACTTGAACTGGAGATTGACATCTTTACCATGCCTGGATTAGTTCCATTTAAGTCCAAAAACTCCTGCTCTGCCTTTCGCACTTCTCTTCGCTATATCACTCTCATCACTGCAAGACACACTTCAAAATGAATTCACAAACCCTTATTTATACAAGGCATCAACTTAGGAGCAATCATCTAAGTCGGCAAATACCTACAAGATCATTCACAAGACGTGTAATACATCCGGTTGGCCTGTCTCAGGAAGAACACCAACAACTGGTGGTCTTTACATCAAATCTAAACTCTAACTCCAATGCAGACTGCCAATAAGAATTGTACATGATCCAAGGATCACTGAAACCTTTCCTAAGTCATCAAGAACATCCACACTTTATCAGCTTACTAAAATTCTTCTCTTCTTCATCTGGAACTTCAAGAACACATTTTGTCGCCACTGTCATAATGTAAAAGGTTCTTCCAGACCTCCAAACAATGAACAAATCTGGTTGTCACTTCACACAAACTTCTTCAACATTCTCTCCAATCCACAGAATGAGATAATGTAATTCTGGAGCTCACCGGACCAATCTGTGACACTCTGTCACCATTGACCGCCTGCCGGAACCGGTTGTACTTGAGCGAACATAACTTCTTCAGATCTTCATGCAAACCTCTGAAATCTTAACTGGAACATCTCAAGACTCATATCTACAAACCCTTTAATCCGTATCCTCTGATCCTCAACCTATTGAGTACTTTTGCCTTCTTCTCATCATTGTTCTTCATTGTTCCTGATTGAGACTAATTTTCTCAATAACCTCAGCACACAGCTCATCCAATCCTTCTTATCAATTCAATATGAGTATGTTGACATCAATGACAACACTGGTTAACCTCATACTTGCAACAGTAATGTCCTCTACATATTATTTTCAAAAAAGAAGATTGTGTTTTCTGTCTGATTGTTGAGTTTTGCTGCGAGATTGACCAGCCTGATAAGGCTCCTTGATCTCGACTGCGTCAAGTGGTATCAGAGCCAAGTTTGCTCCTAAAGAAGGTGTCAATAGAATTATGAAGTCCTAAGAGAAATTGTTGTGGGTAAGTGAGAAGAGGAAGAAGACCTACAACTATACAGGACTTGCATAAAATGGCACAAAGAGGATGAGATAGAGGAAGAGGGACATGAAGAGATGCAGACCCTGTACTAGATTTGAAGCTATTGAGACTGCCCAGTGAAGAGGTCAACCTATTAAAGATGTGAGTGATGTTGAAGAAGAGAAAGTTGAAGCCGAAGGAGAAGAAGGCCAATCTGGGCTTGATCCAGGTACTGAAGAAGATAAGAAGGTGAAATATGCCTGTACCAAGCTGAAGGGGCATGCATCCCTTTAGTGGGATCATTTGCAAACTAGCAGACAAAGAAAAGGTAAGGAGAAGATAAGATCATGGGATCGAATGGTGAACAAATTGAAGGTGAAATTTATGCCTGCAGACTATCAGATAAGTTTATTTAGAAAATTACAGAACTTGAAACAAAAAGAATCCAGTGTCAAGGAGTACACAGAAGAATTTTATAGGTTGAGTATTTGAGAAGAGCACACAAAGGATAAAATAGAGCAAGTTTCAAGATATCTAAATGGCTTGTAGATGTCCATACAGGATGAAATTAGTTTTCTCAGATTGTAGAGTGTGGAGGAGGTCTACCAATGTGTTTTGAAGGCTGAGGAGAAGTTAAACTAGAAGCAAAAAAATTAAAACTGGGGTAGAGGTAGAAATGATCATGGTAGAGGACTAAATAGTGGTGGAAGATGATATGATGCAAGACAGAATGTAGATGGTACCCCTCAGACTCAGGAAGCTGGAGGTAGAGGAAACTTTCGAGGAAGACAAGAATCCTTTTGAGGGAGAGGAAACTTTGGAAGATGAAGAGGTAGAGGTTTCACTGGTACATGCTATCAATGTTGAGAGATTGGGCATAGATCTTTTGAATGTCCACAAGTTCAAGGTGGAGGTAAAGGAAAGGAGGCCAAAGTGCATGTGGCCCAAGCAGAAGAGGAGGAGATTGTTGAATCTTCAAAGAATGGAGAAGATCTAGAGAACAGAGAATCCTTGATGATAAGGAAGATTTTGTTAAGCCCTGAGAAGGTAGAGACTGAACTAGTGCAAAGAAGGAATTTGTTCAGAACCAAATGCAAATCTAGTGGCAAATGTTACAAGGTGATTGTAGACAGTGGCAGCATAGACAACATTGTGTCTAAAGAAATGGTGAAGAAGTTGAAGCTAAAGAGGATGAAACATCCTAGTCCATACAAGGTTTTGTGGTTGCAGAAGGAGCACCAATTAGTGGTAAGAGAACAATGTTTAGTTCATTTTCAAATTGGTAATTATAAGGATGAAATACTCTGTGATATAATGCCAATGGATGTCTATCATCTCTTGTTGGGAAGACCATGACAGTTTGATAGATAAGTTGTTCACAATGGTAAGAATAACACATATACTATTAAGAAGGATGGGCAGGAATTCACATTGAATCCTATAAAGGACAAGGATGAAGAGACTAAAGGCACTTCCAGAGTGTGTCTTGTCTTAGGAAAGAAGTTCCTGAAGGATCTGAAAGAGGATGATGTTTGTTATGCATTCGTGGCTCAATCGTCACAAATCTTGACAGTTGAAAGAGAAGAAGAAGAGCTGCCAACAGAAGTTCAAGAGTTGATTGATGACTGCTTTGAAATAATGATGAAAGAGTTACCAGAGGGACTATTACTAGTAAGGGAAATTAGTCATTGCATGGATTTGATTCCAGGTGCAAGCTTGCCAAACAAGGCACCATATAGAATGACACCACAAGAGAATGAGGAGATAAATAGGCAAGTTCAGGAGTTGTTAGACAAGGGGTTGATCAGAGAAAGTCTCAGTCCATGTGTTGTGCCTGTAGTACTAGCACCTAAGAAAGGAGGTGAATGGAGGATGTGTACAGACTCTTGTGCAATTAATAAGATCACCATCAAATATAGATTCCCATTGCCTAGAATGTATGATTTAATGGACTATTTGAGTGGAGCAAAGTACTTCACAAAGATTGACTTGAAGAGTGGATATCATCAAATCAGAATCCATGAAGGGGATGAGTGGAAAATAGTATTCAAGATGAAGGATGGGTTGTATGAGTGGTTGGTCATGCCATTTGGATTGACAAATGCACCCAGTACATTCATGAAGATGATGAATCAAGTGTTGAAGCCCTATCTTGGTAAGTTTGTGATAGTTTATTTGGATGATATTTTAATTTTTAGTAAAACAAAAGAGGAACATCTAGAACATATTAGGGTTGTCTTGCAAAGGTTGAAGGAAGAAAAGATGATCGTGAATCTGAAAAAGTGTACTTTCATGAAGAAGGAGTTAGTGTACTTGGGATTTGTAATCTCAGAAGAAGGGTTAAAAATCGACTAGGAGAAAGTAAAGGCTATAGTTGAATGGTCATCACCGAGGAGTACTTTTGAGGCCTGTAGCTTTCATGGGTTAGAAAGCTTCTATAGGAAGTTCATAAGAAATTTTAGTGGGATTTGTGCTCCCATAACTGAGACAATGAAGGGAGTAAGAAAAGATTTCAAGTGGACAGTTGCAGCGGAGAAAAGTTTTAAATTGTTAAAGACTAAGGTGACAGAGCAGCCGATGTTAGCACTGCCAGACTTTGGAAAAGTTTTCCAAGTTGATTGTGATGCCAGTGAAACCGCAATAGGAGTTCTTAGCCAAGAAGGAAGACCAATTGCATACTTTAGTGAGAAATTGAATGAGGTAAAAAGAAAGTATTCAGTATATGATCAAGAATTCTATGCTATAGTCCAAGCATTGAAGAAATGGAGAGATTATTTTCTGCCCAAGGAGTTTGTTTTATACACGGATCATCATGCTTTTCAGTTCATTAACAGCCAAGGTAAGTTAAATCAAAGACACATGAAGTGGGTTGAATTCTTGTAGAGTTATTCTTTTGTATTGAAGCATAGGAGTGGGAAATCGAATAAGGTAGTTGATGCATTCAGTAGAAAATGTCTTGTGACAAATGAAATGCAAGTAAATGTAGTTGGTTTTGATGCCATGAAGGAATTGTATGAAGTTGATGCTAATTTCAAGGAAGCTTGGAGTGCTTGTAATAATCCTCTTGAGAAGGATAGGACACCTTGGTTAGATTATTTTGTTCAAGAAGGTTTGTTGTTCAAAGGAAGGAGATTATGCATACCTCAAGGTTCCATGAGGGATAATTTGCTGAAGGAGAAGCACAATGGAGGTTTGAGTGGACATTTTGGTGTGGACAAAACACTAGCATTGCTGAGTGAAGCATATTTTTGGCTAGGAATGGCTGCAGATGTGAAGAAGATGGTGCGAATATGTAGAGTATGTCAATATGTGAAAGTGGGAGGCAGAACACTGGGTTGTATCACCCATTACCTATTCCAGAAAGACCATGGGAACACATCAGCATGGATTTTGTTTTGGGGTTGCCTTGTACACAAAGAGGTAATGACTCTATTTTTGTTGTTGTGGATAGATTTTCCAAGATGGTACATTTTATTCCCTGTTAGAAAAGTAATGATGCTTCCCATATTGCTGCTTTATTTTTCAAGGAAGTTGTAAGATTGCATGGTTTGCCCAAGAGCATTGTGTCTGATAGAGATGTTAAGTTTGTTGGTCATTTTTGGCGTACTCTATGGAAGAAGTTGGGTACCAATTTGGCTCTTAGTTTAGCATACCATCCATAGAGTCATGGTCAAACTGAAGTAGTGAATAAAAGTTTGGGAAATCTATTGAGATGTCTTGTTGGGAAGAAGCCAAACCAGTGGGATATGGTATTGGCCCAGGTAGAATTTGCTTACAATAACTCTGTAAACAGGAGTATAGGAAAGAGTTCTTTTTTGCATAGTATATGGTTTTATTGCTAGAGGAGTTGATGACCTTTGGGATAGTGCAGATTTGGGAAGGATGAGTGTTGTAGGAGAATATTTTGTTGAATACATTCATGATCTACATAAAGAAGTACATGAGGAATTGACAAAAAGTGTAGCCAAGTACAAACATCAAGCTGATTTGCATAGAAGAGAACTAGAGTTTGAAGTAGGAGATCTAGTCTTGGCACACTTGAGGAAGGAAAGGTTCCCACAAGGAACATACAATAAACTAAAGTGGAAAAGGATTGGACTTTGTAAGGTCTTGAGGAAATTTTCATCCAATGCATATGAAATAGAACTTCCACCTGGCATAGATATTTCACCCATATTCAATGTGGCAGATCTTGTAAAATACTATGAAGGAGAGTCAAGTATGCAAGGAGAAATTGTCTTAGATGTATAGGATGCAAGTGATTGGATTGCTCAAATGCCTGAAAAAATTCTAAACAGGTTGATCAAGTGATTGATTCCTGTGTAGCAAAGAAAACCAGGGGCAAAGAATATCTAGAGTATCTTTTTAGATGGAAGGATAAACCGATTGAAGATTCAACTTGGATGACAACTTCAGAATTGGCCAAATTTGGTATTTCACTACCAGATTGGTCAAAATGTTCTTGATTCTCAGTGTCAAGGAACATTTCACTTACCCGATGTGTCTAATGCAGGAGCATCCGAGTGGACAAGCTATCCTGCATCGCCCAAAAAAATGCATAGTTTAGTTTTCTAATTTTTGGTGTGTGTTTTACAGAATCGTTTCAGTTCTGGTTCCTTTTATGGTCAGCATTCTGACTAAAGAAGTCATCTTGGTTTGAATTTCAAATGTGCTTAAAAGGATATTGGCGGGAGAATACCTTATTGACGAGAGTCCTTTTGGTGTCTCTTTGATGCTGAGAAAGTTCTCATTTCAGCGTGACCTATTGAGATTAGACAGACCCTAAAGACAGTCTCCTTGATGCGGCAAAGTTTAGCGAGACAAGAGATTTCAGGGTGACGGGCTAGGGAGTCTCTTCGACTTCCCAAAGGTACTTGGTGATGGGGTCTGCCAAGCATTTTTCGGTGAGACCATACTATATCGATAAGACTCAAATCACCATCTCCTTGACTTGGCGAAGTTTGACCTGACCCTCAGTTAACTTGTCTTCCTTATGGGACCTGAGTTGAACCATGATTGGTCTGCAAATGGACAACCTAGCTCCAGCGATAAAAGACTAAGCTGAGCAAGTTTTGTAACACGTCCATGATGAATGAAGAGTGCCACAAAAATCATGGTGAAGACATGCTTGCTATTATGGAAGAATTCATCAATGAGTCTGCAACCTGCACCCTAGATGGAATCATACATGCTAGTGGAGCTGTAATGAAGAATGAATGTGGGGAATGCATGCAGAGTGGTAACCGTAACCATTTTTGGAGCATAAAAGCCATTATCTGTGAACAATGAAAGGGGGCCCAGAAAGAAAGAAATTTGGCCTCTATGTAATGTTTTTGACCTTAGAACTGGAATAAAATCTCTGTAATAAAATTTAATAGACTATAACTTGTAATGTCCTCTACATATTATTTTCAATAAAGAAGATTACGTTTTCTGTCTGATTGTTGAGTTTTGCTATGAGATTGACTAGCCTAATAAGGCTCCTTGATCTCGACTACATCAATATTACTATTCTTCATAGCCATGAAGTTGCTGGGAATGTAACTAAAGTGGGAATAAAAGTTAAAAAATTTTTTGTGGGTGATGGTGTTGGAGTGGGGTGCACAGTGGATAGCTGCCATAACTGTGAGAATTGTGAAAAAGGGGTATTTTGGAATGACAGAGAAAGGAATTCGTTTAGCGGTAGTGGGGCTTGGCGGTCTTGGTCACATGGCGGTTAAATTTGGCAAAGCCTTTGGCCTACATGTGACTGTCATCAGCACATCCCCAAACAAAGAAAAGAAGCCAGAGGTTTTGTGGGTGGATCAATTACTTATCAGCAAAGATTCAAACCAGATGAAGGACGCAGCTAAATCCCTATATTATATAATTGATGTATTATATCCACTGATCATCTTGTAGTTGGCATTCCTGATAAACCTCTACAAGTTCCTACTCTTAGTGTTATATTTGGTAAGTTATTCCCCTCTTATAGTGTCAAATTGGCAATATTAAAAGCTTCAAATCTGTATTGGATTTGTTCTCTAAATTATTAGTGGATCTGCATTTTATGGTCATTATTTTTCAATTTTCATGAATACCCAATTAAAGGAGTTTCCTCAATTAAATTTTTGTTTTTGTTGTTCACTTGAAATCCGTTTCATGGTATTTTAGGGAGGAGATTTGTTGTAGGAAGCTGTATTGGTGGAATTCAAGAAATGTGGGACATGATTGACTTTTGTGCAGAGCACAACATCTCATGCATGATAGAAAAGATCTTTGTTGATTATATCAGCACTGCAATGGAAAGGCTACAGAAGGGAGATGTTAAATACCGGTTTGTTATCGCCAATGCTGAGAGTTTTAAGCTTTAAACCATAAGAATATACCTTTTAGCACATAAATATGGAGTGTAAAGCTCTTATTTGTTAGAACAAATTTTGGAGTTGATATTTAGTAGGGATTGCTCACATGGTGTTATAACTGTCACATGATTTTTTTCATTAGGTGGGGGTATAGAATCTGTACGCATGGAAATGTAAAGTATTAGTAGAATATGTAGCGATGGAAATGTAAAACATTGGCAAAACTATCTTTCAGACAGTAATAAATATTTTTTATAATAATAGAAATAGCCTATTTTTAATTTCTTTTAATCATTACCAATGGTTTTTAATCCTTACCTATGTTTGATCTAAAAATTAAAGTTTTGAGTAGTTAATTATTAAAGAATGTTTGAAATTTTAATAATAATATTTAGACCAGAAGCCTTTACAAATCTTTATATAATATTGTGAAAGCACTTCTTAAGATTGCATTTACTTCTTTGAAACTTTTCATAATCACCATAATAGTATGTTCATATTATTATTTTTGAAGGTGGGGCTAGATAAAGAGGTGTAGAATTGCTATTGATTGTTTAATCATTGAAGTAGATGATGTTTAAGTAGAATGACAATGGAAAAGATGAAATATGGGCTGAAACAGAAACTCTCAAATTCCTTAATGACTACAAAGATGATATTGTGAAAGACCAGAAATAATTGGTTCGATATAACCCATGACTACCTATCATATAGGATGTCAAATATAAAAGCCTAAAAAAAGGACTTTATATGTTGACTATCATGTCTATTCTATTCTGGCCAAAAATTTTGGCCAGATACTTTTCAAGTCAAGATCAAAATTGACCCTTGAATTATCTATGGTGACATTGATACTTCGTGCCTTTTTAAATCTGAACTGTACTGATAAAAAAATAAAAAATATTAAATTTTGTAAATTTGTCCTTATATCCATTGCTCAAGATTCAGGAACTATATGTCAATAAAGGTGACATGCTACTTGGAACTTACTCTGTTCATTATCGCATACAATTATAGAGTATTAAAATTGGCAATATAAACCCCTTTAAGCTTTCTCATATTTTGTCAAAAAATGAATTTATAAGCTAAATAATGATTCTAGATTAATCAATGAATGGTAGGAGGTACTTGTGGTAGATAGCATTTGGTCATGCAAGGAATAAGGGATAGGGAGGGGTATATTTGATGGTTGTATTCTAATGATTTTTATTGTAAAATATAATTAATTTTCTAAAAGTTCAGTTGAAAGTTGTATATGTTGGAAAAGTTATCAAGAAGATAAAATTTATGGGTTCCAACAATAGTATGTCCCTCTTCTATTTATAGGTGAGGATGTTTTTATTGGAAGTAGAAAAGGTGCAGAAAATTAAAGTTTGTACAATATTTACAATCAAATTTATTTGTTTGGGGGTTTTACATATAAATGAAAAGAATTTTAGATAGAGGAAAAGATGAGATTGAGAAGAAAAGAATTATGGAATGAAAAAGGGGAAAGGAAAACATGTATAACTGAGCAAATGATTATTTCAACTATATTGTTATTTTCTTGAAACAAATTTAAGAATTGACAATTTGACTATACATATTTGTAGAAAGGAAGGAGTAGAAATTAATAAAATGAATTAATAAACACAAGAATATCATTCATTCATAGAAATAATGGAAGCACAAAAGTCGGCAATATTTCTTATATTAATCTCTTTCGAAAAAATACAAAATTTCTTTTTTTCTCTATCTTTATGCCAAAAATTGTTTACAATGCCAAATAAATCCTTTACGTTTAAAATGAACTTATATTTCTAACCTAATTCCCCTAACTAATAACTACTTCATAACCACTTTTTTACCTAATGATTCTATTTTCTTTATACTTTACTTTCTTAAGTCATAAAAATGAATTAAGTTGCATTTTGAAAAAGTACATTGAAAAAATAGAATTTTGGTGCAGTGCACCTAGGACATTTTTATGTCATTTTGTTTAACATTTTGGTTGTTTGAAAACTAAATGAGTTTAAAAAAAAATGTATTAAAGCCTTCTAAAGGCATGGTCAGAAAGTGGAGGCCTAGAATAGGCAATTAACTTAGTGAATCTGCAGTTTACTAAAACTGTGACAGTCTATTTTTAGTCATTAGCCTTTTTAGTGAAAAAACAGTCATTTTTAGGCTATTTTTAGCCTCTTCCCATGATTGGGAAGCTAGGTAATGGGGAAATTCATGGTAAACAAAAAGGAAGAGACCTCTCTCATGTAATGGCATGGTGATTTGATGAAGTTGAAAAGAAGGAAATGAAGAAAAAATAGTCTGTTGTTCCCATATCTCTGTTATTCTCTATTTCTGCTATTTTTTTCATTTTTTTTCTAAATCCGTACAGTGCAGTCATAAATCCTAAAACATAAAATGTTGAAAGACATGGTATTGGTTTTGTTTTTATCTAGTTTGGAGGATATTTGATGTAGGTTGAAGCATTTTATAAACATTTTCTCTAAGTCTGTCTGCTTTTTCTGAGTTTTATTGTTGTTCCTCTAGGTTGTACTTGCCTGTATTGCACAATCAAGGGCTCTAGTGTAAATATTTTAATGAGGAGTGGAAATACCTTTCATTTTCAACAAATAGGAGTTATCATTAAGTTTGAAGGTTTTTATAGGTGATTGTTTGAGTAGAGGTCTTAAACCTAGGGTTTGGAGGGTTTTAAGAGTTTTGTGGAAATTGATGGGTTGACAGCTTATCCCTTCAGCACCATGAACACAAAATGAATGTAAATGCTTTGTTTGGGAGGTTTATCAATTGGGTTTTGTCTATAGGAGTAGGGAAGTGGAAGAAGTTGTTGTTTGAAGCCATGAAAGCCTAATTTCTTCATGTATTTGGTAAATGACATAGGTAGTTATTGGTTAGATAAGAAACCCATACTTGCAAATCCTAAAACCTATGAAATTGGTCAAGTTGGGATATGTACAAGCTCACCAAAGTGTATTTTTGGTTGTGGGCTTGATATTTTGTGTACTTCCTTTGTAAAATAGGGCTAATTGCCCTCTTGGACAGTAGAGACAATCTAATTTTGAGGTGTATGTTTCAAAACAACCTACCTTGCATGTTTAGTACGTTATGTAACTCCATAATGGGTACTTAAAAAGGTATTTTTTTGTGGGTTTGTCATGTATTCTGAAAGTTATGCTTCAAAAACCTAGTTGACAGGGCTACAAGGGAATAGGTCAGTCTAAGAAGGAAGTGGTACAAGGAGCTTTTTGATGGTTTTGTGAGCTTGGGACAGTCAATCATAGATGGTCTAGGGTCCCTAGAAAGTTTGGCAAAGAGCCTAGGCATATGAATCCAAAAAAATGGTGTTGTTGTATTGTGTTGAAACAATGGACAGTGAAAGGACAGTCATGTCTTGTTTGAAGTCAAGTGTTGCAGCTTGGTCCATAAGGACCTAAAAGACTTGTTTTCCCTACCATCCCCTGTATCCTTTCCTCCTAAGAAGTTTTATTGTGATCCTTTGTGTTGTTTGCTCTGCATCAAATTGGTATCAGAGCACAGTTAGTAGATTGGTTGTGATTGAGAAGTGTTAAGAGGTAGTTTGTCAAGATGCCTCCAAGAGTGAGAAACATGGCTCAAGATATGAATGAGCTAAAGGAGAAACATGCTAGAGAGGTGAGGGAGCTGAAGGAAAGAATGGATACCCTAGAACAAAATCAGAGAAGAGGAGTGGCTCTAGGTGATGACAATGAGTCTAAGGAAGAAGAGGAAGCTGAGTATGAAGATGTGGTTCAGAAGAGTTGGACCCTAAGGATCAAAGGATGGTAAAGTTGCTAAGGGTAGTAAAAGAAGACAAGCACAAGATAAAGATAGATGTGCCAAAGTTTGGAGGAAGCCTGAATGATGAAGAGTTGCTAGATTGGATTGCAACATTGGACAATCACTTTGAGTGTGAAGAAGTTCCTGAGGATCAGAAAGTGAAGATTGCAAAGACCAAGCTGACAAGTCATGCTTTGTTATGGTGGGATTATCATTAGACAGAGAGGAGAAAGCAAGGTAAGGAAAAAATTGTATCATGGGACAAGATGGTAGCAAAAATCAAAGGTAAATTCTTACCTAAAGATTATGAAGTCCAAATGTTTAAAAAGCTTCAAAGTTTAAGACAAAAGGAAATGGATGTTAAGACATACAATGAAGAGTTTTATAAGTTGAGTATAAGGTTTGGTCAAAATGAAAGTGAAATGCAAAAAGTTGCTAGGTATATTCGTGGTTTGAGGTTTAACATGCAGGATGAACTAGTGTTGGCAAATCTAAGGAATGTTGAATAATGTTATTAGATGGTAGTTAGAGTGGAAGAGAAGTTGAAAAGAAGATAAGACAAGATAGCTAGAGGTAGAGGCAGCACCTCTAGAGGTAGAGGATCTTTTAATACAAAACAAGTCAATGAGGGTTAAGAGGAAATGAGCAAGGCACAAGGACAAGGTACAGATTTCAAACAAGGACAAAGTGCAGATTTCAGAGGCAAAGGTTCTAGAGGCAAATTTGGTGGTGGAAGGAGCGCAAACACCTTTATAGGTAAGTGTTACAATTGTCAAGAGTTTGGGCACCCAACATATAAGTGTCTTGAGAAGAAATTTTTTTCAAGTGATGGTGAAAGGAAGAATGAGAGGACTCAGTTAGTCCAAGAAGAAGAATGTGGTGATTCTACTCCCACTAGTTGTGCTGGTGAAGTAGAAGAAACATTAATGCTGAGAGAAAGAGCACTATTGAAGACCTCCAAGGAGAAGGAGTTGATTCAGAGGAAAGTACTGTTTATTACAACTTGCAAGTGCAAGGAAAAGGTATGTAAAGTGATAGTGGATTCAGGATGTACTGACAATATGGTGTCTAGTGAGATGGTAGATAAATTGAGGTTGAAGATAGTACCTAGGGACACACCTTACAAAGTCTCTTAGGTAAGTGATAATCAGTCCATTTTGGTAACTGAACAAGCGTTAGTAGAGTTCAAGATTGGAGCATATGAGGATAGGTTACTTTGTGACATCCTACCCATGGATTGTTGTCATGTGATACTTGGAAGACTCTAGCAGTTTGATAGGTCTATAATTTATGATGGGAAAGCTAACACCTACACCATTAGGAAGGATGAGAAGACTTTTGTACTACTACTATTAGAGGAGCAATCAAGGACATCAAAGATGATAATGTTGTTGGCAAGAGACACTATGTGGCTTCATGAGTGTTTTCATTGATGGCAACAAAGTCCATCCCACACATCCCCAGCACATAGTATGCCTCTACCAGAAGTCAGATTGAAGAGTGTTTTGGTCCGGTGAACAAGAACAGAGCATGCAGTAAGGTCCAACAATCAGGTCTGGATCTCTCAGATGGTGCAACTCAGCAATTTGTAGACTTGAACAAGTCAAGAGGAGTACCATGACTACTACATTCTAGAGATTGAGCCTCTGGTGATGAATGAGTGAAAAGATATGAGCATCTAAGTGTTGGGTTCCTGATAGGAAGAGTAGACTGAGGAAGAACTGACCGACAGAACATTAGACCTTAATCCGGATGAGAAATTGATAGTGATCAAGCTATTTGAGGGATCATACATGGTTGGCCAACATGATTGATGACTTCTATGTCTATGTTTTGATACGCATCATATTTTAAGCATGGATTCAGCTGACAGATCAGTGTTTTCTAAATATCTTGAGTATTCAGGTTGCTGACTAGAAAGATGTTGAAATCCTTGGTGCGGATATATATACCAGATGGATTTCGGTATGAAGGTGTGTGTGTGGTATGATAATGTGTGAGAAAAGGTAGAGATAAGTGTGGAAACAACAATACAAGTCCGGTATGTGACAGAACAACAACACTAAAGCAGAGGAAGAATGAAGTGTAGTAGATCAGTATATTGAGCCTAACCAGAACTAAACCTTAGCATATGTGGATGGCTCTCTCTCAGTTCAAATACCTGGTTACCTTCTATAAACCTTGTAGACAGTGAGTTTCTTGTAGGCAGTGTGGCTCTTGTGAGCAATGTGCTCAGGCAATGAGCCCTAATTGGCAAGTGCCATTTTGTACTTCTTATTCTTTTAACAGAGAATACAATCTTGGGTTAGTCACCCTGTGGTTTTTCCCTTAACAGGGTTTTCCACGTAAAAATCCTTGTGTTATGTGTGTTGATTTTATTTCTTCTCTCATGATTATGTATGCTCTTATGTTTTGATGTTGCATTAATATTAAAGAATAAAAGAAAGTTAAGATATTTAAGATAACTGATTCACCCCCCCTCTCAGTTATCTGCCTTGTTTCCAACAAATTTTTGGCAAGAAGGAGCCAGTGATGTTTGAAGAGAGTGAAAACAAGGAGTGTACAGCCTTTTCAAGGCATAAAGTTGCTGAAATAGCAAAGAGCAAGTGTGGAGTTGATTTGCAGCTAGTTGTGAAGAGGAATGTCTTCATGTGGAAAAAGGAGGTGAGTGAAAATGTGAAGTGCAAGAGTGAAGAACCTATGGAAAGGCAAGAAGTGAGTGAAGGGATCATAGTAGGGACAATCATGTGCCCTGTAGTGTTGAGTAGAGAGAAGAGGCAGTCAAGTGAAGCTGATGTAGTAGTTTACAAGGTTGATAGGACAGTAAACAAGTTGGATAAAGGCCTAACAAAGGTTGTAAAAGGTAATGTGACAGTGAATAGTCGAAAGAATGGAGACAAATAGTGGTGTAAACAAGAAGTTGAGAAGACAAGTGGAAAGATAGTTGAGAGAAGCATGGATGCTGATGAAGGTGACGAGGTCAGAGGACCAAGAATGGGATAGTTTACAAAGAGTGCACATGGTCAAGAAGCAAGTAATGTTGGCAAGCATGTCAAGGACAGTGAGAATCATGCACAAAATGGACTTGCTAAAGACAAACATGTAGGACAAAGACAAGAAATGGAGGACAATTTGCAAGATTCTTTCTAAGGGACTTGGAAAAGTTACAAGTTAGGGTGTATGGTGCAGTGCACCTAGGATATTTTTATCTCATTTTGTTTAAAATTTTGGTTGTTTGAAAACTAATTAAGTTTCAAAAATAATGTATTAAATCCTTCTAAAGGCATGGTCAGGAAGTGGAGGCCTAGAATAGGCAATTAACTTAGTGAGTCTGCAATTTACTAAAACTGTGACAGTCTAATTTTAGTCATTAGCCTTTTTAGTGAAAAAACAGTCAGTTTTAAGGTATTTTTAGCCTCTTCCCACGATTGGGATGCTAGGTAATGGGGAAATTCATGGTAAACAAAAAGGAAGAGACCTCTCTCATGTAATGGCATAGTGATTTGATGAAGTTGAAAAGAAGGAAATGAAGAAAAAATAGTCTGTTGTCCCCATATCTCTGTTATTCTCTATTTCTGTTGTTTTTTTCATTTTTATTTTTTTGAATCCGTATAGTGCAGTCATGAATCCTAAAACATAAAATTTTGAAAGACATGGTACTGGTTTTGTTTTGATCCAGGTTGGAAGAGATTTGATGTAGGTTGAAGCATTTTATAAACTTTTTCTCTAAGTTTGCCTACTTTTTCTAAGATTTATTATTGTTCCTCTATGCTGTACTTGCCCGTATTGCACAGTCAAGGGCTCTAGTGTAAATCTTTTTTGATGAGGAGTGGAAATACATTTCATTTTCAACAAATAGGAGGAGTTTTCATTAAGTTTGAAGGTTTTTATAGGTGATTCTCTGAGTAGAGGTCTTAAACCTAGGGTTTAGAGGGTTTTAAGAGTTTTGTGGAAATCGATGGATTGGCAGCTTATCCCTTCAGTACCATGAACACAAAATGAATGTAAATGCTTTGTTTGGGAGGTTGATCAATTGGGTTTTGTCTACAGGAGTAGGGAAGTGGAAGAAGTTGTTGTTTGAATCCATGAAAGCCTAATTTCTTCAAGTATTTGGTAAATGACATAAGTAGTTATTGGTTAGATAAGAAACCCATACTTGCAAATCCTAAAACCTATGAAATTAGTCAAGTTGGGATATGTACAAGCTCACCAAAGTGTATTTTTGGTTGTGGGATTGATATTTTGTGTACTTCCTTTGTAAAACAGGGCTAATTGCCCTCTTGCACAACAAAGAGTCTAATTTTGAGGTGTATGTTTCAAAACAACCTACCTTGCATGTTTAGTATGTTATGTAACTCCATAATGGGTACTTAAAAAGGTATTTTGTTTGTGGTTTTCTCATGTCTTCTGAAAGTTATACTTCAAAAACCTGGCTAAGAGGGCTACAAGGGAATAGGTCAATCTGAGAAGTGGTACAAGGAGGTACCTCTAGATCTTTTTGATGGTTTTGTGAGCTTAGGATAGTCAATCATAGATGGTCTAGGGTCCCTAGAAAGTTTGGCAAAGAGCCTAGGCATATGAATCCAAAAAAATGGTGTTGTTGTATTGTGTTGAAACAATGGACAGTGAAAGGATAGTCATGTCCTGTTTGAAGTCAAGTGTTGTAGCTTGGTCCACAAGGACCTAAAAGACCTGTTTGCCCTACCATCCCCTGTATCCTTTCCTCTTGAGAATTTTGATTGTGATCCTTTGTGTTGTTAGCTCTGCATCAAATTTATAAGCTAGAAGAAAAAAGTTTTATAGAACCATGATGTAGGGGCATCATATGCATACTATGAGCAGCCCCATTTCCTAACCACAATTTCAAATTTTGGAATTTGCCACGTGGTTAAAGAGCTATACAACCAATGTACATAGGAACATGGAAGGATCACATGAGATCCTTAATATTAATATCTTATCAAACGCCAAAAAGCCTCTTACTTTTGTTTGGATCTCAAGGTTATTGTTTAAATTATAAGATACTTTATAAAATAAAATACTTTATAAAATAAAATACTTCCAGCATTAAATTATTTTTGTGAGATCTAAACCATACTTTTGTTTCAATTATTTTAAAAATTTGTGAGATGTCTTAATATTAATATTATATGTTGGAATACTTCATATTTATAATTAGAATTAGTGTTAGAATTAGGGTTAGGGTTAGACTTATATTTTTCTAGAATTTGGGTTTGAATTAGAAGTTACAACTACAATTAGGGTTAGGGTTAGAATTAGGGTTAGAACTAGAGTTAGTGTTAGGTTTAGAATTCAGGTTAGGGTTAGGGTTAAATATAATATTTGCTAAAGTACGTCGAGAGATATCCTTCTCGAGGAACCTATTTTTTAATCACAAATCCTAATATGCTATCCTAAAACATAATATAAACCTAATTAATATAGATATATTAAGTATATATTATATTTAGTTATAATATATAAATATGCTAGATATCTCTTTGTGGTTATAGTTTGTGGTTCTTTACCTGTAAACTCATTTTTTTACAATACAAAAAAAAAACTATTTAAATGTATTAAGATTCATGAATTGGGGCTTAGATTTTTATGTAAATATTTCTAAAATGTTTAAAGAAGGCATATTCAATCACAGGTATGCTCCAACTTGAGTTTTATTAAGAATTAAGAATTATTTTTTAAACCAATTATATACAATATAAAGCACAATTTTGTTTCATATTTTTTTACTTTTTAATCTTAATATACAACCAAATAAACACATTAGAATTAGGGTTAGGGTTAGAGTTAGGATTAGGGTTCCTATTAGAATTAGGGTTAGAATTACGGTGGAATACTATTAGAATTAGGATAAGAAATAGGATTAATGTTAGAATCAAGTTAGGGTTATAATAGGTTTAGGGTTGGAATTGAGTAAGGGTTAGAGTTAGAATTAGGGTTTCTAAATTAGGGTAATCATTAGAGTTACAGTTAGAGTTAGGGTTAGGGCTAGAGTTAAGGTTAGAATTCAGGTTAGGGTTAGGATTAGAATTAGGGTTAATGTTAGAATCAGGTTAGGGTGGTAATTAGGGTTAGGGTTGGAATTGAGGTTAGGGTTAGAGTTAGAATTTTAGGGTTACTAAATTAGGGTAAGCATTAAAGTTATAGTTAGAGTTAGGGTTAGGGCTAGAGTTAGGTTTAGAATTTGGGTTAGGGTTAGGGCTAAAGTTAGGTTTAGAATTTGGGTTAGGGTTAGGGTTAAAATCATAGTTAGAATTAGGATTAGGGTTATTGTTAGATTTAAAATTAGGGTTATAGTTAGGGTAGAATCAGGGTTATGATTAGAATTAGGGTTAGGGTTAGAGTTAGGATTAGGGTTCTTATTAGAATTAGGGTTAGAATTAAGGTGGGTTACTATTAGAATTAGGGTAAGAATTAGAGATAGGGTAAGCATTAGAGTTACAATTAGGGCTAGGGTTAGGGATAGAGTTAGGGTTAGAATTCAGGTTAGAGTTAGGGTTAAAATCATAGTTAGAATTAGGATTACATTAAGGGTTAGGGTTATTATTAGATTTAAAATTAGGACCTTATAGTTAGGGTAGAATCAAGGTTATGATTAAAATTAGGGTTAGGGTTAGAGTTAGGGTTGGGGTTCCTATTAGAATTAGGGTTAGAATTAAGGTGGGTTACTATTAGAATTAGGGTAAGAATTAGAGTTACAATTAGGGTTTTAAGTTTAGTATTAAGGTTAGCGATAGTGTTTCAATTAGGATCAGCCTTAGGGTTAGAATAAATGTTAGTGTTAGGGTTAGAGTTAGGGTTAGTGTTAGATTTAAGGTTAGAATTATAATTAGAATTAGGGTATAGTTTGAAAAAGGGTGACAATTAGAATTAGGGTTAGGGTTGGAATTGAGGTTAGGGTTATAGTTTGAAAAACGGTGAAAATTAGAATTAGGGTTAGGGTTGGAATTGAGGTTAGGGTTATAGTTTGTAAAAGGGTGACAATTAGAATTAGGGTTAGGGTTGGTATTGAGGTTAGGGTTATAATTAGGGCTAGGGTTAGAATTGAGGTTAGGGTTAGAGTTAGAATTAGGATTACTAAATTAGGGTAAGTATTAGAGTTAGAATTCGGTAAGGGTTAGTATTACAAATAGAAATAGGGTTAATGTAAGAATCAGGTTAGGGTTGGAATTGAGGTTAGGGTTACTAAATAGGGTAAGCATTAGAGTTATAGTTAGGGTTAGGGTTAGGACTAAAGTTAGGTTTAGAATTTGGGTTAGGGTTAGGGTTAAATCATAGTTAGAATTAGGATTAGGGTTAGAATTAGGGTTACTGTTAGATTTAAAATTAGGATTATAGTTAGGGTAGAATTGGAGTTATGATTAGAATTAGGGTTACAATTAGGGTTAGAGTTAGGATTAGGGTTCCTATTAAAATTAGGTTTAGCATTAAGGTGGGTTACTATTAGAATTAGGCTAAGAATTAGAGTTATAGTTAAGGATAGGGTTAGGGCTAGACTTAGGGCTAGAATTCAGGTTAAGGTTAGGGTTAAAATCATAGTTAGAATTAGGATTAAGATAAGGGTTAGGGTTATTGTTAGATTTAAAATTAGGGTTTTATTTAGGGTAGAATCAGGGTTATGATTAGAATTAGGGTCGGGGTTAGAGTTAGGGTTGGGGTTCCTATTATAACTAGGATTAAAATTACGGTGGGTTACTATTAGAATTAGGGTAAGAATTAGAGTTACAACTACGATTAAGTTTAGTATTGAGGTTAGGGATAGTGTTTAGGATTAGAAAAAATGTTAGGGTTAGGGTTAGAGTTAGGGTTAGGGTTAGAATAAGGGTTAGGGTTAAGGTGAGATTTAGGGTTACAATTAGAACTAAGGTTATAGTTAGGGTTAGGTTTAATGGTTATGATTAGGGTTACAATTGGAATTACAGTTAGAATTAGGGTTAGGATTAGGGTTAGAATTACATTTAGAATTAGGGTTATAATTTGAAAAAGGGCGACAATTAGAATGAGAATTATGGTCAAAACTAGGATTAGGGTTATAATAAGGGTTAGGGTTAGGTTGAAATTTAGGGTTACGGTTAGAATTAGGGTTAGGCTCAGGGCTCAAATCAATGTTACAATTAAAATTATAGAAGAAAATCATTTTTATGGTTAGGGCTAGCATTAGGATTAGAGTTATGGTTAGTGTTAGGTTTAGAATTAGGGATACAATTATGGTTAGAATTAGAGATAGGGTTAGAACTAGGGTTGTATATAGGCTTATGATTATGGTTAGAATTAGGGTCAAGCTTCATGTTAGGATTAGAATTATAATTAGGGTTAGAATTAGAATCAAGGTTAGTATTAGGGTTTGGGTTATTGTTAGAATTAGTGTTAGGTTAGTATTAGGGTTACGATTATTGTTAGAATTAGGGTTCAACATTGAGATTAAAATATTCCTTAAAAATAGGTACCCTAATTTGAAATATAACCCTAATTCTAACCACATCCATAAGATTACACTTACCATTATTTTATAAACCCGAGCAATCTAAACATATTTCTAAATCTAACCCTATTTTAAAATAACTCTAACCATAGTTTTTGTTGTAACTCTAATAATAAAACTAACCCTAATGTTAATCATAATCCCAACCCTAATTTGAAACCTAATTATATTCCTAACCTAATTATAACCCTAATTCTAAACTAAACATTAACCCTAACCCTAATTCTAACCCCTAACTCTAATCCTAAATATAATATACAATATAATTAGAATTAGAATTATTATATAATATAATATTATATAATTATAATTATTATATTTAATATAATATTATATTATATTTAATAATTATTATAAGATAAATTATAATAATATATCTAACCTATATTATATTATTATATTATATAATTATAATAATTTGAACAAATAATTATATAATATAGTTAGAATTAGGCTTGCCGCTCCGGATGCTACTAGCATATTTATATTAAATATAATATATCTAAAGTACGCCGACAGATGTTCTTCTTGAGGCACCTATTTTTTAATCACTAATCCTAACATTAGGCGCCTCGAGTAGGATATCTCTCGACATACTTTATATATATTATATTTAATATAAATATGCTAGTAAAATATTCTTCCCACAAAAATAGCTCCTACTTTGTCATAAAATCCAACTTAAAACTCCCTAAATGGGTTGCCATGAAAATTGTCATAAACTCATCATACAATATATGCCATAGAAGAAAATGTCAAAGGATTTGGGGGTAAAATTATCCCATATCCATTAATTATCATGCCTCTCCATCATAAAATACTAAATAATAATAATAATTTATTAAATACTTGGCCCCTTTTATTGAAAATGAGAAATAATAATAATTTATTAAATACTTGGCCCCTTTTATAAAAAATGAGAAATAATAATAATTCATGAACAAATAATCAATTTTTTTGACATAAGGGTTACTCAGGTTTCTATCCTAGTTTGAGCCCAAAGAGACCCTTACATTGGATCTCTTCCCATGGCTTTATCACTGAGACAACTACTAGGGGGTCTCGGTCGCCAAGGCATTATTGCCAAGTTCAAACCCATGAGGTCATTGACCTAGTGAAGGCCCATAGCCTACAAGCACAATAGCATAGTAAAGGCACCTATCCTTTGAGCACATTAGCCCAGTGAAAACACAAGACATAGTCATTTATATAGCATGGATTAGAATTCATTGGAGTTATCAATCTTAATTCATTAGTAGGATACAAAATTATTCTAGCTAGCACAAATTATTGCACTTGTTATTCAAAAGCTCTTGCATTGAAGAATTTCACAACTAAGATCATGATTGGATTTCTATAAGAACACATTATCACCAATTTTGGAATTCATTTTGTACTAATATGTGATAATGGTCCTACCTTTTCATCTATTTAGTTTACGAAATAGGCCTTAAAAATAAGTTAATTATTAAATTCTCTTCAAATTATTACCCTATGTAAGGTAATAGAGTTTGAGAGACAACTAATAAAAGTTACTTTGAGTCATTATAAAAAGCTTAGATAAGAATCGAGATATTGACATAACATGTTAAAGTATGCTTTATGGTCAAATAGGAAAAGTTTCAAGGCTGCCTTAGGAATATACCCTTATCATCTTGTTTATGGTAAAGATCCTATTTTTAGTGAACCTTAAGATCCATAACCTTCAATTCATATAAGACTATGTAGAAATTGATGACAAGATAGAGGAAAGGCTGCTAAATTTGATGCAATTAGAGGAAAAGTGAGATGCAGTAGGTAGAAACACTTTAGTAGGCAGTAACAGATCATATGTTGGTGGTTTGACAAAAATGTGAAAGTGAAAGCTTTAATAATGTTAGACTAAAGTGTTTTTATGGGATAAAATGCATGAGAGAAAAGGAGACCATGCTAAGTTTGATGCTCTTTTAGCTAGGTCCTTTCCAAATATCTAGGGTACTAGGATAAATCCCCTTCAGGTTGTAAACCTTGAGTGGTGAGGATGTTCTTCTACTCATGAATGGACAATTCCTCAAGCACTACTTCATGTCTAGGTTGTGATTCATCATTTTGTATATAATTTTAATATTTTTGTGTGTTCTATTTCTTGTTCTAGTCTATTTTCTCTTTTTCATATTTGTGTTTATTTTAGAGTTCTTTATTTGATAGTTTTGATGTGATGGGTTGCTTACGAAGCATTTGTTGGTATTGTTGTCTTTTCACCAGTCCTACTTGATATTAGTGATCATGTGTTGCTCTACATAAAAATGCTCAAATCAATATTATAATCTATACTATAGTAGTCCTTGGGCTTCTCCCATGATAGGAATTCTTTTATTACTTTTAAAGAGCAATAAATAGTTGGAATGACGTTTCATTAAATAATAGTCATTTTCATAGTGGTGTATTTATGGTTGAGATGTTATTTATTGGCTATGAAGCATATAATGCATTACTTTCAGCTCCTCACCAATTCCATATTAACATTTTTTGAATTTCACTTAGATCTAAATGATCACGGTTAATGATAGCACGAAATCTAGAACTCATGCTCTAATACTATAATGAAGGCACGTTTCCATATGTAGCCTCAACTACCCAATATAATCTAAAAAATAAATAACTAGCCTCACCACACTAAACCAATTCCTACAAGCCTTCTTGTTAGGGTTAGCCGGTAGAAGATATCAATTAAATACAAATAAAGATTAAATAGAAGAATGAAAAATACATAGAAATAATAACAGCAAGAGACAATTTTAATGTGGCTTACCCAAACTCAGGCTACATCTACCAACAGAGAGTCCAATATTATTATCCAGTAAATCAAACCGATTAGAACTAGTAATCCTTGCAACTCAATACCGTTGCAAATGCTACAATACAATATCAACGAAAACCCTAACCCTTAGTCATTTTTATCAAGACTCATGTCAGTTACAAAATAGGGTTTTTTTATGTCGGCTAATAGAAAAAATAACTCTAGATGCCTTTATAAAATAATAGGCAATTTTTGCTTCAGGGGCACTACCCCCAACCCCCTACTCTCCCCCATTAAATAATTGGGGGAAACTATGCTGATAAAAGGGGAAAATTTAACCTTCGAGTCTAATTAGGCTCCATATAACAACAATCTCCCACTTGGAGACTGATCATAACACCGCTGACCCTGTAGCTCCCACTGGAAATAAACACCCTAGACTTTGTTGTTTTGATTTTATTTTTTTTAGTCTTGAAGACGAACTAAAGCTAAAGATGAGCTCATCTTCTCCCTTGTCACTGCCTTCATAAACATATCCATTAGATTTTCATTTGTAATTATATTTTCCAGCTGTAACTGTCCATCACCCAACATTGATCGAATGAAGTGATACCTCAACTATATGTGTTTGGTCTTTATATGCAAGGTAGAATTCTTTGCAAGATGTATGACACTCTGGCTGTCTGTAAACAAATAATTGTTAGCTACAATTGTTTGCCCAATTCTTCCATGAAAGATTGCAACCATATCATCTCCTTTCTTGCCTCTGTTGCAGCTACATACTCTGCCTCTGTGGTGGATAAATCAATCACCTTTTGCAACCTAGAGATCCAACTCACCACTGTCCCACCTATAGTAAAGACATAACCTGTACTACTCCACCTGGTATCAATATCCCCTGCCAAATCTGAGTCTACATAACCTGCTAAATCAGTATTAGAGCCCCCAAAACATAAGAGTTTATTGGATGTACCTCTCAAATATCTGAGAATCCATTTTACCACATTCTGATGCTCCAATCTGGGATTACTCATATACCTTCTTACGACTCCTACAACATGTGCAATATCCAGTCTCATGCATACCATGGCGTACATTAAACTTCCTACAACTGAAGCATATGGTACCTTGAAATTTTTTTCTTCCTCCTCTTGTGTCTTAGGACACATCTCCTTAGTCAATTTTAAATGACAGGGCAAAGGTGTGCTGACAGCTTTTGCATTCTTCATATGGAATCTCTGCAACACCTTTTCAACATAATCAGCTTGAGATAGAGTCAATTTTTTGTTCTTCCTATCTCTACAAATTTTCATATCAAAGATTTGTTTTGGTACCCCCAAATCCTTCATAGAAAATGACTGTGCTAACTGCTATTTTAACTCTCTTATGTGATCCATGTTAGACCCTGCTACAAGCATGTCATCAACATATAAACATAAAATAATGTAGATGTCATTATCCAACCTCTTAAAATAAACACAATGGTCAAAATTACACTGACTATAGCCTTTCTTAGCCATTAAACTATCAAATTTCAAATACCATTGCCGAGGTGCTTGTTTCAAGCCATACAAACTCTTCTTCAATCTGCACACCAATTTTTTCTTACTTGTGACCTCAAATCCTTACGGTTGTTCCATATCACCATGGAGAAAGATAGTTTTCATATGTATCTATTCCAAGTGCAAATCTTTAGCAGTCACAATACTTAAAACAATACGAATAGAAGTCATCTTAATAACTGGAGAAAAAATATCATCAAAATCAATGCCCTTTTTCTGTGCAAATCCTTTTACAACTAACTTGGATTTAAATCTTTTCTTACCTCTATCTTCCTCTTTCATCCTATAAACCTATTTGTTTGGTAAAGCCTTTTTACCTACATGTAATTTACATAATTCCCAAGTCTAATTATTCAGCAAGGACTCCATTTCTTCTTTCATTGCAAGCTCCAACTGAACCTTTGTATGCACCTGCATAGCTTCATTATACCCTTCTGGTTCACCAGCATCTATTAACAAAATAGAATACAAAGAGGGAGAAAACCTTTTAGGAGGTCTACTTAGCCTTGTTGACCATCTAACATTCACTGGAGTTTGTGGTATTTCTTGTTGTTGTTGCAGAGCATGAGGAACCACTGGAACATCACTATTTGGAGTATCATCTAGCACCACATAATCATTTTCTTTCTTCTCATGCTGTTGCAACTGATCTTTGTACAACACCTTCTCATTGAATACAGCATCCCTACTTCTCACAATTTTTTGATTTTCAAAATCTCAAAGCCTATAACCAAATTCATCAATGCCATATCCAACGAAGGTACATTTTTTGGAATTTGCATCTAGCTTGGTTCTATTTTTAGAATCTACATGTGCAAATGCTTCACATCTAAATGTTTTGAGAAAAGAATAACTCACCTTCTTACCTGTCCATGCTTCCTCTGGAATACCACAACAACCCCAAGGAACTGAAGGACCTATGTTAATTAAATATACAATAGTGTTGACAGCCTCTACCTACATGTTTAAAGGCATCCCAGCATGCAATCTCATGGTCCTTGCATGCTCCATTATTTTCCTATTCATGCGCTCAGCCACTCCATTCTCTTGTGGAGTCCCTAGAACTGTTTTCTACCTACGAATTCCATTAAAAGAACAATAATCCTTAAATTCTTTGCTACAATGATCACCACAATTATCAGATCTGAGACATTTTAATCTTTTACCCGTCTCATTCTCAACCAAGCTTCTCCATTTCTTAAATGTTTCAAATACATCAGATTTCTGCCTGAGGAAATAAATCCAAACCTTTCTAGTTGCATCATCTATGAATGTAACATAATACCGAGAGCCACCAAGAGAAGATACCTGAGCTAGTCCCCATACATCTGTATGCACAAGATCTAACTTTTCATCTTTCTTTTGCTTCCCATCCTTGAGAAAACTAACTCTCTTTTGTTTTCCATACACACAACTTTCACAGAAATCCATATTAATACATTTCAAATCTGGTAAAACTTTCTTAGAATGAAGTACCTTCATACCTTTTTCACTCATATGCCCAAGTCTATTATGTCACAGTGTTACCTCAGAACCTGCAGCAACTATTTTAGTCTCTTCCTACGAACCTACAGCAATTGTTCCTAAACCTGTTTGGTTTTTCTCTGCAACAACTAAAGTAGAAGGAACAGTGTGACCTATACAAAGATATAAGGTGCCTACTTTCACACCTTTGCTACTATTAAGGCACCTCTTGTAACCTTCCAATTTTTATCAGTAAATGCAACAATGCAACCTTCATTAGCTAGCTACCCTGCTAAAATTAAATTTCTACTTAGCCTTGGAATGTGCCTTACCTCTAGTAGTAGCCAATGATTCCCATTTTGTAACTTAATCTTGATTCTTCCCTTTCCAATAAATTGACAGGGTTCGTTATCTCCCAAATAAACTAGCCCAAAATCCCCTTAGACATAATCAAGAAAATAACTTCTATGGGGTGTAGCATGAAATGAGGCCCCTGAATCAAAAACCCATGAATCATTAGCATTATCTAGGGAAAGAATCAAAGCATCATCTTCAGATTTATTACTTACCACATTTGTCTCCTTATTGCCTTCTTATTTGTCTCCTTTATTCTTCTGAGACAGCAATCTTTCTTCAGATGACCTGGTTTCCCACAGTACCATCAATCCTTTTGTCCTCTATATTGGGACCTCTTGTCCTTTGATTTTCCTCAAGACTTCCCATGACCTCCAGAACCTTTTCCTCTCTCCTTTGATCTGCCCCTGGTTTCTGCATTCAAAACACTACCTAATGTGGACCCTCCTAAGCTTTTCCATCGCATTTTCTCGCTAAGGATAACACCAACAATATCATCCAATTTCAAAGTGTTTGAACCAGAGACAGAGTTACTTACAACCATTACTAAGCTATTCCAACTTTCTGGCAAAGAACATAAAACCAAGAGAGCCCTCACCTCTTCATCAAATTTTACTTTTACAGAAGTTAACTGACTAGTAATCATATTAAACTCATTTAAATGATCTTTCATAAATCCACCTTCAATCATTTTCAGATTAAACAGATGTTTCATGAGAAATACCTTATTTGAGGCTGAAGGTTTTTCATACAATTTAGCCAAAGCTTTCATGAATTCACTTGTTATCTTTGCTTCTATTATATTGAATGCCATAGATGGTGCCATGCACAACCAAATGGTTCCTAGTGCCTTTCTATCTAGAAGTTCCCAATCCTCATCAGTCATTATTGTCAATTTCTTGGCTATTCCTTCCAATGGCCTCCATAAATCCTTCTGATAGAGATAATCCTCCATCTGCATCTTCCATAAATGATAGTTCTACCCATTGAATTTGTCTACCTTCAATTTACCCTCATCTACAATTGCCCCCACTCAACCGTGAGACCTTCCTGCAGATGATAATTGAACACAACCTACTCTAATACCACTTGTTAGGGTTAGTCGGTAGAAGATATCAATTAAATGCAAATAAAGATTAAACAGAGGAATGAAAAATACATAGAAATAATAACAATGATGGGAGATAATTTTAACATGGTTCACCCAAACTTGGGCTACATCCAACAACAGAGAGTCCAATATTGTTATCCAATAAATCAAACTGATTACAACCAGCAATCCCTACAACTCAATATCGCTGCAAATGCTACAATACAATATCAATGGAAACCCTAACCCTTAGCTGTTTTTATCAAGACTTATGCTAGTTACAAAATAGGGTTTTTTTTATGTTGGCTAATAGAAAAAATAAGCCCCCTGGGCCCCACAGGAGGGGCTCTGCTCCCCCCATGCACTCCCCCATTATATAATTTGGGGGGAAACTACACTGATAAAAGTGGGGAAAATTTAACCTCCGAGTCTGATTAGGCTCCATATAACAACACTTTTGTCACAAAGTGACATGAATTAGGAAGTAACAATTACAGATTACCATTTTAGAGAAGAATATAATCACTCTCAGCTATGAGACAGGAGCTTGCAAATAACACTCAGATCTTTTTCTCTAAGATGATAGGAACCAAAATATTACAATGGATCAACTCATAATAAGGGACTATATCAACCCAACAAAAGTAATTATCATAAGCATAACATAGATCAAATAATCAGATCAATCATAAGACACCATTCAAAAATAAGAGAAAAGATTACAAGTAATTTCAATTCATATATTGTTCAGATGGATGTGCCACAATACAAAGAACTCTCAACCCTATATACTCATTTCTATATTTCTTCATGACCTCCATTTCCTATCTTGATCGCCTCCTTCTCATATCTTCTACTCTTCCTCTGAATCAGCCTTTTTCCTTTTCTTCATTCATGGCTTGTTCTATTTTTCTTGTTTTTAAATACGACCTTTTATTTTTTTATTTTTGGCTTCTCCTATTCACTCTCCAAATCTATTCGTCCTACCTTTCTTCCTTTTATGCTTTCAGCCTCTCTCTTTTTGATTCGTGGCCACTTTAGATCAACCTTCATTTGATTATCCTTCTTTCTTGCAAATCAGCCACTTCACCCTTTCCTTGCAGCCTCCTCCTTAGGATTTGTCAGCCTTCTCTTCTTGGCCTTCCTATTTTATCGACCTTATCTATTTCTTTTTTCCAGCCTTTCTTCTCATATCGGCCTCTCCTTTTTTACCTTATAGCCTCTGCAGATCAGCCTTTCCTAGATTTTATTTCTGGGCCTCTCCTTAAACATTGACTGTTCCCCTTCTATAACGGATGCCTTTGTCATAACATCTTGCTCTATCTTGCTTCTGCCATAACGCTGCCTCCATCCTGTTCGGCCTCCTTCAACAAGAACTGCGGTTCAATCTTTGCATAACCGCTATCCAACTGCCATCATTTCTACCACTTACCTCATATTCCCTCCTGTCAATAACATGTAGTTTCTAATTTTTGTTGGAAACAAGGTAGATAACTGAGAGGGGAGTGAATCAGTTATCTTAAATAATTTAACTTTCTGTTCTTCTTTAACAATTAGTGCAGCATCAAAACATATAAGCATGCATAACCATGAGAGAAGAAATAAAATCAATACACATAACACAATGATTTTGATGTGGAAAACCCTGTTAAGGAAAAACCATGGGGTGACTAACCCAAGATTGTATTCTCTGTTAAAAGAATAAGAAGTACAAAATGGCACTTGCCAATTAGGGCTCACTGCCCGAGCACACTGCTCACAAGAGGCTCACTGCCTACAATAGACTTACTGTCTACAAGGTATATATAATGTAACCAAGTGTTTGAACTGATTAGAGGCATCCACATATGCTAAGGTTCAGTTCTAGTTAGGCTCAATATACTGATCTATTACATTTCATTCTTCCTTTGCTTAGTGTTGTTGTTCTGTCACATACCGGACATGTATAGATGCTTCCACACTACTCTCTACTTTTCTTTGTACACTCTATCACACCACACACACCTTCATACCGAAATCCATCTGGTATATATATCTGTACCAAGGATTTCAACATCTTTCTAGTCGGCAACCGGAATACTCAAGATATTTACTAAACCCCGATCTGTCAGCTAAATCCATGCTCACAAAGTGATGCGTATCTAAGACATAGAGTTAGAATTCATCAATCAAGTCATCCAACCATCTATGATCTCTTAAGAAGCTTGATCATCATCAATTTCTCATCCGGATTAAGGTCTAATGCTCTGCAGGTTAGTTCTTGCTCAGTCTACTCTGCCTGTCAGGAACCCAACACTTAGGTGCTCATATCTTTTCACTCTTTCATCACCAGAGGCTCAATCTCTAGAATGTGATAGTCATGGTACTCTTCTTGACTTCCCCAAGTCCGTACTTTGCTGAGATACATCCTCTGAGAGATCCGGACTTGACTATCAAACCTTGCTGCATGCTCTGTTCTTGCTCACTGGACCAAAATACTCTTCAATCTAACTTCCGATATAGACATACCATGTGTTGCGGATGTGTGGGATGGACTTTGTTGCCATCAATGACAACAATCAAGAAGCCACACAGTGTCTCTTGCCAACAATCTCCCCTTTGGCATTGATGATAACACTTAGTGAAAAATGACTAAGTGTCATAGCACACTCCCCCTTGGATGATGCTCTGTCTTATGTACACTTTTACCAGAGCTCCCCCTTAGCTAGATTCCACATTTTTCACTACTCCTCACTCCCCCTTTGACATCAATGGCAAAGGGTGAAATCTGCACACCAAAACTTTTGAAAATCAATCTATGTATTGTCGCATAAGTATATATATACATGTTGTACTTACATATACTTCAGAATATCCGCAAAGGTGGTCTTCAATTGGACAAATTTTGTTGCCCAACTCTGCTTCATCCTGTCCAAAATTGACATGTGACCACTTATCAAAAATGCAAAAGCTTCTGCCTTTTTTAAGTCTGTCAGATCACTGGTCCGGGTTGTGGTCTGAGCATTAGTTAGGGCCTCATGCATTGCCTTTAACTTAGGGATAATTATCCCTCTTAGTTCACTTAGCCTGCTTATTCTATTCTTCTTCTCCTTTTCAAGCCTCTTAATTTCATTAATAGTGGCAATAGTCTGACACTCTTGATTTATTATGGATGAGGTGAGAGGATCAAAATTTTGAGATAAACTTGACAGTTTACTCTCTTGTTCTTCCACCTTTTTGGCAATATTTGTTATCACTGTGGACCAAGATAGACAAAATTTATATAAATCTCCACCATCTTTAAGAGCATTTTCTAGGCTCTTTATCCCAATATCTAGATTTCTCCTATCATTTGCTATAAGTCCTTGTACTTTGAAAAATCTCTTTCCCAAAAACTCTTTTCAGACTTTCTCTTCTGCTGATTTCTCCAAGGAATCAAAATGTGTGCTAATAGAATTAACAAGAGATTTCAAGTTACTAGATGAAGAGGCCAAAGGATCCTTCTGGAAGGATGGCATGATCTTCTCCAACACACCAGATGCAATCTCTATTAGCTCACAGTCTTCCATGTGAGACTTCAAAAGCTTTTCTTTTGCTTTGGCTTGAGCAAAAGATGCTACCTTCATTGTCTGGATCGGAGAGAGAGAGTCAAAATTGAGTGGTCCTTGAAATAGCTTTGGTTCATCTAATTCCATCATTTCTTTGATCAGGAAGTCTTTAACTGCTTCTGCAGTGTCTCTTGCTAGAGACAGAGTCTTCTTTCCTTCTACAGTCTCAGAATTGTCACCTGGGGTCTTGTCTATTTGATCTTCTTCTCTTCCATTTACCTCTTCTTCTTGACTTGCTTTCTTCTCCTTCAGTTCCAGAGTCTGCTGGGGGATCTGGAAGAGAGATGTTTACTTCTTCATGGGCTTCCTCTTTCAGAACAGAGGAATCCAAGTCCTTAGTTTTCTCCTCTCCTATCTCCTTTGACTCTTCTACAATTTTCTCGGTAGAATCTTCCTTTGATGTACTTAATCCTTCAACATCCATGGCAGAAGGTTCATCACTTATGTCCTCAATAACAGGAAGATTGAATCTTTTAAATGCATTCTAGAGGATGTCTTCTGTCTCTTTTTCTATCTAATGTTTCTCTCCAAGCATAAGTTTGTTCATTCTGGCTTTGCTCTGGAACTCATCCTTGTAGTCCTTGAAGATCATATTCATTTTTTTTGGAGTAATGGAAGGATAGAGCTGAATAGCTATTTGTTCCCGAATCTCAAGGTCCTTTGCCTTAGTATTTTCTTTTCTCATTTCAAGTACTTGCTCTAGGCTTTTGGGAATTAGTGAGGTGATTTCAATGAATGCTTTATTATAGATATTCAAATACTTGACTGTGGCTTCCTCCAAAATTCTTTTGTCAGTGTCATTATACTCATCGTAAAATTCTATTATGGGCTGCAGATTCCCATCTACAGTGACCGCCTTGAAGACATCATTAACAAAGAGAGTAGGCCTTTCAACAAATTCTTCTATCTTTTCTTCTGTATGTTTACTGGCAGAGGATTCCATGGATGTTTTCTTTTTCTTCTTCATTATCTTGACCTCCTCATTAGTCTCTATCTCTTCATCATCCTTTTAACTTTTGTATGACCTTGTGGCCTTTGTCTTTGTTCTCTTCTCTCCCTTATCAGATGACTTGGCTTCCAGTTTTGAGTTTTAGAAGAAGCAGGTGCAGAGCTCTTGAAGGACCTAGTCTGGGAGGGTGCTTGCACCAGATGAATTTCTTTTTCTGCTTCTTGTCTTTCTTTCTCTGCTCTTTCTACCTTCTCTCTGTTGGCATCAACTGCCTCCTTTGATATGCCATATTTCTTGGCAATTTCCTCCACTTCCCTTCTCACTTTCCTTTTCATTTCTGGCTGTCTCAATTCAACATGTATTTTCACACTTAATTCTTGAAAGGTTCCAAACCTTTCTGCCTCAGGGTCCTTTGGTTGACTTAGCAGGTGTTGAACATGTAGCTCCAAAATTTTCTCATCTACCTCATATCCCATTGGCATAATCCAGACTGTTCTGGGTTCCACTACCTCCATTATGCATTGATCAATGTCTACCATGAAGCACATTGTATCCTTGTATTTTTCAACTAGAGATTGGGGGATTCTCTCTCTGGCTTGCATCATGCCTTGGAAGTTTTTGAAGTAACCCTAGAGTTTTGTACTTTGTGCCTTGGCATCACCAAGCCCATACATATAGTCTTTGATTTGTATGGCAACCGGTCTGTCATTTTGCCATACCCAACCACTGGATCCGGGTAGCTCATTCATATAGTAAAATAATAGACATAGTATCAGGCCACCATACTTAAATGAATTCTTCTTATCCTTCTTTATTTTCTGCAAATTTTCTAATAGTTGGCTCAGAAGAAGCTCACATAGATCATAGTCTGCATTTTTCCTTAGCATTTCATATGTAGTATATATAGCAGTTTTGGATACTAAATTCTCTCTGTTGGAGTGATAGATTTTGTAACCAATTATCATAGAGGCAAATTTGATAGCTGGATCTATGATGTCTTCTATTGTCATTGCTCTCTTGTCAAATTTTGATCTGGTAGCTTCACTTACAGTTTGGTTCTTGACTAATTTGAGAGTAGGCAACCCACTGGATGAGTGCAAGCTAGTTACTGCCCTAATTGTATCCTTTGTTATTTTGAAGGGCTTCAATAACCACATGAAGTTATCATGTATTCTACTAAGAACATACCAGACCCATTCATCTTCTGCAAAACAGGGGAAGTGGATGCAATGTCCAAAATGCTTATCCTAGATAGCCTTGTATTAAGGTTTGAGTTCAAATGTTTCATTTATTAATTGCTTGTGATAGATATCCATTATCTTGGATTCCTCAAAATCGTTAATGTTGGCGTAAATGTATACCCTAACATCTTCTACGTGTAGAACCCCATGCGGAATGCTTGAGAATGCGCCTAAAGGATCAACTTCTAGGGATTTGTAAGGATGTTTCTTGAACTTAGGGTGCGGCCTATTAGTGATCTTAACAACACTTGGAGTAGCCATTATCCAAAAGATTCATAGAGAGATATTCAAGAATGGAAATACCTTTTTACGCTTTTAGGGTTCACGATATGAGCTGGAAAAGATCGCTAGTTGAATCAGATTCTACGGTTGATCTTTGAGAGGGTTGAAGCAATCTTGTTTGTAGAGCCTTTGCTTTCTTCTTCTCGAGTGCAAATGTACAAATGATGAATAAAAGAATCCTTATATCTCTGCGCAAACCCTAATTTCTTATTGCAATAAATGCACACCTTAAGTCGTTTCGGTTCCCTTGTTCTGAGAGAGATCCTTCCTAATCACTGAGATGCACTTAGAGTTATTCTTGGTGATAATTGACAATGTATCTCGCTTTCTCCAATCATTCCATTTATCCGCAGATCTAAATATTTCAATTTTGAATCATACCGGATCTAACTGTGAGAATCCTGCTTTTGCTAGATGACTGTCAAACTGGATTAATCTTGAATGATTAACCTCTTCAAACTCTTTGTGGATCTTTCATATTTTTACCAAGGGTTATTTAGATGTTTCTCTAAGAGCCCTTTAATCCGCAACTTTCCATGTACCAATTTCAGGTACCAATTGACTGGCTGGGGGAAATTGTTTTCCTTTGTGACTCCCCCTGAGCCAGAGCTCATCTATTTAGTTTCTGGAAGGAATATCAGCACCTGATTCTGGTGCGGATCCATCCCCAACATTTTTTGTACTTCTCTTCCCCCAAATCTTGTTCATCTCGCTTTGAACTTCATCCGCATTCACTTTTCCTTTTCCTTTGTCTTGATTTTGATTATGATGCACCGGACCCCTTTTATCCTAATTCTTACTTCTGTAGAATTTGGCAATATGACTGGATCTATTACAATTGTAGCAAGCTATATTTCTTTGCATATTTGACTGATATCCTCTTGATCTGCATTGATTAGCCATATGTCCCATTCTATTGCATGCAAAGCATCTACCATTGAATGAATTGTTTGTTTGCATATTTCTACATTCATGAGATTTGTGAGCATACCTTTTGCAGTTAAAACACTGTCTGGAGAAGGATGAATTAGTTTGATTCATTCTTCTTCTGCACTGATTTGCTTTGTGACCAAAGTTATTGCACTTGTAGCAGTATCCATTGAAGGATGGATATCTTTGAGCATTTGGTTGTCTTACCGGAGGTCTTCTAGGCCTGTACCTTGGATTTCCTAATCCAGAGTTCTTCTGACTAGATCCGGAGCTTTCACCTTTCTCATATCCCAAGCCATGCTTGTCATCTACCCTCTTTTGGCTTTCAAGAAGAACTTCAAGTTGAGCAAAACTTATCTTGAATTTTTCTTTGTATTCATTTGTTGTTTGAAGATCCCTTTTAAGAGTGTCTATCTAATTTTCAAGTTGTTCTTCATTATCTCTAGCTTCTTCAAGATCAGATTCCAGATGCCTGATTATTCTATCTATTTTGTGGTAGTCTTCTGACTTCTCCTTAAGAGATTGTTTTAGATTATCTTCCAATTTTCTTTTCTCTTCAATTTCTTGGGTGAATTTCATAACCCCTAATTCCATTTCATTTCTTACCATAATGACCTCTTTTGATAGCTTCTCACATAACTTGTTTTTCTCTTTCAGATCTTCATTAGTATCATTGGCTTCACTTTGACTTGCTAATTGTTGAAGAAGTTTCTTTCTCTTTTTAACAGAGATACTCAGTTTTTCTTTTAGTTCATTTATGAAGTCATCAGCTTGTTTGAGTCTTTCCCTCAGGTTATTGACTTCAGAGTGAGATTGCTCAAGATCATCTAGGGCAGACTGAAGTTGTTCCCTCATACCATACATATCCATTGAGATTCCCAGATCTTCCTCAAGCTGTTAGGCTCTGTTTGGAGGAACTTAGCTCTGATACCAATTGTTGGAAACAAGGTAGATAACTGAGAGGGGGGGTGAATCAGTTATCTTAAATAATTTAACTTTCTGTTCTTCTTTAACAATTAGTGCAGCATCAAAACATATAAGCATGCATAACCGTGAGAGTAGAAATAAAATCAATACACCTAACACAATGATTTTGATGTGGAAAACCTTGTTAAGGGAAAAACCATAGGGTGACTAACCCAAGATTGCATTCTCTATTAAAAGAATAAGAAGTACAAAATGGCACTTGCCAATTAGGGCTCACTGCCTGAGCACACTGCTCACAAGAGGCTCACTGCCTACAATAGACTTACTGTCTACAAGGTATATAGAATGTAACCAGGTGTTTTAACTGATCAGAGGCATCTACATATGCAAAGGTTCAGTTCCGGTTAGGCTCAATATACTGATCTACTACATTTCATTCTTCCTTTGCTTAGTGTTGTTGTTCTGTCACATACCGGACTTGTATAGCTGCTTCCACACTGCTCTCTGCTTTTATTCGCACACTCTATCACACCACACACACCTTCATACCAAAATCCATCTAGTATATATATCTGCACCAAGGATTTCAACATCTTTCTAGTTGGCAACCAGAATACTCAAGATATTTACTAAACCCTGATCTGTCAGCTGAATCCATGCTCACAAAGTGATGCGTATCTAAGACATAGAGGTAGAAGTCATCAATCAAGTTAGCCAACCATGTATGATCTCTTAAGAAGCTTGATCATCATTAATTTCTCATCTGGATTAAGGTCTGATGCTCTGTCAGTTAGTTCTTGCTCAGTTTGCTTTGCCTGTCAGGAACCCAACACTTAGGCACTCATATCTTTTCACTCTTTCATCAGCAGAGGCTCAATCTCTAGAATGTGACAGTCATGGTACTCTTCTTGACTTCCCCAAGTCCACACTTTACTGAGATACATCCTCTGAGAGATCTTGACCTGATTGTTAGACCTTGTTGCATGCTCTGTTCTTGCTCGTTGGACCAAAATACTCTTCAATATGACTTTCGATATAGACATACCATGTGTTGCAGATGTGTGGTATGGACTTTGTTGCCATCAATGAAAACAATCAAGAAGCCACACAGTGTCTCTTGCCAACAATTTTAACATGTAGACCTTGTTCTCTATCACATTCAGCTTCCTTCTATAATGGTTGTCGTTTAATCTTCCTTTTGCCTTTGCCACTTGCATATAATGGTCGTCCTTCTATGACATCAGACTACACCCTACCAATTATGAGCTTATTTATGTAACCATTTGAATCTCAGCAAACTAATGTTTAACTATTAATGTTCATGTCGCCTAAGCAACAGGAACTTCCTTCTACCTCTATCCTATCATTCAAACCTACCCAATGAACCTAAAATTTAATGGCTAACACAAAATTTAAAAATTAAGATGCCCCTGCATCAGACTCCCCAGGGGACAAAAATCATGTGCTCCTACACATGGTGTTATTGATCAACTTATTCCTCACTAAACCTTTTCTTCCTCTTCTTCTACATTCTCTCTAGGTTATTGGCCACCTTCCTCCAATATTGTTGTGCAACACTATGGGCTGCCTTCCTGTGACCCCTTGCATCCATCATTGTCCACTTCCAATCTCAAATCCTCATCTCTTCCACATTTAAAATATCATAATTTAATGGAAAGATTTCCATGCCTCCAACATCACACTCTTCATCTTCATGCTCATATTGCTCATCTAATATCTTTTCCAACCACTCCTCTTTTATGGGCAGCTGCTGTAACAAATTAGTTTCGGATTCATTTTCCTTCTCATGCCTCATCACATTCATCTCATAACTCGTCATGACTGCATCATCTTTGGTCTTCATTCCTATAACTTATGTATCATCATCTTCATCCTCCCTAGGGGTGTTCTTGGTTGTCCCGCATTTTCTTAAATCTTCAACCTTTTTATTCCATTCTTGCTCAATGGCTGCCAACTACTTCCACAACTCCTCTTTAGTGTCTTCACTTGCTACTTCTTCTTTTGATTTTATCTCTACATTACTTTCATTTTTCTTTTGTTGGTCTTCTTCTTCTTGGACCACTGCTTCTGCCATATCCAAATTTGCATATGTTACTACTGTCCACGTTTCATGTTCATCCAACTTTTCCTCCTTTTTGTCACACCTACATTTCCCAATTTGCCTTTGTTTACCTTCCTGCCTCTTTTGGTATTTTCTCCTCCTTATTTCTTTCTCATCCATAATCTCCCACACTTTTTCTTCATACTCATTCATTTCCCAATCACTATTTAATTCATTGCTATCAACACAATCAAATGGATTTTCCCTTACCTTACATACATCTTGCTTCTCCCGCTGCAATTCCACTACAGGCTTATTATTTTCCTTGCCATCCGCTACTGGCTTCACCTTGCTTCCAGGTTCATGTGAATTGAATTCCTCTACATGCTCCTTATCACTATCTCCCTTTTCAACCTCTACTCTTTTATTTGTCTCAGCATCATTCATTGTTGTACCACTCGCCTTTACTGCTACCACATTCTTTTCTCTCCATATTTTGTTTGTCACAACCTTGGGCTGCTCTCTTTTCTTTGTTGCACTTATACTTCTCTCTTCTTGGTTAACTTGCCTTGCCTTCATCCTCAAATCATCTTCCCTAGCCCTCTTTTCTGGCCAATTCATTTTCACATCCAGTTGCCACTTATGCATTTGCACAACCTTCATTCCTTGCACTTGTTTGTTAGTAAAAACACAATCAGAAGCACCTACCTTTTTACAATTTAATTGTTTCCCCATAACAACTTGTTTTCCCTGCCAATATGGAACTATATACCTATGATACTTAATCACATTTGCATTTTCTAATTGCTTCCTCTTCTTATCAACTTGTCTATCCATATTCACACTTCTGTTCACATAATCAAAACTAATAATTTCCTTACCAAAATTAACATTTTGTCCTTCCATTACCGGTTGTCCCAAATTTCTTTTCATCTTGGCTTCCTAGCTTTCCAACTTTTCTTCCCCAGAAGCATCTTGTGTTGTTGCTACAACTTCTTCTAAAGCATCTTGAAATTCAAAAACATCTTCCACATCTACATTATCCTTTGAAATCAATATTTTACAATTCTCATCTTCTTCATATTTAAATTCTTTGCATTGTACCTCTTCCTACTGTATCACTGCAATTTGTTCAGCTATTGCAACTTGGTTTCCCTTCTCTCATCTTCATCTCCACCCAAGGGTGCTCTGCTAGACCATTCTCTTATCCATTTCAAGGTATCATCCTTGACCTTCATCATCCCTATATATACACATTTAAACACAACATTAGCAATTAAAATAAAGGACCAACATGTCCTCGTAAGTGCCTCCCTTAGGGACCCTCTCATCTCTTCATTCTTCTCTTCTAAAAGTGCTGCTTGCAGCACTTCTTTCTCCTCTTTCTCTCTTCTTTCCTTGAAGTCCTCCACTATGAGAACTTTTTCCTCCTCTTTCGGTCCATGTTTCTCAAATGGCAACTCTCTGCTATCCCATCTTCTATGGGTACTCTTTCCATTCTCATCTATTCTTTTTAAGGCATTCATGTTTTGCCTTCTTCTTTCTTCCACAATCCTATTTACAGGCCATTTTACTTTCTTTTTCATTGGCCATATCCAAAAGTATTCCTGGCTTTCTTCTTCATATCTTTGCTGCATGGCAATCATGTACTCTTTTAAATCTCTTTTTAATGCTGCCAGCTCTCTTTCAAAATCCATATTTTGCTTCTTCATCTTTTCCAAGCTAAGTTACCTCACTTCGATGATCTACTCAGCGCTCAGAATCTTCTGCACTTTGATACCAATATGATAGCATGAAATCTAGAACTCATGCTCTAATACTATTCTAAAGGCACACTTCCATATGCAAGCTCAAATACCCAATATAATCCAAACAACAAATAACTAGCCTCACCACACTAAACTGATTTCTACAGGCCTTCTGTCAAAAAGTGACAGGAATCAAGAAGTAACAATTATAGATTACCATTTTAGAACAGAATATAATCACTCTCAGCTATGAGACAGAATCTTGCCAATAACACTCAGAACTTTTTCTCCAAGATGACAGGAACCAAAATATTACAATGGATCAACTCATAATAAGGGACTGTATCAACCCAACAAAAGTAACTATCATAAGCATAACACAGATCAAATAATTAGATCAATCATAAGACACCATTCAATACTACGAGAATAGATTATAGGTAATTTCAATTCATATATTGTTTAGATGGATGTTCCACAATACAAAGAACTCCCAGCCCTATATACTTGTTTCTGCATTTCTTCATGACCTCCATTTCCTGTCTTGATCGCCTCCTTCTCTTATCTTCTACTCTTCCTCTAAATCAGCCTTTTGTCTTTTCTTCATTCACGGCTTGTTCTATTTTTCTTTTTTTTAAATATGACTTTTTCTTTATTTATTTCTAGCCACTTCTATTCACTCTCCAAATCTATTCGTCCTACCTTTCTTCCTTTTATGCTTTTAGCCTCTCTCTTTCTGATTCGCGGCCTCTTTAGATTAGCCTTCATTCGACTATCCTTCTTTTCTTACAAATTGGCCACTTCTCTCTTTCCTTGCGGCCTCCTCCTCAATATTCATCGGCCTTCTCTTCTCGGCCTTCCTGTTTTATCGACCTTCTCTATTTATTTTTTCCGTCCTTTCTTCTCATATCGGCCTCTCCTTTTTTACCTTACGGCCTTTGCAGATCGGCCTTTCCCATATTCTATTTTCGGGCCTCTCCTCAAACATCAACTCTTCCCCTTCTATAATGGCTGCCTCCATCATAACAACCTACTCTATCTTGCTTTTGCCATAACGCTACCTCAATCCTATTCACCCTCCTTCAACAAGAACTGTAGTTCAATCTTTACATAACCACCATCCAACTACCATTATTTATGCCACTTCCCTCATATTCCCTCCTATCAATAACACGCAGTTTCTAATTTTAACCTATAGGTCTCATTCTCTATCACATTCAGCTTCCTTCTATAATGGTTGTCATTTCATCTTCCTTTTGCCTTTGCCACTTGCATATAACAATCGCCCTTCTATGACATCGGCTTGCACCCTACTATGTTAGGAACCCGTGTTTAGCCCTTCTCTTTACTTTGTTAGTATATTGTTGTTGGACGCATATGCTTTATAAGTCATCTCGTGAGTATATTGTATTATCCCACATTCATGGGGAGTAATAGTTATTTAGATTAGACTTAGTATATAAGTACGTGTTGAGGCCAATGAAGGCATCCACGAATTTATTGTATTGAGCTTGCTCAAAGGAGGTTGACCCTCGAAGTGGCCTGTGATCAATAAATTCTTTCTATGTTTCTGCTATTTCTATTATTTGTGCATTTTTTATTATATTGTTGCAAGATGTTCCTTTCATCTAGTATCAGAGCGCTTTCTTGGGCTCGCTGGGTGGAATTTTTGTTGAATTTTTTTTTCACAGTGGCCTCCAAGCGCTGTAATTATTGCAGTAGTTCTTTTTTTCTTTGCATCTGTATTGTTCATTTCAATTATAGGTTCAGATCAGGGAATAATCCCTATCCGCTTAACTGTGGGAAGTGCCTGGGCATAGCCCTAAAACTCATAGTGAGGAGTACCATAGGAACCCTAAAGTAGCTGGCCCATTGAGAGGACCTGCCAGTGAAAAGGGCAACGACCCCTACCTGATTAACTAATTCCCATCCATGAGGTAAACCAAGAGCTGTCGTTTGTGGCAAAGCGGTTATCAGTTTTACCTGAGCTGTGGAGTGAGGGGTACTGCCCCAATACGCAAGCCGTTAGATAGCATTGGTAGCCGAGTGAATCCCTTGAACCTTTAGGAAGCCAAACATACCTGGGGTCCATATCTATTTCCAGTTGATAAATCATAGATTGCATCTGTCCAAAGCTGTTGCAGATCATTTCCAGAAAAGAAAAAAAATCTATCTTTTTGCCATATCTTCCTTGCTTTAGCTATGTTTCCTCTAAAAATTCACTGGAACCCTTGAAATTCTATTCTGCATATTTCCTTCCTTGAGGACCCTATCCCAAATTCCACTTATCAAAGGCAAAAATCCCACATTTATCTATTTTTAGGGTTTGCCATAACTTCTTCAATTCTCACCCAATCGCCTTCAAATTTTGCCATAGTGTTCATTTCCTATTTCTGCTCCTTTGTCCCTCTTGGACAAATTTTCCCATTCTTTCATCCCGCTTCTAAAATCCCCATTTCCTGTTTCCCTGTCCCTCAGAAAGTGTCCAAAACCTAGTCAAACCTCAATTACCCATCAGAGTTTTTCCCAAATCCAAATTTTCCTTTACTAAAAAAGTTTGTTTTTGTTTTTCTGCCCATTCCCCCCCCCCCAAAAAAAAAAACTCCTGGTTATGGTTGTCACCCGCGCAGGAGAAAAAAACATGGAGGATGAACTTGTAGCCCTCAAGACCAAACTCTAAGATCTAGATGAAAAATTCTTGGCCTCAATCTTTAGCATTTAGCCATGAACAATAGACGGTGGCCAGAGTCTTCTGCAAACATTGGGTTCTCTTCTTCCAGCAATTTTTGTGGGCCGAAGCTTGATTTTCCTCGCTTCAATGGTGAGGATCCAACTAGATGGATATACCAAGCAGAACAATATTTCAGTCTGCATAATACTTTTGATGTCAACAAAGTCCCACTTGCAACCTTTCATTTGGAACATGAAGCCCTTCAATGGTTCCGTTGGTACATCAAGGCTCATGAAGAGCCAAAATGGATAGATTTTTGCAAACTCATTTTGCAACGATTTAGCCCTAGTGCTTTTGATGACTTTACAGGAGCACTCACTAAACTTCGCCAAACTGGCACTGTGAGAGAATATCAGACATAATTTGAGAAACTGGCCAATCACATAGAGGGATTGTTTGATGAATTCTTCAGGAGTTGTTTTGCATATAATAATCGCCCTTCTATGACATTGGCCTACACCCTACTGATTATGAGCTTATTTATGCAACCATTTGAATCTCAGCAAACTAATGTTTAACTATTAATGTTCTTGTCTCTTAAGCGACGAGAACTTCCTTCTACCTCTATCCTATCATTCAAACCTACCCAACAAACCCAAAATTTAACGGCTAACACAAAATTTGAAAATTAAGAAGATGCCCCCGCATCAGTTAAGGTATCAAGTAAAAATCATAACAATTTACTAGTGGATCGACATATTGATCCTCAACTATAATATTCAATACCTATAGATTGATCTAAAAAGAAGGAAAAAACTTTTGATAATGAAAAGAGAAAGAAAATAAAATCAAAGAGTTAATCAAACCAAATGATATGAGTAATCTCTACTGGTAATTTAGATGTTTGGCTAGTAGTAAAGCTATGCCTTGAGTAAAACCAAAGGTAACTCCATCAAGGCTATGGATGTCTAGTTGGTAGTGGACCAATGTCTAGGTAATTAGAGACATGTCCAAAAATTATTATGCTTACTCATAAGGCCTATGTCTATTATAAGGTAAAATGTATTTTCTTAACATGATACCCAATCTATGGGATTCAAGTATTACAAGTTTAGGAAGGTGAAGAATTTAAATGCACACATTATGGTTAAGTTAATACTCAATATTATTTTATAGTTGGGTTGTACTAACTTGGTTATGGTTGCACCTCTTTGTTTTTAGTCTTTCTAGTTAATAGATTTTGAGTTCTCAGGGAGTTTCATTAGATTGCATTACAAATTTTATTCTATGGCATCATGATTTCTACCTATGTATGAAATATCGTGTGGAATATTTATTTGTAGATATTTGAGAGTTGAATTAGTAAGAATTGATGCCCTTTGTATTCCTAATTTTTACCTCAAGTGTGTATTTTGTTTCTTCTATGGGAATTTATTGTGGCCTCCACATCACACCTCTAATCATTTGGAATTTTGGACCTTTGTGTTTAAACTTTTCCTTGATTTTGGTCATGGAGATTTAGATGTGTTAGTTTGTGTGGTCATGGTAATAGTTTTTGCTTGATTGCAAGATTTTCAATCTTTAATTCAAATTCACAATTGAAATCTTAAATTCAAATAATTTGCATCAAAATTCATAATGTCAAGATGTTCATTGTCTAGGAGGTTCTTGGAAAAGTTAGGTTTCAAGAGAAAATTGAAAATTCTAAGGTAAAGATGTAAAATCCATCTTTTTTAAAGTTTTAGGGTTTTTATTCAATATTATAATATTTTACAAACTTACTTCAAAAATTGAGTGGCCTTAGCTTCTATTCATATCCCTATTAGAATGTTGAATTAGACTCTATTGGTATCCCTATCAGAATGTGCTCATTGTGTAACCAAATAGAAACTATTGAGCATCTTTTTTGATTCCCAATATGATTTTGATATTTGGTCTTCTTTTCTTGGTAACAATATAGGCTAGAATAATAAGGATGGTTTTACTTGGTTTTGTCAAAGCCTTTCTATTGATCTTAATAAATTTTGGCTTGTTTTTACCAATGAGTTCTTCTGAAATATTTAGAAAAAGAGGAATGAGGAGGCTTTCCAAGGAAAAAAAAAAGATACTAACTAAGTCCCAATGTGAACTCACCCTTACTATATACTTTTGCAGGTCTCCATGATACTCGAGATTCCTAAGGAGAGATTCTCAATCTTGTTGGAGGAGGGACTTTCCATTGTATACAAAAAAGGCGGTAAAAAGAGTTCACTTTTGGCCCCAAGATAGGAGTGACTTGAATAAGGATGAGATGGCAATTTTAAATGATTATATGAAGTCACACAACATTACCAAGCCTAAGAAGAGAGAGAATACTAAACTAGCAGTGAAGAACAATTATGAAACTATTGTCAAAGATTTATACCCCAAGGCAATGGTTGATCTACCTATTGGTACTTTTGAACTTATGATCAACATGATTATAGTAGTAACCAGAGATGTTGTTGGGAGTACTGTTGGTTTAATGATTGGCTATATAAAGCTTTTTGGTATAATACTTCTTATGTACCAGTGATTCTGATATAATGTATTTTGGCTACCAATTATGATGTGGACTCTAGTATGGATATTATGTGGATTGTATTTTTTTGGTTGATGGAGTAGTTGCTCCATATATTGTACCTTCTAATTTATGTGAATGATTTCTATTATTAGAAAACCTAGTGGCCTTTATTTCTCTTCAAGATCCTAGACTTTACTTTGATCCTTGTATGTGTCACAAACCTACCACTAGATCCCCAAGACCCATGTGTCATTACAACGTCAAGGCTTCAAACTTCATGTGTAACGTTGTAATTACATTTTCCAATTGCATATCCATCTCAAAATTTTGCATTGTTAAAGAAGCAAGAAATCTAAAATTCACATGCTCATTCATAATAAACTTACAAAGTTACAATCTAAGCCAACTTCCTTCCAAATTTATCTAGAGTTTTAGACCCTAGTTGTAACCCAATAACTACAAAATTACAACTCTACTTTACAAGCCTACTTCCCTTATATATGAGATTTTGAACTCTACCACACCTTTGTATCTAAAAAGTTGTAACTAGACCCTAAAACCCTTTAATAATCAATATCTCAAACTTTTGAACTTCACATTCTTGTTGGTAGTTGTTGAGTTGCAAGTTTACATTTCTATTTTGAAACCCTACCTATTCATTCCTTCTAGAGTTCCAAACTTAGCATGCAACCTTGTAAGCGTTATACTACTACAATCAAACACTAGAACCTTGCACCACTACTCACCTTTAGATTTTAAAACTTTCTAAATTGACTCACAAGTCTTACATGGCTACAAGAGAACTAAAACCCCACCTATTCATTCTTTCTAGTGTTTTGGACTTTGCATGCACTTTTACAATTGTTACACCCTTGCAACCAAACCGCATAATCCTACACCTTTATTCATCTTCATATTTTCAAACTTTCTAGACCAACATGCAATTCTTACATGACTACAAGAGAACTTTAGAACTGTACCTATTCATTCTTTCTAGAGTTTTGAACTTCCTAAATGCTCCTTTAATCTTACAAAGCTACACCAAAATCCCAAAACCGCATTGTAAGCCAAAATCTAAAACTTTGAACCTCCTAAGCAATTTTAAGGCCTAGGTGATGTTTATAAAAAATAAGAAGTCTATTTGCATATAGATTCAATGCTTTAGTATTATTTTTAACAATTCATTTACATGATATGAATAAGAATATATCAAATGTGACCTAGTTGGTTCAAGATTTATATGACAAAAATCTTATCTTATAAGAATATTGATACTCTATTTTTGGTATTTGTAGGGGTTTGTGTCATTGATGTAAGATTCATGGGTATGAAGAGGATTAGTACCTAGAACTATAGTTGTAGAGGGAGATATAATGAGTAGGAAGATGATTAGCTACTCATGAATGTCAAGGATGATTATGGACAAGGATTTCCAAATACTTTTATTATTCATGGCAATATTTTCATTAGATTCATGTAATTCAGATACTACTAGAAGAAGAGAAACTAGAGTCTTTGAATCAAGTTTGGTGGCCAAAGTCAAATTATTACTATTTTTTTAATAAGGACTTGTAATTTCAAATTATCATGACTCTTGACCTCTCCAAATTTTATTTATCATATGTGGTTTATAGAAGGGATAAAAATTCAAATTCATTTCCAAAGTATACCTATGTAAGTAAAATCATGACTATTTATAGGACTGGGAACCAAAACATTTTCTTTTGATAGTAAAATTTTATATTCTTTATGTTCTTTCCTTTCCTTTTCTTTAGTTTTCTAGTCATGACCTAAATTGATTGACTCTTTGCATTAAATTCATGAGAATTTGATTGCATTCAAATATGTTTCATATCACTAGGAGTTTCTTAGGGAAAATTTCTTTTACATGGTCAATCTAAAAATTTTAGTGCAATCATAAACATGAAGCATACACCTTGTGCAACAACTATAGGAGTTATACCTATAACTTAGGCCTAAGATTGGTTGGTTGTTGACTATTTCTTCCATGGTTCTCATATGCTTTGAACATGCATCCTCTTGTGTCTTGGCTATGAATCATCAGGTCAAACAAATGAGTGGTTACAACTCAATTTTGTTTTCTCACTAAGTGACATTTGAAGGAAAAGACTTACTAGGCTCTGTTGATGATGATGTTAGTCATAACAACAATGATAAAATTCACAAAGCAAACCTTATCTTCTTGAAGAATACGATCAATTTAGGATCAATTAATGATTCGAAGTCTCCATTGACTAGTTCATAATCTCCTAACAATCTCTCAATTGGTTTGATGTGAATTGTTGTTTCCCATTTTGGGGCCTTACACTTGATTCTGAAGTATTTTGTGTCCTGATATGTAGTTATTACTTTATTTCACCTGTTCTCTATAAATTCTCAACAAATGATGTTAAATCCTACAATATATAACTAGATCATGCAGATATTTATGTTAAGCTTGATCATTCTTCTAATTATCACTCCGGTTAAGAATATTTATGACTATTTTGATTAGTTCTTCTAAAATTATCTCCAATTTACTCAAATTTGAACTAATGTGAGCTAGATTTTGCTTTTGCACTTCAAATTGCTCTAAATAATGTGCCTACAAGCATATATTTCTATGATCTTTATCATGATTTATGATTATTTGAATGATATTTGTAAATTTATGTGCACTTTGTTCAAATATTCCTAGGATATTCATATTTCTACGGATGTTTGCATATTTAGTATTTTGTTTATCATTTTTAGTATTTTGTAGTTGTTATGATGGTGATTCAATTAAATTTAAAGAAATAGAAATTAAATTCTAACTTTACTAAAATAAATGAAGTTTGGTCACTGATCCATATATATCCTCGATACTTTCATGAAATATAAGAAAATCAAACCATATTTCACCAGGACATTCCACAGCTACATATGATTGATGCGAATGTTCAAAGGAAAGGATAATAACAACATTCATAGACTAAAATGCACTCCAAAGGATGCATCAAATTAAAGGAATGTCTAGATATCATCCATAGATTATGCAAGATTTACGATAATTTGTAATCAAAAGTCTTCATCTTCATTCAAGTATGCAAAAGGAATATACATTTACAATTGACTTTGAGAATGAATCGTGACATTCAACAATCCAATCTCAATTTAGATTCTAATAATGTTCAATTGAGAGTCTCCATCCTTTTATAGAGCAAGGATGAGAACTAGTTACAAAAGATCCAACGATCAAGATTTATTTATGATAATCAACAGTCCAAAAATCTTTGATTAAGTCAACAATTAAAACACGTGTCATAATTTGCCAGTTGGAAGCTATCTATAAGGCATGAGAAAATGTCCTCTAACCCTAGATTTGGTCAATATGACTTCTTTACTCTCATTCTATCAGAGTACCCTTCTGCATCTACTCACTCAGACACATCTGATCCTTCATGGATAACCATCCTGGTGTCCAACTTCTTATGATAATCACATGCTTCTACAAAAGTATCCACCTGAAGCTTACTGATCACCTGAGCCCTTGCCTTAGCATATTTTAGTGCTCTTATCTATTCATCTAAGGATTTCATCATTGATGCTCTATTTCTACTTCCTTATCATATGCCTTCACTTTGACATTCAACTCTGCCATTTCATGCATAACATCTTCTTTAAAGGACTTCACTAGGTCTTCTGCCACTTCTCTAAACTTATCCTTGAATATCTTGATAGCATCATCTATCTCTAGCATGACCTCATCTTCCACAACATCTTCCAACAAATCCTCTAGCACTTTCACTTCATCTTCTAATAGGTCATGTATCTTGGTCTGCATATCTCTTACTCTAGTCATGCTTGTTTTCAACACTTCCAGCTCAAATTGTAGCTCTGTACCCCAGGTTTCTAACAGAGGAAGGGTCATATTGGAGATAATCTTTTCAGTAACTCTTCATCTATCATCCCTTTAGCCTATTTGATCCTATCCAATGCATAATTGCATTGCCTTATTCTTTGAGTGAATTCATTCTTCAAAGAATCAATACCTTCCTTTAAATTGGACAATGTGTCCCAATTGGACCTAGAAGTTCTTATTAATTTCTCCCTAAATATCATGAATCTCATGAACCATTTATTCATAATGTGAGCTTGATGCTTCTAAGCATCCAGACCTATTACATGGGCTTCTCTGCAACCTGTATAGTAGAAGTGGCTTCACTAGTCCTTGGATAAACTATTGTAACTGAGCATGTTGCTCCTTCAGTTCCTTCTTCTTGGCTTTTAACATCTTTATTGTAGATACTATAGCCTGAGTGCTTTCAATATGTTCCTGCACTTCCTATTCTATAATAACATGACCTAAATCAATCTGTGTTACTTGAAATTCCTCTAGCCTAATTTCTCCCTTGGCCTTCTCTACCATTAGGATAGCTACCTAGGTTGTTCTTTTCCTACTCACAGGATCCCTCTTTATTGTGGAGACTACAGCTCTCCTTTTTGAATTTGATGGATCTAGAGTAAATAGTGACTTGAAATCAAAATGTACCGACTCTTCTCTTGCTTGGCTTACCTCTGAGGATACCAATGATAATGTAGATGACTCAATGATCCCTTGATCTTGTTTCTCCTTTTCAGCATCTAGTGCATCTTCTTTCTCAGGCCTTGTATCCTCTTGTCTTTGTTCTGGAGGTGGCTGATCTGCATGTGCCATACCTTCTTGCTTATCTTGACTAGAACCATCCTAAGGTATATCCTTAGTTTGTTCTTCATGCATTTGAGCCTCTATTTGGATATCCTCAAGCTTTTATGCCTAATCATCTTGATGGGGCTTTTTCTCTAGTTGCCTATTATCACCCTCACCAATTTTATTGCTTGAATCCCTGATTGATCCTAACATAGGATCCTCTTCAAGTTCCTTCATCAGAGTATCCTAATGTCCTTGTTTACTTTTATTTCCATGGATGTCTGAATGTGATCATTCTATGTGAGCATCATCCCTCCTATCAACAACTTCCATTTGGATATTCTCTTCCTATATTTGGCTATCTTTAATAGCCTCTTCTTCAGTTTTTCCTCCTTCAAGCAGATAAGTCAAATCTACCACTGCTAGGCTAGTTACCGTCTCAATTAAAGTATTCAAAGGTCCCATATGTACCTCTACCTTAGAGGATTCTTCTCTTTCCATTTTTGCACTTAATGGAAGAGCCTTAGCAGCTTCCATCTCCATTGCTTGGCTTTTATCCTCTTGTTCCAACTTAGTTTTTACCTTGATTATGCTCTCTACTAGTACATCATGTTGTAATTCCCTAACTATATTCAAGGATGACTCAGTTTGTTGTGATATAGCTACATTAGGTGATATTGCTCCTCTCATATGAGGGCCTTGATATTTGCTTTGTCTTGGCACCTTAACTCCTTGTAGAAGATCCTTCTCTATCCCCAACAATGTTTCAATTGGGACCTGATCTTTCTCTTTATCACTTACATCTTCCAAATTGCCCCCTATTTGGCTGGGACCTCCTTCTTCTAGAGGCTCTTCTTCTTCCTCTACAACTGGTGCTTTAGACTTTGATACATGAATAGAAACCATAGGTGTACCCTTGGGAGGTGAGGGTGGTGCATATACTAATGACACTCCCTCTATTGTAGGCTCATCTGTAGCTCCTGATGAGTTGGGTTCTCCTAACTTGGTCCCAAGGACCTACCTTTTTCATACCAGGAAATCATCATATCCTGGCTCTTCTCTATCTTTCATCTTTCTCTTTTTATCAAAGGTTACTGCAACACCTTTTTCTTTCAACTCGTTTACCTTTTGAGATGGACCCAGTTTTTGGTCATTTGCATGACCGTTGCAATTAGGAAATCAATTTATGTCTCATCTCCTTGACTCAAGTCTGGAGAAGAAATGGTGTCATTGTATATTTTATTCTCTTCATATTCCGGGTCCATGATATCTCCATCATCCCTTTTGAGTTGTGGTGGTACTTTGGGCTGCCCCATGGTTCTTATTTGATCCAAGTTTAGCCTTTGATACTCCTTCTTCTTGACCTCGTGCTCATCATCACAGTCGACCTAGTAGTCTTCAAGATGCACACTATGTTTGTACTTCTTGTTAAATCTCTTCTCCACCCTATGGTATCGGTCATAATCCTTGGCTAAAGGAAATACTTGTAAGTTCAAGTTCTTCAAATCTCCCTCAGCATCCTTGGCATTATCTGAAGGTACCAAGTACTAGTCACTCTGTATGGGAAACTTCCTGTAAGGTCTCCCTTCCTTCTTCTTTGACAGCTCAAATATAGGCAATTATTGTATGACCATTTCCATCAGAACTATCTTATCTAATGGGTATCTTGGGAGCATGAACGGATGGCCATTGAATCCCTCCATCTAGATGTATAAGTACGTCTTGGCTTGAATAAACCAAGAACCATATGGATCAATCAACTTCATGGCTCCTATTGAAAATCTTTTGTTCTTATCTCCCTCTAAGAGTCGGACCATGTGCATTATGAAGCAATCATTCACAATCTTGTAATGTTGCATAGATTGTGTCCTCTCCAACTGGGGATAATGCTCCCAAAGAGTCCTCTCTTGGGGCAATCTTCCCATCTTTCCTATTGTGTGTAGACCATTGAATGTTCCCTTGGCCACACAAGCATACATTAGATATGAATTCATCTTGAATCCATGTCTTTTAGTTTCTTCCATTTGATTATCTGCTCATACAGGGCATCACTTATGATTTTGGCCCATTGGACCTTTGGATCTTCATTTTCAATAACCATTCTTATTAATCCAAACATCCATGGCTCAAAAATCCCACATTTTTCCATCCCACTCATCCTGCTGAGTAGGAACATCATGTATTGTACTTCTAGGCTGAAATCAAACTTATATAAGTGTTGGGGTATTTTTGTAGCTACTTTGTATTTCTGGGTCTCTCCATCCTTGGAAGATGACCTTTCTACAGTCTTTTTGGTTTGCATTGAATTCTTTAGCCAGTGCCTCTAGGTCTGGCACATAGATGGATCTACATACTAGCAAATAAAATGCCTCAGTGATGCCATCCATAGATAAATTAGTGTAAACCCATCCCTATTTCTCCACTCTTCTAGTGACAACATTATAGTTTAGAATACAGGCAATCAAGAGCTCAAGAGCCTCAGGAGCATATGGAAACCCTACCACATAATACACTATCTTCACTATGTTCTTTAATATGGAATGATCCTCCCTGGCATTGATCCTTTCCCTGAATGCTTCTATGTCTGCGGCACCGCAGTGCGTATCCTCTACGAAACCTTGTTTGTTACAGATGCTATTTGATTTCAGAAACATATCATGTTTAAACTCTACATCACGTCTGTCCATCCTGGGCTAAGACATTTTGTCTTGCAAATCAAACACACTAGTCTCAAATAATAGTATATATCTATCTAGGGTTAGCACATATCAACTCTCCATATTTCGAAAGAGGTAAAATGTGGTGCAAGGGCACCCTCATTCACATGTTAATCAACATCATACACAAAATTTGGGGAAATAAAACAAATATTTTAATTCTCCAACACTCTAAGTAAAAGACAAGGCAAGTTGCATATGGACAAAAATCCTAGTCACCTCCATGCTAGAAGACAAAGATTGGACAATGAAAAGTTTTCAAGTACCCAAGTCATATTTAAGAAAGTAATAAAAGAATCCCAAGAGTCACCTTTCTCCAAGTTGGACACTACCAAGCAAGAAGAGGAATACCAAGAGCCATTGGAGCCTAAAATGAGAAAGATGAAACTATGCAAAGGAGATCTTATAACTAGATTGAAGTTTGGCTCCAAAGAGGCATTGAAAAAGAAGAGAAAAGACCAAATTTATTTCTAATTTTTGCAGGTCATCAAGAGGACATCCATGGGTGATGTTGAAGATAATTCTCTAAGGGAAATACATCCATTTTGATGAGGCAAAGAAGGTGAACATCCATGGTGACTTGTTAGACATGAAAAATTTCTGAATTTATAAGCTTGTGGAGGTGGATAGTTGGAAAGTTTGTTGGAGATATTTCATAGTTAGATTTGTGGAGGTTATGTATTTGTGTTACCATCTTGATTGGCTACATAAAAACATTTGGGTTGTAAGTGTTAGTGCCTAAATTGACTGGCAGTTTTTGAGCAATTTTCATGCAGGCACTTTCCCTAAGTATCCAAAAAGTGTTCTAAGTGTTGGACCTCCTCAGCATTTTTCAGCTGCATCATCATATTTTCCTGAGGAGGAGGTCATCATCATCATCTTGTCTTCGATGGTGGTCAGCATCATCATGTTCTCTATTGACCGGTTTTCTCATCAGGATCATCATATTTCAATATCGGGTGATGTCTGGATATCATCCTGATCCTGTTGATGAGCTACAGTGCGCCCTGATTTGCTTGCGGGGGTGATTTTTCAAGTATCCGGTGATCTTCCAATTATCACCTTGCCCAAGCATGATGATGATGTTGCCCCGATATTCTGAAGGGGTTATTCTCTGAGTTGCTCGACCTAACTTGTTTTTTCTTAAGGGTCGTCATCATCATCATCATATTTCCAGTTATCACCGTGTTTCTTACGGGGGTCATCATATTTTCTGCCTTCATGATATTTCGCCGGGGTGATATTTTTATCATCGGGTGATCTTGGTTATGATCATCCTGATGATGTTATTGAAGAGTTCTAAGTGTGACCCGATATTCACTGGGGGTCATCATATTTTGAACGTCAGGATGATCTTAGTCAATATCATCCTGATGATGTTGTATCACTTCATGATTCGTTGTTTTATCATCCTGATGATGCTGACGTCATTCTTATGTCAGGGTGATATCTATTTCTCTGCCTATCTGCATCATGATATTTTCGAAGGAGGGGGTGATATTTTCATTTTTGAATATCACCCAGATGTATGTTTGTTCCAGCGTCATGATGATGCTAATATCAAGGAGATATCCGCCTACCGGCTTCGTGTATTATCTAGTGGGGGTGATCTTTTCAAGCATCATCATATTCATCTATCGCCCCGATCTTATAGTGGAGCTACAGTGCAACCTGATATTTGTGCATCAGGATGATATTTCCAAATATCCGGTTATCTTCCGAATATCATCCTGATGTCGATATGATGATGACGTCATCAAGGTCCGGGGGGGTCATATTTCTAACACTGATCATCTTGTGGAGATCCCCCGATATTTGCAAACATGATGATGACGTCATCCAGATATGAGGAGGTGCGCAGTAGGCAGATATGATGATGACGTCAGCAGGATATGATGATGACGTCATCAGGATGTTCATCGGCCAGACTTTTGGTATAGGCTCAGCAGGAGGATGTTCCTCCGATGGATCAGGTTGTGCCGATGAAGGCGATTATCATGCAGGTGATATTGCGATATGATGCTAACGTCAGGGTGATTTTTCAAGCAACAGGATATCATGCTGCTGGAGGATGATGATGATGAAGTCTTATACTAGTGTCGTCAGGAGCAAAAGCACCGACATCATATATGCTCATGACCTAGTATATAAAGTGTTAATGAGGTTGCTGCGGGGTGCATGTGGGATAATTGATATCCTGCATATTTTCAAATATCATGATGATGAATCTCGGTGGGAAATGGTTGCGATGCAGAATTGACGTTTTCCCGAGGTCGCGGGTTGGTGCGCCATTAATGGCGAAGGTTGCAGAGGTATGGGCGGATCTGGTACCCGATTGAAGGTGTACATCAGCGGACAGTGGCGCAGGGCTCGAGATATCTTCCTGTCTCCTCCCCTACCTGCTGCATTCATGTTTGGGCGCCAATCTGGTAATGCGTTGAGTACCATTTTGCTGATACTGTGTATCTGGCGGGATTTTTGGTCAACCATGTAATTAATTGCTGTGGTACACTACCTGGCTGTTATAAGCAGGAAGTGTTACTCATTTGTGGTTGTTAAAAGTTGAAGATTTTTGGCTCTGTAATTCAAAACAAGCTGATCTGGTTGCTCTGTACAGCTTAACTTGTGAGTTTATGTATCTCCTGTTGTACGATTTGGCATGAATCCACTAATTTCATGGTTAATCTTATATGAGTAATGCTATCTTAGCATGTGTTGTGTTAATTCTGTCTCCAGTATTGCATGTATTCTTCTTCTGAATCTGGATATTTGGGTAATGTTTAGATTCTAGAGCATAGAATTCCTATGTTGAATGTTTGATCTTTTAACTTCTGCTCAAGGGGTAGATTAAACTGTTTTCAGGTTGAACATTGGGAAGGGTATACTGCAGTAGGGATGCCATAAGTAGACATAACTTAACACTCTTTATTGGGAGATATCTGTAAGGCAGATATCATGTGTATCCCCCTAAAATCCAGTTTTAGCTATTCATGCTGATCATTCACAGGTGTATGTCTACTGACTCCAGGCCCTGGATAGGCACCAATCATGCTTTGTTCTTGTGTTATACGCCATGTCCAGCTTTGCATCCAAAATTCAAGCTAAACCATTTCATACTTCCACCTGTTAGTTGTAGGAGTAGGATTAGGAACCCCCTGCATGCTCTCATACCCAACCAAACATCATGTCCAAGAATGTTGCCAGCCTTGTGATCTATCATACAGATCTTGGTCCATACATGAGAGTATTCTGCCTGTTGTTGTCAAGTTATATCTTTCTATCTTTGAGCTAGTCAAGGTTACATCTTGAGTTATAGGGATACCCCCCTTGGTGCGGCAGAACCAGAAGTGAAGGGGAGTCAGCTCACGTAACCTCTTGTATTTAGTTGGCTGAATCTGCCTGTGCATTAGAAGTGGCAAACCCTAATGCTGATTCAGAAGAAAAAACCAACAAAATTGGCGACTCTGCTGGGGAGTCTTTCATGTGAAAAATTTTGCTCTGCTGGTGGAATGAACTTAGAAACATATTTGATGAGCTTTCAGCTGCTGTAAATTTTGTCCTCTCTGGAGAGGTGGTGACTCTGCAAAAAGGATTTAAATGCACATGGAAGATAGATGTATGTTATTTGATGAAAGATGTTCAGATTTCTGCATATGGATGAGAAAAGGTACATTGTTCCTTCCCCTTTTATATTTGTTGTTTTGCTGCATAGGTTAGATGCCAGGGGAAGCCTTAGGTCTTAGATAGAGAAAGGATGTCTAAGAGTAGGATTTTTATGAATCCAAGTATGTATTATCCCATACTCAGTGATGAAATGTTGGATAAAGGAATAGAAGAGATAAGAAATAGGTTGATATTCTTAGAGGCTGAGCAGGCCCAGTTAAAAAGCAGTAACCCTGTTGTGTCTATCAGTCAGAAAGCTAAACCTCCTGTCAGCCCTTTTGATCCTTTGTATGACCAACTGGATTTGTCATGGGTGGATTATAAAGTAGAAACTATGCCTGCTAGAATATACTGTCAGATGCCTAGATTTAGTGGTCACAATGTATGTGATGGGAATGCACATATCCAAAATTTTCAAAGTTTTATGGGAAAATATTCATTCAGAGATGAGGACATGTGGATGAGGTTTTTTGTTAGGTCCTTTGATGCAAAAGCAAAAGACTGGTATTTGAGCTTTCCAAAGAAATCCTTTGCCTGTTGGGATGAGCTTGCTGACTGTTTCAAGGAAGAATTTGCAAAAGAACCGGCTGATCTTGTTGCAGAATTGATGAGAATCAGAAAACAAGATGAAGAGCCATGTGTTGATTTCAGTCATAGGTTTGCAATAGCCCTTTCACAGATCCCAGAAGTCTTCAGACCTGATATTTCAGCCTGTGTTGGCATATTCTTTGAAGCTTTTGAGGAGGGCTTTAGTGCAATACTGAGGGATTTCAAGGTGACAAGTATGCAGATGGCATACAGGTTCATAGAAAAGATAGAAAAAATCAGAAATGTGTACCTGCTGAAACCCCTGTCCCCAGGCCTTGGTGTGAGAAATGGTTATGAAGCTGCAAATGACCAAATGATTATGGCATCATGTGCAGATAAAAATGAAAATAAAAGCATAGAGGTTGAGACTGCTGTGTTTGAACATAATGCTAACAATATGGCTCAACTGGATTGTTCACCAATTGAGCATGCCAGTGAAAGGACTAATGAGGATTCCCATTGCAATGATGAGGCATCTGACCATGAAAACAACAATGAGGTTGTGGACAGCAATGAGCAGTTTTTGGAATGGACCTGTGGAGACAATTGTGAGTATTGTACTCAAGACAAAGAAGATATAAGCAAACAGAGAAGCAGTCCTATGTGTGACCCATTGCCTACCTTTCAAACACATGGAGATCATGAAGAGCAGTCAGAAATGGAAATAAGTGCTAGTTCAGAGCATGATTGTTTTTCATTTGATGGCTGTTTTGCTTATGACACACAGGCTGATACTCCTCCACAGAGTGAATCCATTGGTGATGAAGATATGTGCTTTGCTGCCCATGAACAAATGGCATACTATGATGAAACTGATGCACCAGGGTCACCCATTTATGACACATATGGTGATGAGGATCTGTCTGAGGATGGTGAGGATCTAGACATTATTTTTGGCTTGGATTCTATTTCTCATCCTGATGAAAGAGGAAACAACATACATCAGGTAAGTGACTGTGAAAATGTGCCTGATTTAAAAGAGATGCCAGAGCCTGATCTTTTCCAGCTTGGTGTACCAGATTGTTGTGTACATGATGTGCACAATTGTGATTTTGAAAGCTTTTCTTTTGATGTGCCAGCATATAATACAATGAGCCCTGATCTTCCTAGTTGTGTGGTGGACTCTGAGTGTTTCCTATTTGCAGTCCAGCTAGGAGATCATGTTGCAATGCATGATGATGATACAGATGATAACCTGTGTTCTATACCATTTGAGTATGCATTGCTTGATACATTCAACACCCACATGTCACATGATACTGAAGGTTATCTGCACAGGTTTGATAACGGCAAGCCAAATCAGAGGGTTGAATATGCAGATGACAAGATTTGTTTGTGGGTGGATGTCTGCAGTATCTCCAGGCTTGACCCAGTGTATGCAGATGAAAACAAAGTGTTTGACAAAGGGAGATACATGTTTTTCTTTTCTTGGTGGCCTTAGGCCATCAAGTGTGTTTGGTGATGCAGGTCGGTGCAGTATTTGACTCTGTGCCCAATGGATAAGGGACTGGTCTGCATCCCAGAGATCTGGGGTTCTCGCTGCAGTCTTGCACCTGCACGTCCCCAGACAGAGCCAGTGTTAGTGCCTAAATTGACTGGCAGTTTTTGAGCAATTTTCATGCAGGCACTTTCCCTAAGTATCCAAAAAGTGTTCTAAGTGTTGGACCTCCTCAGCATTTTTCAGCTGCATCATCATATTTTCCTGAGGAGGAGGTCATCATCATCATCTTGTCTTCGATGGTGGTCAGCATCATCATGTTCTCTGTCGACCGGTTTTCTCATCAGGATCATCATATTTCAATATCGGGTGATGTCTGGATATCATCCTGATCCTGCTGATGAGCTACAGTGCGCCCTGATTTGCTTGCGGGGGTGATTTTTCAAGTATCCGGTGATCTTCCAATTATCACCTTGCCCAAGCATGATGATGATGTTGCCCCGATATTCTGAAGGGGTTATTCTCTGAGTTGCTCGACCTAACTTGTTTTTTCTTAAGGGTCGTCATCATCATCATCATATTTCCAGTTATCACCGTGTTGCTTGCGGGGGTCATCATATTTTCTGCCTTCATGATATTTCGCTGGGGTGATATTTTTATCATCGGGTGATCTTGGTTATGATCATCCTGATGATGTTGTTGAAGAGTTCTAAGTGTGACCCGATATTCACTGGGGGTCATCATATTTTGAACGTCAGGATGATCTTAGTCAATATCATCCTGATGATGTTGTATCACTTCATGATTCGTTGTTTTATCATCCTGATGATGCTGACGTCATTCTTATGTCAGGGTGATATCTATTTCTCTGCCTATCTGCATCATGATATTTCTGAAGGAGGGGGTGATATTTTCATTTTTGAATATCACCCGGATGTATGTTTGTTCCAGCGTCATGATGATGCTGATATCAAGGAGATATCCGCCTGCCGGCTTCGTGTATTATCTAGTGGGGGTGATCTTTTCAAGCATCATCATATTCATCTATCGCCCCGATCTTATAGTGGAGCTACAGTGCAACCTGATATTTGTGCATCAGGATGATATTTCCAAATATCTGGTTATCTTCCAAATATCATCCTGATGTCGATATGATGATGACGTCATCAAGGTCCGGGGGGGTCATATTTCTAACACTGATCATCTTGTGGAGATCCCCCGATATTTGCAAACATGATGATGATGTCATCCGGATATGAGGAGGTGCGCAGTAGGCAGATATGATGATGATGTCAGCAGGATATGATGATGATGTCATCAGGATGTTCATCGGCCAGACTTTTGGTATAGGCTCAGCAGGAGGATGTTCCTCTGATGGATCAGGTTGTGCCGATGAAGGCGATTATCATGCAGGTGATATTGCGATATGATGCTGACGTCAGGGTGATTTTTTAAGCAACAGGATATCATGCTGCTGGAGGATGATGATGATGAAGTCTTATACTAGTGTCGTCAGGAGCAAAAGCACCGACATCATATATGCTCATGACCTAGTATATAAAGTGTTAATGAGGTTGCTGCGGGGTGCATGTGGGATAATTGATATCCTGCATATTTTCAAATATCATGATGATAAATCTCAGCGGGAAATGGTTGCGATGCAGAATTAACGTTTTCCCGAGGCCGTGGGTTGGTGCGCCATTAATGGCGAAGGTTGCAGAGGTATGGGCGGATCTGGTACCCGATTGAAGGTGTACATCAGCGGACAGTGGCGCAGGGCTCGAGATATCTTCCTGTCTCCTCCCCTACCTGCTGCATTCATGTTTGGGCGCCAATCTGGTAATGCGTTGAGCGCCATTTTGCTGATACTGTGTATCTGGCGGGATTTTTGGTCAACCATGTAATTAATTGCTGTGGTACACTACCTGGCTATTATAAGCAGGAAGTGTTATTCATTTGTGGTTGTTAAAAGTTGAAGATTTTTGGCTCTGTAATTCAAAACAAGCTGATCTGGTTGCTCTGTACAGCTTAACTTGTGAGTTTATGTATCTCCTGTTGTACGATTTGGCATGAATCCACTGATTTCATGGTTAATCTTATATGAGTAATGCTATCTTAGCATGTGTTGTGTTAATTCTGTCTCCAGTATTGCATGTATTCTTCTTCTGAATCTGGATATTTGGGTAATGTTTAGATTCTAGAGCATAGAATTCCTATGTTGAATGTCTGATCTTTTAACTTCTGCTCAAGGGGTAGATTAAACTGTTTTCAGGTTGAACATTGGGAAGGGTATACTGCAGTAGGGATGCCATAAGTAGAGATAATTTAACACTCTTTATTGGGAGATATCTGTAAGGCAGATATCATGTGTATCCCCTTGAAATCCAGTTTTAGCTATTCATGCTGATCATTCACAGGTGTATGTCTACTGACTCCAGGCCCTGGATAGGCACCAATCATGCTTTGTTCTTGTGTTATACACCATGTCCAGCTTTGCATCCAAAATTCAAGCTAAACCATTTCATACTTCCACCTGTTAGTTGTAGGAGTAGGATTAGGAACCCCCTGCATGCTCTCATACCCAACCAAACATCATGTCCAAGAATGTTGCCAGCCTTGTGATCTATCATACAGATCTTGGTCCATACATGAGAGTATTCTGCCTGTTGTTGTCAAGTTATATCTTTCTATCTTTGAGCTAGTCAAGGTTACATCTTGAGTTATAGGGATACCCCCCTTGGTGCGGCAGAACCAGAAGTGAAGGGGAGGCAGCTCACGCAACCTCCTGTATTTAGTTGGCTGAATCTGCCTGTGCATTAGAAGTGGCAAACCCTAATGCTGATTCAGAAGAAAAAACCAACAGTAAGTATTTTTGTTGTTCTTGTTTTATGAAATTCTCAAGATATGGTGTTACTTCATGGCTGAAATTGTTGCTACAACATTCACAATTTATTTGAACTTAGGGGCTACAAGTTTAAGAGATTAATATACATTTATTTTCCTACAACTAAAGGAATCAAAGGGACAAACAAAAATTCTTAATGGCTGGAAATTATCAAAGTTAATTTTTATCCAAGAGAAGAGGAGTAATCTTGGTAAACAACAATCTTAAGGCTGAAATTTAACAAGGATATGTTAGCACATAAATTTTTTTTCAATCTTTGAAGTTTTGAGCACAAGATTATGATAATTTGAAGGCATGAATATTGTTGTTATCATAATGCACATAAGAGAAGTTGATTGGGCTGCATGATGGGACAATCCTTCATTAGATTCTCTTGTCTTGTCTGCATTAAAATGTTTGAATCCTATGAATTTAACTAGACATTAGATAAGCATTACTAAAATCCATCATTTACTCTCTCTCTAGCTGATCATGATATGACTTTACAAAATAACCAGAGGGATAAAGATTTATACATACCTGTGAACGCCTCCTTAACTTTTAATGGATGTGGTTATGAACAAATTGTTGTACTGGATAGGGCATTCCTCTACAGTTCTGATGCAATGCAAGGAGACAATCCTTCAACAACACTAAACCAAGGTATTTCAATCCACTTTCCAATCACCAAAACACTATCTTGCCTCTATTCCACTATTTCACCATACTAGCCTTGTAGCCCTCTAGACAGTGTATTTTGAACATAAATTTCTGATTAAAACTTAGACCTAGAAACCAAATGGTGTTTCCGATACCCTTTTGGACATTCTTTGACATATCTCAAAACCTCATAGGGTCACTGTGGACCATCATCTCCAAAAAATTGATTGTCTTGTTGTTTTAGGGCTCAATTAGCCCACTTTTACAAAGCAACACCTCTTTAAATCTTCCCTCAACCCCAAAACTTGACTCACATACCCTAGACAGGTTACAAAAGGATTGCATCCACCACTTTCAACAAATGGACCAACCAAAAATCCATCAAAATGCTAAACCCTCACCCTAGGCTAAACTAGGCTTGAAACAAGGAGGGGTTAATGGAAATACCATCTCCAAACCTTCTCAAACTATACCAACACCTTAGACACCTTGAAAAAGGTATGCACGTGTAGACACCCAAATTTGTCCATGTCTAGCAACACCTTGTTAAACCATTATCCTAGACATCATAAGCCAATTAATTAAATATATTTTATTTATTTAATTAAATCCCATTCAATCCCATCCTTATCCCACTTAGCCAATTAATTAAATAAATTTTATTTATTTAATTAATTCCACATCATATCCCAATCATATCCTATCCTCATCCCAATTAATTAAATAAATTTTATTTATCTAATTAATTTCCACATCATATCTTATCCCATTTTATTCATTTATCATATTAATTAAATAAATCTAATTTATTTAATTAATATTCAACTCATATCCCAACTAATTCAAATATTTTATTTGAATTAAATACTCATCTTTCATCACATTCCAACACTTATCCAGTCAATCATGTGTTGTAAGACAACTTTCACTCATATCCTTCACATGCACAACTAATGGAACCTAAATTTAGTATCTTTCAATCCTAGCCATTCACATAGCCTTTGAATCTCCACCATTGATTGATCTTGGTTGAGTCCTATATAAACACCCTCTCATTCCATATGAGAGGGGGGGATCCAGCAATCATATAGCACCTACATTATCATCTTGAGCATCTTGAGCATCTGAGCACTCATTAAGCTTTTATCATCAATCATGGTAGCTTTCAGCATTGCAATTGTTCATTGTTGAAGAAGCAGTCCACATCTCTCAAACAAGGAATCGCACGGTCTAGGTGATGTTATGCTTGAATTGCATTGTCCTTTGATTTCATTTAGATTAGATTCCTTGATGATGGTAGGGTTAGGGTTTCATGACTATCTCTGATCTACTACACCTGACTTTCACCTATCATACATTTGGCACGCCCGGTGGGACTCACGTTGCTGATTAAACCTCTTGTTTGAGTTGTTTTTGTGAAGTTCAGATCAGATTTTTATTGCAAAAAATCACATCTTTCTAACCCTAGTTTTGTCAAGATTTGCAATTTTTGAGGGTAAACTGTCATAGATTGTGTCCTAGGCAAAAACAGACTACACCATTGTGATCAGAAGGTCATTTCCATGATTTTTGACTATAAATTTGATATGTTTCGGTGACTGTAATTTTTGCAAATTTTGTGAAATTTTTTTAGTTTGCAAGCCGTACTGCACGAATCCTCACGATCCATACCATACGGCCTACAAGAGATCTCAGTCTATATAGTTTATTTTGCTCTCTAATGTTGTATGGTTGCAGGTTGAATCGTAGGATTTGCATAGTTTATCATTGTTTGCAAGGTCGATTGTACAAGGTCTTATCTTGGGATCTATTTTATAGTGTTCTACTACACCTTATATCTCTGACTTACATCCCTAGATCCCACCTTCCACAAACATCTGCTGTACTCCCCTGTCAAGCTCACTAACCTCCGCTATGCATCGTATCTCTTTGGGGTTTCAAGTATTTTGGCTTTAATCGTGATTTAGAGGTCTTTGTTTATCGCATCAGTATGGTGGGATTTAAAATTTTTGTTGCGGGGTTTTAAACAAAACCCTAATCATCCTCACAGATATATCTCTATCAACTTCTAAAAAAAAAAAAAAAATCTGCCTGCCAACTTTGAATTCACCCTTGTTGATCACTCTTAAAACCCTAACTTTAGCGATCTCTACCAATCCTTGGTCGATAGTCACAGATCCGCTTGTTTGTTTCTGTCGATAGTCTGCCCGCTTGGGATTGCCACTACCACCAGTGGAATTTGATTATAAGTCAATGCTTGCATACTCTCTGGTGCACATGATGGTGAGACTTGAAGCTTGAAGGCATTTGAGCCATCGACGAGGCTGGAAGGTGATGAAGGTATCTGAATTCCTGCCCACATTTGTCCATAACTACATCCGACATAGTGCAGGACATTACCCATCCTCGATCTCGCATCTCTTAGTCATGATCTTTGAAACCCGTGGGTCTCCCAAGCATTGGTCATTGTTCTTTTAACCATTTTATAGATCTTAACCACCACATTTAAATCACCGAACCAATACCTCAAACAATACCATTGATGCTTTGTTATTTCTATCATTTGTGAGCTTGGCTCTAATCTTTGACTGCTTGTGTTACTACTAGTCGTTGCTTTTGATAGTTAGCATACACCACTAGCCCGCTCGAGGGCCACTAGCAACAATTGTGGTTGGTGCTGGCTGAGATCATATTTAGTCTTCATTGTCGACATTATACACAAAAATGTCCCTAACCGCATACTTGTTTCCATTGGTCCCCATTATCCTCCCTGGCGGTTTCATTGAAATCTTAACTTTGTGCTAGCCAGTCTTTAGCCGACCATCACCATCCAATATCTATTATTGGACACTTAAACTCCTCACAAGCCATATCTCAAACTCTTGGGTGCTTTTTGTACACTGGTCGGCTGCCATTACATTTCCTGGCATCAGTCTTCATATTCTGGCAAGCTCCATTCCACGGGGAAGATTCTTAGAATCAGCGATCGTACCAGATTTAGTGATCATTGGGCGGTTTCAATGCCAAACAATAGCCTATGAACAAAATCTTCGCCAGCGATAAAGACTCCATCAGTAGCCAAGCGGATCTCAGGTTTCATTATAAGCATCTTCAATTGGCATAAGCAGTGATCAAATCAACTTCCAACAATGGATCTTTCAATGGCAACGAAAGCAAATTCATGGCGGACAAGCTCCGCTCAGTGCCTTTCACCACTGCCTAGCATCTGATCTCCATTGCATCTTTGTTGACCTCCACAGCACTAGTAGACATTGTGCATCATCTACCTTATAAAACTTTGTAACGACGGCTAAGTTCAAACCTTGGTAGATCCTAGTTTATCGACGACGAAGTCTTTTTATTTGGCATCTAACTTCATATAGTGGGCGGTTTCAATTTGTGCTGGGGCGATCTGCAATATTTGCCTGGTCATCAATAGTATTTTAGCAGCAAGATTGACCTTTCTGCATCAGATCTGGCTTTGTAACATAGGCAGAGTGGTCAGCGGATTGAAATTTGGTCCGCATTAGGTTGGTCATCCTCCATGGGTGGTCTTGTTATCAATTGGCAGCAAGAAACCACCAAATCCATGACAATCTTTTCACAATCATTCAATGTTTGTAGATTTTCAACAGTTTTAAACCTCAGCGGTGGTTCTTCGGTCATTGGCATCTAAAGGCAGTTGGTTTGTCGACAGTCTTAGTGTCGACCTCCATGGCATGCCTTACAAAGGCAGCTTTACCAGCTAGCTTGATGTGTTCCATTCGATTCCCTGGCGCTCTGAGACTCTTCGGTGGTTTAAGTCACAGCAACCAACTTCTTTTCACTAGTCGACAGTAATAAAATCTAGTTAGTGCAGTCTTTGCACACATACTTTGGTAGTCAAAAAAAGTGTTGAACTAAATAGATCCGGTAGTCTAAACAGTTTCAACAGTAAACGACATTTGATTACAAATAGTGACCAAAACATGTGGTCTTTAACCACTGGTGTCAATTTCAAATAGGCCAAGGTCGACAGTTTAATTGGTATTTCATGTACGGTGCTAAATCTTAATCGGGGTCTAAACTGGATACAACCACCATACATGTGTGACCAAAATTTTGCAAAGCAATCAGCGGTCAAAAAGTCAACCTTAGTCAATCAGATTTCTTCCAACATGCCAAAGGAGGCATTTTTTTCTTTTTTTCTATAACAGGAGCATACGGAGGCCAAATTGCGCAAACAAGGACTTGTTGGAAAGGTGGGAGGACAAACTTCACAACTGTACCACTTTTATCAGGTGACTTTACCATTTTTCAGGCTTTTTTATCAGTCAAAGATCAGCTTCATTCCAAACTTCATTTGAGCATAACTTGAGCAATTTTGATCGTTTTTCAACGAAACTTTTTTTCAAATTGCTTATAATCTCTTGAATTTTCTGTTTGTGAAATCCATTCTTTTGTATCAGATCATTTTCATCAGAATTTTTAGATTTCATCTTTTTCATGTAATCATCTTCTTTGCAAGTTTACTTGTTTCTTTTTGGAATTGGTGACTTGTAAGGGCATCTAAGGAGCTGGAGCAGCATTGGCATCAAAATCTATAGAAAATTGGAAAGTGATTGTATCAGGTGCACTCATTCTAATCTTTCATCTCTTAATCTTGTTTGATCACACATTTGGACTTTGGGATTAAAACAAACTTTGTTTGCTATCACATATCGAGAAGTTGGGCTTAAAATGAACCAGTGTTTTCTACACATTTGGCTTTGGATCTAAAAAGAACAAGTGCTTGAATTGTCTTCCACACATTTTATTTTCTAAGGGGAAATTAACCACTCCGAGTGTGAATCAAGTGACAGCTCACTTGGTTTGCTTTTGTAAACCCTATCTAGGAGGCCTGCTTGGAGACACACCACTCTAAGGGACAACCTCAATCGAGGCTGAATCGAAAGACACCCTCATTGGGAGTTAGAATCTTGTCACTCTTGGCTAAGCCCCAAAGAACTTTATACCTTTGGGAAGTGAAGGTGAAGGGTGGGTTACCCCTTTCTCACGGCTGTGTGGCAGGATTTCACTTTCAAATTCCTAGTCAACCTCGTGTAAACATAGCCCAAAACCTAATTGGCCATATCCATTTGACTAGACATTAGGCTTGATGATGCGTCTTCCATGTGTGCTTGCTTAATCATCACATTTTATTTTCTTGCTTATGTGTCTTACGTGAGTGATTCATGTGTGTATATGCATAATCATTTGTTTGAACATTGCCAAATCAAGCTATGAACACCAAACACATAAACAAATCAATCTAAACACATCATCTAAACATTCCACATCATCATCCAAATCCCTAAGCAAGCACTTGCTAAAAGGACTTAAGACAAACACTTGGTGACAACATGTCTACACTAGAGGACCTAGAAATCAAATTCCAAAGATTCCTCCAAAATCTTTATCAAGGATCACAACCCCTCAACCAAGATGCCATTGAAATATTACAATTCTTCATCCAAAAAGCTCAACCCCATGCAAGCCAATCACCTCAACTACAACACTCCATAGCCCAAGTCCAACACCTTTTAGCCACTAGTCAAGCTCAACAAGTACAACAATCCTTAGCCACTCCATACCAACCTAATCCACCTTATAGCTGCATGTCATATCCATCAACTTCATATCAACTTAATCCACCTATCCACCAAGTCAATGCCACATCAACCTATGAACATCCACCTCAAGCTTATCTAATCCCTCATACTACCATTCCAATGCACTACCAAGCCCATCCACAAGGTAATCAAGTGATATTACAAGAACAACATCCAAGTCCAAATGGCCCTTTCTATATAAATCAAGTGAGCACAAGTCAACCTTGCCAACACGATCAAATGCCTACATCTTTGAGTCCACCTCAAGATATTTTGTCTACATATCCTACCATTACACCTAGCTACCAAGACTATCAATGGCCTCCCCAACAAGCACAAATGAGCCCAAATCCACCTTTGCAACAAGAAGCACATGCAAGTCCAAGTGGTCCTTTGTACATAAATCAAACAAGCCCAAGTTATCCTATGCAAGATCTAATAACCTTTGACAAGAGAGATACCAATCTAGAGTGGCCTCCACCATCCAATCACATGCCATCACATGAACCAACAAGTCCTATCCCAACACCACCATGTGATCCCAGTCATAGCCCATTGGTCCATCAACCTTCCAAATCACCAAGCCCTTCATTACCTTCATCACCATGTCATTCTAATCGTTCACCAAAGGATGCGGCTGAGAGAGTTTTACAAAGGATGCTTGAAGCAAAACTCATTGAACTTCCTAAAGTCAAACCATGTGAAGAAAGTCCATATGATGAACATGATTATTGTGCATACCATAGGACCAAAGGCCATAATACAAACCAATGCCCAATATTTCTCTCAATTGTTTACAAGGTGTACCCACCTATAATGGGAAATCGTGCCACATCATCCCCATCCTATGCTTCACCCCCATCTAGTCCAAATCCTAATCCACCCAATCCAATTAGCTCTCAACCTAATCCTCGTCCTAATCCTAATCCAATGCCATCTATCATTATCATCCATCCATTATATTTCCCATCCACTCATACACTTGCAAAGGATGTGATCCATTGGCTACTAGCAAGGAATAAACTACCTCCATGTCAAACACCCATTCATGAGCCTACCAATGGACTTCCAAAGGTCATGTCCAATCCTATAATCTCATCATGTGGTTCACATATCCTTGAGCCTCTTCAAGAGCCTTCCATTAACATACCTAGCCCTTTAAGCCCATCATGTGACCTACAAGCCAACAAGTCTATTCAAGAGTCTCCAACCACAAGCCTAAGTCAAGAGCCATCATGCCTTCATGTTGATAACTATCAAGAGCCTATCAAGTCCACTCCAGAACCTTCCACTTCCATCCAAAGTCAAGAGGTATGTCAAGAGCATAATCTTAAACATGTGGAAATATTGAACCTTAATCTTAATCAAGATCAAAGCACCTCTACATTCAACCTATCCATGACTTACTTATGGGTTTCCCTCAAGTTGTTAGCCATCACCATGACCTCATTCATGAGCAAATTTATCCCTTTTATAGCCCACTTAATCCTATTTTTGCTCATAGTTATGATCAAGGTTCTAGCTAAGATCATGAAACCATGATGATCCATTTGGCAAAACTTTATCTATCTCATGATCAAGATGATATCTATGATGAAGAACCTATTAAAAAGTACCTTGATCCTATCCATAATCCCATAACCATCCATGAGCGAGATATCCAAATTGCTCCTAGTCATCCTCCATCTAGCCCTATCCATAATGAGCAAACATCCACTTGTCATAATGAGACATGTGCCTCTCAAGAACACATAAGCATAGAAGATCAAACAAATAACTTGGATCTTAGTGAACACAATGCTAATGATCCTCCCTCCATATCTACCATCGATCCCATTTCAAGTCCACCATCATGTCCTAGTGGTCTTATGACCTTCCTCCATGAATGTTCTTCCTTAGGACAACAACAACCATTGTCCTCCATTTCATCTTCTCCATCTAATAAAGAACTCAAGTCTAGTTCCCAAAACACATCTAGTCCCATAGTCAATCGCATCCTCCAAAACATGAACTACCAAGGTAAAGGTCTAGGCCTTTATGAACAAGGTATTTTGGAGCCAAACCATGTCAAAATCCCTCCATGCTCATATGGCCTTGGATACACACCCCAAGGTAAACAAGGACAAGATGTTGGTAATCCTTTCATGCATCCTAAACCTACCACTTTCTATCACAAACCCCATCATCTACCCAAAACATATGTTGTCATTCCAACTCCATCATCCTATAAATGTCAAAAGCATGTGACCATACACCTTCCGCCATCCACCTTGCCTCCACTTTTACCAACTCCAAATATCCCTCCATCCACCTTGCCACCATTACTTCCAACACCTAACATACATATCATTCATAAGTATCCTTACATCCCTAATCATGGCCAACAAAAGCACACATCGCCTAAGCATAAAGCTTCCAATCATTTCATCCACTCCACCCACGCCATGGGATTCAAAAGCAAAAATTTTGATGCCTCTACCTATAAAGCTAAAAGTCCTACCAAAAATCCAAAGAACTATCATGCCTTAGGGTACAAACATGAAAAATCAATGCAAAGAACCAAAGCAAAGCAATAAAAAAAGCTATCCAAGCCCATACCTCCAAAAGCAAAGCCCAAAAGCAAAATGGTTTGGGTTCCTAAGCAAACAGCTCGCAAAGCGAATGAGGCATCCTCATCCACATCTAAGCAACCATCCAAACCCTTACCTCCAGAAGCAAAGCCCAAAAGCAAAATGGTTTGGGTTCCTAAGCAAATAGCTATCAAGTCAAATGAGGCATCCTCCTCCACATCTCAAGAATCCCAATCACCTACCTCCATCCAAAAGCCTATTTCCATCCAAAACTTCGATTCCTTTCAAAAATCCCACAAGCAAAGCAAAAGCACTAAAAATACTAAATCTATGTGGGTTCTTAAATCACTTCATCAACCATCTCCTAAGCAAACATCCCCATTGCTTCCTACACCACCATCTCATCAAAAGCTTCAATGTTTATCACGGTGTGTGCAACAATTGGTCATGGTTCCCTTCCACTCCGCAGGACCTCCACATAACTACATCTCCCCATCTTCCATCCATTATCCTACATATTTCCCCCATGCTATCCCTATGGTCCATGCTTTTGCATAAGTTTGATATAATCCACATCATAGTCCACTATCCCCATCCATCTATCCTTGCATGAACCTTCCATAATCCACATCATAATCTATTATCCACCTAATCCCTCTCCCATCTATACAATCCCTTATCAACATCAATGAGCATAATGACATGGTCCATGTGATGACATCATCCATCTCTAAAGGGACACTACCAACAATTATAGCACTAGCCACTTGAGTCCCTCCTATTCATTACCATGGTGAAAACCTGGCAAACAGGCACTGTGTGTAATTGTCAACCCATCTAAAAGCAAAAAATAAAAAAAAAAGAAAAAAAGCAAAAATAAAAAAAAAAATCAAAATAGTAAAGAGAAAGCCCTTCGTCCAACGGTGAAAACCTGGTAAACAGGCACCTTGGATAAGTACCATGATGAAAACCTGGCAAACAGGCGTCATGTGTAGGTTGATCTTCTATGTCACTTACACTTGGGGGCACATTGTCTCATCCAACCTATCCATTTTCAAACTATTTATCCCATTCTGTCATTTTCAATCTTATCATGTCCTATCGAGCCATCGTACCATCCTTAGCCATTACATAAACATGCCTATCCTATTTATCCATCCTTCCGCCTTTTGATTTTGATGAAGACATAGGGGCAAAATGTTGAAACATGTTTGGATATTTCTTGACATACCTTCTTTCCAAACCAAGTCCTATCCATTGACATTTTATCCATCCCATGTAAACCAATCCATCATGTCATCCTATCATCATAAGCATCATGTAAAATCTAATCATGTAAAAATCCTAAGCATTACCACCTAGAATGGGGCAAGTTCTTCCGATGCAACATAGCCTATGGAGATCACATCCTAGCTCCCTTATGATCCATCCACTATGGTGTATCCTTATCATGAGCTTTCCATCTTATAGCTTATCCCCATCTATTTATCATGAGCCTTCCACTATAGCCTACCTATCCATTTATCATGGGGCAAGCATCCATCCCTTTTATGGCCTATCTTTTTATCCATCCATATATCATGAGCCTTCCATCCCTTGTTGCCCATCCTTTTATCTATCCAATCCCATTCATCCATCTTTGCACCTAGACTTGGTTTTCCCTTGTCATTGGTATCTAGCACAACAGCTACCTAAATTGTAAATCCATTGACATCCCAAAACATTTCAAAAACTACAAAAAAAATCAAATATGTCAAAAAATCCAAAAAAATCAAATATCCAACAAAAAATCCAAGCAATCAGATCAATTCAATCATCATCCAAAACAATCCACTCCATCAACATCAATCAAAATCAAAATCATCATCATCAATTCTTCTTATCAATAACATTCATTCATCCATTTCAATTAATCACTTCTTCCAATCATATCAATAATCAATCTAAGCAATGATCTTAAATCCAAGTCACATTAATCCATATCAAGCAAGCTAATCAATCAAGGAATATTATCCAATCAAATCAACAAGTTTTGATCCTAATCTTGTCATGAGCCAAATCAATAATCATCAATCATTATCAATAGGATATAGCATTCCCGCATCCTTGTGTTGATCTAGGGATATAGTTTTCCCCGCAATGACAACACTATCTATCAAAACAATCAAACAATCAATCATTGGTTTATGACTTGACAAGGGCAATATCTTGTTGTTTTACATCCTTTGAGCACACTAAGAACACCTTCTTAAGCTTAGATTGAGTGGATACTCTAATCATTACACCATCACTATCATCATTCAAAACAATCCAATCATCAAACAAATCAACCTAGCAATAGCAAACATCAAAACCAAAACACATCAAGCCAAACATCAAAACAAATCCTATCAATCATTAGCATCAACACCAAAGCTAATTAACTCAATCACATCAACTCCAATCAGAACAAATCCAATCACTTCAACAAATCAAAAGCAGCTTAATCCACCACATATCATACCATCATCAGCATTTCATCCTTCATCAAATCAATCTAATCAGCATTTCATCATCTTCTAATCATTCCAAACAAAGATCCAAATGCAAGCCCATCCTTAATCCACACCAATCAATCAAGCCAAGTTATCCAAACACAATCCATGGTCTTGATCCTAGCCTTGTTGTAAGCCAAATCAATCAGCCAATCAGCAAACCAACTCAGCAAACAACCTTGTGTTGATCTAGGGATATAGCTTTCCCCACAATGACAACACTCTCAACTATCATCAACAAAACAATCAGTAATTAATCATTGGTTTACAGCTTGACAGGGGCAATACCTTGTTTGTTTTTTTTAATCATTCATGCATGCTTGCTTGCTTGCTTGTGTGTGTTATCATTTTATCTTGCATTTGCGGGATGATCTTATCCTCTTCCTATGCGTATTGGTATCTTGTACATGTTGGGATTAGCATCTTACATATCAATATCTCTAGCATCTGAGAAGCTAAACAATCTCTTATGCATTTGAGACTATTCTATGTTAAGACTAACTCCATACATATAACCAACAAGCTATCATTATGTGTAGTGGAGATAAGCTCAAACCATTGCTTGTAGCGTCAAAGTCCAACACTAGCTGTTATTCATATCTTGTGCATATTTGCTCAACATCTTGACCTCATGTGTTCAGACAAGATTGTAACATGCTAGTTGCGCATTGGATATCTCGACACCTTGGTCTCTTATACCCTGGTGCATAACATCCATATGCTATATCAAACATAAGGACTGCATTTCTTTTCATTCTGAGCAATTATTTGAAAGCTGCCCATCAACATCCTATCTATTCATTCTATCTATTCATTCCATCATACTCAGCCAAGATTACTCATTTCCATTTTCTTCTTGTCTGCCTTCTTTTTAGCCTTTTTTTTTCTATCGAGAGCCAACCCAGCCCTTCCTGGTTAGCCTGGCTTACCTCTCGAGGGGGCATCCCCTGCCAGTTACACTGGGGCATAACTTGTTTATCGAACGCATATCATATCTTCTTTGACACAACGCTCTATCGAACATTGTATCAAAGAGGGGCAAAATGTAGACACCCAAATTTGTCCATGTCTAGCAACACCTTGTTAAACCATTATCCTAGACATCATAAGCCAATTAATTAAATATATTTTATTTATTTAATTAAATCCCATTCAATCCCATCCTTATCCCACTTAGCCAATTAATTAAATAAATTTTATTTATTTAATTAATTCCACATGCATAATCCCATTTATCTTATCCCCATCCCAATTAAATAAATAAATTTTATTTATTTAATTAATTCCACATCATATCCCAATCATATCCTATCCTCATCCCAATTAATTAAATAAATTTTATTTATCTAATTAATTTCCACATCATATCTTATCCCATTTTATTCATTTATCCTATTAATTAAATAAATCTAATTTATTTAATTAATATCCAACTCATATCCCAACTAATTCAAATATTTTATTTGAATTAAATACTCATTTTCATCACATTCCAACACTTATCCAGTCAATCATGTGTTGTAAGACAACTTTCACTCATATCCTTCACATGCACAACAAATGGAACCTAAATTTAGTATCTTTCAATCCTAGCCATTCACATAGCCTTTGAATCTCCACTGTTGATTGATCTTGGTTGAGTCCTATATAAACACCCTCTCATTCCATATGAGAGGGGGGGATCCAGCAATCATATAGCACCTACATTATTATCTTGAGCATCTTGAGCATCTGAGCACTCATTGAGCTTTTATCATCAATCATGGTAGCTTTCAGCATTGCAATTGTTCATTGTTGAAGAAGCAGTCCACATCTCTCAAACAAGGAATCGCACGGTCTAGGTGATGTTATGCTTGAATTGCATTGTCCTTTGATTTCATTTAGATTAGATTCCTTGATGATGGTAGGGTTAGGGTTTCATGACTATCTCTGATCTGCTACACCTGACTTTCACCTATCATACAACACGTACTTCTCAAACCATTAAATGGTCACTCACAATAGCATCTTGTCAAAACCCAACACTCATACCTCTTTATTTGCTTGCAAACTAACCAAAATCCACCTAGGGCATCATGATACTTGCCCTAAAATCTCATCTCTGGGTCCTGAAACTTACATAGAGTCAAAGATTATGTCAAAACATACCTACAAACCAATTTTTATGATTTTTCACTAGATATATTCTAAGTTACACAATTTTCCTGCTCATTGTTTACCCTAATGTTTGAATTGGGTAGCTGGAAAGATTCAACCATTAGACAACATAAACGACCTTTTCAAAATTGTTGGTAAGAACAAAAAACTTCTGAAATTAAATTATCTTTCTATTCATGTAGGTTTCAGGGAAGTACTCAACCATACAAGGCCGTACAACTCTCTGGAACAACAGAAAACATGTAAAAAAATGCAGAAATTTAATGTTTATTCATTGCTTGAACATATGTAAAACTTCTTCCACACCCTTATTTCAACCCTTTTAAGCTTATTTAAGCATATACAATGTCAACCCAACTATTTCAACCAACTTTTGGAGTCTCAACCGTTCAACTTCCTTGACTTTGCATTTTTTTTTCACTTTTATAAAATGACAATTTTCAAGATTTTGACAATTTTAGCAAATTTGATCCCAAATGACTCAAAAACATTATGAATTGTCATGGACCTTATTACATGACAAAAACTATTAAACTTAAACCAAAAACCAAAATTTCCTCATGGAGGCTTGAACTTGACATGGTGCTCCTGCACCATACTCCCGGCCAAAAAGAAACTCAAGTCCCTTGAGTGAGGACCTACAAATGCATGAGAACCTGCAATAATCTTCTTCATCTTGAACTTTGGTTTGTCCCTCCTCAAAATTGCCATCACAACAAGAAAATGATAGATGTCGTCCTTATTCTTTTGCCTTTGCAATGTAATTATGATCTTTACACCTTTGTTTTCGTCTTCTCCCACCTGATATTTTGCCCCTATACTTGTTGCCTCATCATGCAAACTAATTTCTGACATAGAAAACTGATCAACATCTCCTTTTGAAAACAATGAATCAAGCACTATACCAACACACCTTTTAAACCAGTCTCGAGTCTCAAGGATCAATTCATCCTTGACTTTCTCTTTATCATCATTTTCCTCCAAAATCTGATTGCTCTTCATGTCTGTTGTCATGGCATCTTCATGTCTTGAAGTGGTTGCATCCTCAGCTTGTTTGTTTTGTTCATCATTTTCCTATATCTGAGATTGCTTTTGTTCTTCCTCTATTGCTGCTAATATTCTTACTTGTCTCATTCTTCTTTGGACAATTTTGATGGGCCATGTAACCTTCCTCTTCACTAATAAGTGCCAACTAAGTGCTTTTTTGAGCAACTACTCCATCTCATCTTCCATCCTTCTTCTCGTCTCTTCCATATCTTGACCCAACTTTTGTACCTCCTTCTTAGCACTTTCTAGTTCTGCCTTGTCATATTTTTCCTTCTTCACACTTGTCTCATTTCTCTTCTCTTGCTTCTCTTTTTGTGAACTCCCAGCCTGCAGGTACCTTCTAAACAAATCCATCTTTCCTCAAGCAAGTCTCTCCTTGCTTCTCCTTATCTTTTCCTCACCTAGGTCTCTTCTCTTTTCCTCTACCTAGTCTTTTGGCAACCAGGTTCTCTCTTCAACCTGCACAAACACAAACACACAAATACCAAACTCTCTTGCCTAGACCTTCTGAGCTCTGATACCAATTGATGCAATGCAGGGAGGCAATCCTTCAACAACACTAATCCAAGGTATTTTAATCCACTTTCCAATCACCAAAACACTATCATGCCCCTAATCCACTATTTCACCATACTAGCCTTGTAGCCCTCTAGACAATGTATTTTGAACATAACTTTCTGATTACACCTCAGACCCAGAAACCAAAGGGTGTTTCAGATACCCTTTTGGACATTATTTGACATATCTCAAAACCTCATAGGGTCACTTTGGACCATCATCTCCAAAAATTTATTGTCTTGTTGTTTTATAACTCAATTAGCCCACTTTTACAAAGCAACACCTCTTTAAATCTTCCCTCAACCCAAAAACTTGACTCACATGCCCTAGGCAGGTTACAAAAGGATTGAATCCACCACTTTCAACAAATGTAACAACCCAAAATCCATCAAAATGCCAAACCCTCACCCTAGCCAAACTAGGCTTGAAACAAGGAGGGGTTAATGGAAATACCTTCTCAAACTATACCAACACCTCAGCCACATTGCAAAAGGTCTGCACTTACTTCCCAAACCATTAAATGGTCACTCACAATAGCATCTTGTCAAAACCCAACTATCATACCTCTTTATTTGCTTGCAAACTAGCCAAAATCCACCTAGGTATCATGTGATACTTTCCCTAAAATCTCATCTCCAAGTCCTGCAACTTACATAGAGTCAAAGATTGTGTCAAAACAGACCTACAAACCAATTTTTATGAGTTTTCACTAGATATATTCCAAGTTACACAATTTTCCTGCTCATTGTTTACCCTAATGTCTGAACTGGGTAGCTGGAAAGATTCAACCATTAGACAACTTAAATGACCTTTTCAAAATTGCTGGTAAGAACAAAAAACTTCTAAAATTTGTAAGGAAATGAAGGCATCTCAGAATGTATTTCTAAGAAAAGTGGTGTCTTCGACAAATTTAAATTCTTTCCAAATGGTTCAAAAACACGCACAACTATGCCTTTAAAGTGGAAACAGACATATAACATTTCCTACATTGACCCTTAGAGGAAAGCACAAGCGAACAATATCTAGTTTCAACAGCAGAGACATTAAACATGAAAGATAGAACAAGAACACAGATTTACGTGGGGAAAACCCTTACGGGTAAAAAACCCCACACTCCAAAAGCCCAGATCACCATTGTATTATTCAGCAACAAAAAACAGTTACAATACAAAACTGGCAATAAGCCTTTCATGAAGATTTACATCTTGTTCCTTCTGAAGAATAATTGACAGTAACCCTGCACAAAGTTCTCCAGCACTTGGTTGGTTCTTCATACTGTGATCATGCCACAAACAGCACACAGTATAGAACTACATCTTCTCAGCCAGAACAATTTCATTTGAACTCTGTTTTCATCCTCTTCTCAGTCCCTTCACATGCTGTTCACATGCTGCATACAGCATACAGCATAAGACTTCATAGAAGAAGAAAACCAGAGGTCTCTCTCGAGAAGAACTCTCTCACACTCACACCGACCCCATCAATTACACAATTGCTTTTAGCAATCTAATCGATTGTCATGCAAACGACCTTTCATTCCAACTGCCCAGTATCGCTGACATCCAACTGTCCAAACCGTTCGCATAACTATCTAACCGTTCACATTCTCATAGGAAACTTTGGTCCCACATGCACAAGTTCCAGTTGGACATCCGGGTTTAAATGCCCGAACACATGTAAGATAACTGTCGGTGCTTTTGCTGCTGACGACTCCAGTCTATCCCCATCGGCACAACTCAAACTGTCGGCACAACCACAACCATGCACTCCAATAGTCCCTTGTCTCACCGATACCAAGTCTTCACCCTTCGTCAGCGTGACCACTATGCATCGGCCTAAAACCTTTAAGCTACGCCAATAGAAGTCCTCGCACCAACACCCGACTCCATCGGAGTGACTTTCACCATCGGTGAAGCAAACAATACCTACGCCAAAGACCAATGTCTCACTGATGCCAAAGCTCCATAGTCTTCCATCGGGGTGACGAGGTCCATCGGAGAGAGGACTCAAGGCTTGGCCGACAGTGATTCTCACGCCGATGCTAACTTTGCCAAACGCCATCAGGGAGACAATCTACATCGGAGCGACTCCTCCAAGTTTGGCCGATAGCAAAACTCACGCCAATGCTAACTTCGCCAAACGCCATTGGGGAGACAATCTACATCGGAGCGACTCCTCCAAGTTTGGCCGATAGCAAAACTCACGCCGACACCAAAACTCTTACCAACGCCAACTCCCATCGGGGTGACTCAATCAGTCGGAGTGACAATCTTAAGATCTGTCGATGACAAAACCTTACGCCGATAGACAAATGCCATCGGTGAGACTAATGCATATCGGCCACAGACTTCTAACACTTGCCGATAGTGAAAGTCTTTCCGATGGTCACTACCATCGGGATGACTGGTAGCATCGGGGAGACTTCAGAATGTTGAGCCGACAATAATTCTCTCACCGATATGAATATGAAACCTTGCATATTGCTCAAGGGCTTCTCACTCTCACCGATAGTGCTCTGTCAAGCCGATAACAAAGGATAACCAAGGAACCAATGAACCTGTAATTTGAGTCACTAGTACTCAACATTCTCCCACTTGACGAAGGAATTACAGGAAACCATCAATGCCCCATATCACAGAACCAAAGCTGATACTGCCACCACTCTACTGTGCTCACAAGCTTTTTACAGAAGCTCCATAACATCAACTTCAAATCTATTAGAACATAGCCAGAAACATCCTCCCGAAACAAGATAAACCATCAGCTAGAACAACAATCAGTAAGCTAACTGTACCCATCCAACTGAACATAAAACCCACATGACTGAAAATAGCACACACAGCCAGTGCTAAAACATCCAATCACTCATACCTTAAAGGTATGAACATCAGTAGACTCATGCCACCTACATATACACCCATCAACTACAAATACAAGCTCAAAGTGTGAACCAGTCGAAGAAGACCAAACACTTCAAGAACTCCCACTGCATGGGTAATGCAGATCTGAAAAAGATCATGGCATACAAAATCTACCAATAGCATTACATAGAAAGTGTAAATATCATGTAGTACCAAGGAAACATCCACCATGATATGCAAATCAATAACCTGCAAGAACAACACCTCACAACCAGTCCAAAGTTCTCCAATTTCTCCACATCCAACAAAAGAAAGAGATAACAGGACAGAACCTTCATGCTGTCACCCAACAACATAAGTGAAAGCACATGACCACAAACTAGTGATCATCAGCTCCAACCAAATCTCAAAACAATGTAGTGTGAAACACACCATCAGAGAAACTAACTGAGACCAAGAGGAACACTGCACATCATATACCTGTAGACAATCCTTTTACATACACCTTTGAATGCCAACTGTGTCAAGTATGATCTCCTTCAAAACACCCCAAAGAAGAACATCATAACAACATCCAAACAAACATTCAATCTCCAAGATCAACTAACATGGATGTAAGCTTCACAAACCAAAGAAGATCAAACTAATTCATTTCCCATTTTAGGAAATCAGCCCATTAACCATCTCCTAACAGTCCTCATCAATGAATGATATCTCTAAACTCAAATGCAAAAGGAGATAAACATGCTATCCATCTCTCACAATGAATCCTCCAGAACCATATCTATGAAAGAAAGCATAAAACACCTGAGAGAAACAATGGGCTATACCTCTCAAGTGAAACTTGTCAAGTAGACCAAGAGTGGGGAAAGAGAATGTTCTTCCAAGATACCCAAGTCCCAATGACTTTCTCCAAGAACAATCTCCTCTAGATCTTTTGTTGAATTCACATTCAACCAAGGTAAAGACTGCTCGAACTTCCAGCTGTAGACTCTGATTTAGCACAACATATACAGTCTCACCTTATTCTCCATGTATCCATGAGTACCTTTGAACAATCACCTCATGCTGAACTCCAACTGCATCACTACAACACTATGAAGTAATCAAGCAAAAGATAAATGTACCCAAACATAGAGAAGTAACCAGACCACTGTCAAAACTCCAATCATCTAAAACAGGAACTTATCATGACATCATGATCTTACCATCTCCATTAGGAGATTCCATGCTTCAGGTGAACATAACCATGGTCTCTAGATCAATGTATCATACCAAAATTCAAAAGCAGAAATCATGATATGAAACAAACTAAAATTCTAAACCAACATCACCTGTCAAGCACCACCAACACCTCAGCCAAGAATTTCATGAATCCTCCATGACTCCAAGATGTTACTCATCCTCAAATAGTGCCCCTGCAAATGCGAAAGAACCCTTCTGCAGCAACAGGATCAAAGAGCTCCTCCTAGTAACATTTGCAACACTAAAGAAGATCATTCACCACTAAGTGATGAAACACACAGTCAATGCTAAAGCTCCCACTGAACTGTAACAACAGAGCTTTCCAAGCATCCTGACCAAACATCTCCTAATCTGAAAATCTTCTAGGTCCACAAATTAAAATGTCCATGTGACTATAAAACCAAGTGACACCAAGATCTCCAAACCAAGTAAATAAACTATCACTGTCAATAGCTTACACAAACCTGTGTATTCAAGCTATACATGACATCATGATACACTTACTACAAGTCTCCATAACCAACTATTCAGATACTCTACAACATCCATCCTCTCATCCCAAAATAGTCACACCAATGCACAAGTGACCACAGACAAGGCCAGCTAACAAATCTGCATAAACACTAAAACAACCGGATAAAGACAGTCCACATCTGAGTCATCTCACTGTAGCTTAATAGGTGATCAGCCCACAAAACTACATAACTCGTAGATCCAACCAATGTATCATGCAAACTCACTATCACACTGGAAACTGCAAAACTGAGATTTCAAGGAATAAATAACAATGTAGACAACAAGACTCAAGCATCAGAAAACTTACTTTTCACTGATTCGCCCAACATGTCCACAACCAGAGCACCATAGTCAAGAAACTAGAAGCATTACCATAGAAATGCTGAGTATCACATACCAGCACTCCCATGCAGAGAAAGCATTTCACCTCCTCACACCATGCACAGAGCATGCATGCAAAACTGCAACTATATCATCCAATAACATCCCAAAAGCCAGGGTCTAGAAATAGCTTAACTGCAGCTTCACAAAACCACAAGTTTTTCTTTTGACCATGTAAAACCTGCAAAACCACCGTGTTTGAAACACACCCATGCACATCCATATCCACTTCACATCTGGAAAACCCAAAAGTTTGCAGCACAAACTCCATAACAGTTAAACCAAAATAATGGATCATCATGAATATGCAAAACCATAGTTTTTAAGGAAAAACTATAAAACCCCTAAATCCAAAAAACATGAATCTAAGTCATGCAAGGGCAAAATATCCATTTAAGGAAACAATAGTTCAAGAGCTTCAGGCCCACTTGTAGACCAATCTCTCAAACCACCAACATGCACATGCATCCGAGAGAATCAGGCAATTACAGAAGCTCTCAGATCATCCAATGATCAACTCCAAAGCCTGCATGCAATCAGGGTAACAAAAAATTATGCCTTCCAATACCAGGAACAAAACACCCAGCATAAGCACAATACTCCATGGCTGAGCAGTAACACAAACTTCTCCATATCATCAGAGAGCCTCTCACACAGACACCCAATATGAAAGTTACTGCATCAACACAGCCTCAAAGCAAACCCCATACAACAAGATTAAATACTGTCAATTAAGAGCCTCAGGCCACATCATGACCAGCTCCAGTCTCTTCACCATCCTTCAAGCACTGCTGAAACAGAAACACAAGATCAACTGCCAGACTTTCACTCAAACAAGGATCAAACAAACAGACATTTTCTTCAGATTTCCTCAAGCCTGCCACACTAAGAAATCATCATAGAAGGAAAACCCAGACCTTATACACCAGGAACTCTTACATGCAAACACATGCAGCACACAAATGTACATATGTGAGCAACAAAGCATATCCCAGAAGAAGGCTCTGATACCACTTGTAAGGAAATGAAGGCATCTCAGAACGTATTTCTAAGAAAAGTGGTGTCTTCGACAAATTTAAATTCTTTCCAAATGCTTCAAAAACACACACAACTATGCCTTTAAAGTGGAAACAGACATAGAACATTTCCTACATTGACCCTTAGAGGAAAGCACAAGCGAACAATATCTAGTTTCAACAGCAGAGACATTAAACATGAAAGATAGAACAAGAACACAGATTTACGTGGGGAAAACCCTTACGGGTAAAAAACCCCACACTCCAAAAGCCCAGATCACCATTGTATTATTCAGCAACAAAAAATAGTTACAATACAAAACTGGCAATAAGCCTTTCATGAAGATTTACATCTTGTTCCTTCTGAAGAATAACTGATAGTAACCCTGCACAAAGTTCTCCAGCACTTGGTTGGTTCTTCATACTGTGATCATGCCACAAACAGCACATAGTACAGAACTACATCTTCTCAGCCAGAACAATTTCATTTGAACTCTATTTTCATCCTCTTCTCAGTCCCTTCACATGCTATTCACATGCTGCATATAGCATACAGCATAAGACTTCACAGAAGAAGAAAACCAGAGGTCTCTCTCAAGAAGAACTCTCTCACACTCACACCGACCCCATCGATTACACAATTGCTTTTAGCAATCTAATCGATTGTCATGCAAACGACCGTTCATTCCAACTGCCCAGTATCGCTGACATCCAACTGTCCAAACCGTTCACATAACTATCTAACCGTTCGCATTCTCATAGGAAACTTTGGTCCCACAGGCACAAGTTCCAGTTGGACATTCAGGTTTAAATGCCCGAACACATGTAAGATAACTATCGGCACTTTTGCCGCCGACGACTCCAGTCTATCCCCATCGGCACAACTCAAACTGTCGGCACAACCACAACCATGCACTCCGATAGTCCCTTGTCTCACTGATACCAAGTCTTCACCCTTCGTCAGCGTGACCACTATGCATCGGCCTAAAACCTTTAAGCTACGCCGATAGAAGTCCTCGCACCAACACCTGACTCCATCGGAGTGACTTTCACCATCGGTGAAGCAAACAATACCTATGCCGAAGACCAATGTCTCACTGATGCCAAAGCTCCATAGTCTTCCATCGGGGTGATGAGGTCCATCGGAGAGAGGACTCAAGGCTTGGCTGACAGTGATTCTCACGCCGATGCTAACTTCACCAAACGCCATCGGGGAGACAATCTACATTGGAGCGACTCCTCCAAGTTTGGCCGATAGCAAAACTCACGCCGATGCTAACTTCGCCAAACGCCATCGGGGAGACAATCTACATCGGAGCGACTCCTCCAAGTTTGGCTGATAGCAAAACTCACGCCGACACCAAAACTCTTACCAACGCCAACTCCCATTGGGGTGACTCAATCAGTCGGAGTGACAATCTTAAGATCTGTCGATGACAAAACCTTACGCCAATAGACAAATGCCATCGGTGAGACTAATGCATATCGGCCACAGACTTCTAACACTTGCCGATAGTGAAAGTCTTTCCGATGGTCACTACCATCGGGATGACTGGTAGCATCGGGGAGACTTCAGAATGTTGAGCCGACAATAGTTCTCTCACCGATATGAATATGAAACCTTGCATATTGCTCAACGGCTTCTCACTCTCACCGATAGTGCTCTGTCAAGCCGATAACAAAGGATAACCAAGGAACCAATGAACCTGTAATTTGAGTCACTAGTACTCAACAAAATTAAATTATCTTTCTATCCATGTAGGTTTCAAGGCTGTACTCAACTGTACAAGGCCGTACAACTCTTTGGAACAACAGAAAACATGTAAAAAAATGCAGAAATTTAATCTTTGTTCATTGCTTCAACGTACAAAACTTCTTACACATCCTTGTTTCAACCCTTTCAAGGTTATTTAAGCATATACAATGCCAACCCAACCATTCAACTTCCTTGACTTTGCATTTTTTTTTCACTTTTACAAAATGACAATTTTCAAGATATTGACAATTTTAGCAAATTTGATCCCAAATGACTCAAAAACATTATGAATTGTCACAATGGACCTTATTACATGACAAAAACTATTAAACTTAAACCAAAAACCAAAATTGCCTCATGGAGGCTTGAACTTGACATGGTGCTCCTGCACCAAATTCTGTTATCTGTTATAGCTCTGGTTTGCAGTAAGATTTAGGAGCTTGAGTACAATTATGTCGATTATGACAATAAAATTTCCTTTTAACCAAGCCGAATTGTAATTTTAGGGCTTATTAATGGCATAAAAGAGATTTGATAGCTTCATTCGACTAGATCATAGGAGATTTCTATAGGTGTCCATTGGTGTTAGTTTAAATTTAAATGCCAACGACTTTTGCACAACATTAAATGTAAAAAGTGTGGGGGGATATGGGGATGGATATCTTGTAAGGAATATCCTCATGTGGATATCTAGATGTGAATATCTGGATATGTCATCGGAGGTTAGGTCAACCTTCGTTGACCAAAGATTCATCATTGGGTCACAAATTCACTTCCAAAAGGTCAGGGTGTGCATATGCACAGGTGGCATCATGTTATTGGTTCAATGCAAGGCCTGGATATTACATTAATGTCTGGATATTATCAGTGTAGAATATCCATCTGGTCAAAATGTCTGAATGATGTCAGCAAGGGGAAAGTCCTTTATTGATAGCGAGATAAATAACGTCATTCGGATGGGGATATTAAAACAAGGTTATGACATTAAGAGTGAGAAATATCCCTAGGGCTTAATATCCTAATGATGTAAGCAAAGATATACCCTTAATATCGCGTTGGGTGATTGTGACGTCATCAGGATATGGAGCTTAGAATAATGTCCGGATATTAAGTTAATATCCGGATGTTAGCTAATATCAGGATGACGTAAGCAAATTTAGCGTTCTTCTTAGTGTGAGGATGACATGACATCATCTGGATATGGATGTTCAAATAAGTTCTAGACATTAAGAAAATCAATATCTTTGTGTCCTAATATCTGAGTGATGTTAGCATGCTTGGGGCTCTTTGTAAGATTGGGATGACATGATGTCATCGGGACATGGATATTTTCAGTCAGGATATTAAGTTAATGTCCAGATGTTATCTAATATCCATGTGCATGATGTTTAACCCACTAAGTACATTAAATTTGACATCTGGACATTATCGAAGGTCAGGACATTAAGTTAAGATCTGGATGTTTGGCAATGTGAATATCCATATGCCCCATTGACCGAACTTTGACGATATGTAACTTCCTTGTTTTAATGAATTTCAAGGTGCTTCAAAAAGCAATTCTGCTTAGAATTTTGTGCTCTTTCATTTGGTAGGATCTATAATAAGAAATTTAAATTTTGAAAATTTGATCTATAACCTGAGGTCTAGACATGCCTAAGAATGACATCCTTATATGCATCTGATACTATTTTACCATACCGCCCAAAGCCAAAGGGCACACAACAAGCCAAGAAAAAGTTGGGTCCCTATTTTGCTGGGGCAAAATGGGGTGTGTTGTGTAACCACACAACAAGCTCCATCTCCCATTTTTCTCTCACTTTTCTTTTGTAAATTTTTAATTATATGAACTAGATTAGGGTTAGTTTAATGTTAATTTAGCATTGAATTTTTTATTGTAGATGTGTGTTTTGTAAATGATGAGCCAATTTAATCTTTGCAAGTGAAATATTAACAAGTTCTACTTATTGGTGATTAAAAATGAAATCTTGTAGAATTGTGTGCACTTTTGGGAAGTTAATAGACACTTTCAAGATCAAAACAACAAACATGTAGTTTATTTGTAAGATTCTACTAGAACCCTCTGAATGGGATAGTCAAAATGCTTATCTACTGGGTTACTCAAGTGCTTCTAAAATTCACATACAAACCTTGAGGATCATATCCAAGTTCAAGTAGGGAAGAAATTTTTTCCACTTGTTGACATCCAAAACATGCAACAAGTCACACTTGTAATTAGCACCCCAACTATTTTAGCATTGCATCAACAAGCGTTGTCTAAAAAATCTTGATTTTATTGGTCAATGACCATTTTTATTTTTCACTAATGACATTGCCTAAAAAATAACAATATAGAAGCTATTACAATTCATACAAGCTTAATTGACAAAGGCACATTGACGTCTGATTTGCCCCGCTATTCCAGTGAGCACTTGGATTTCAGACATCCGTTGCATGGAATTTTTGAAGTTTTTGAAGAAACTATTTTCGTTCACTTGCTGTTCAACATAATATTTGGAAATGGAATTTGTGAGTAGTGCGGCATCAGATTGGAGGAGGCCCTTCTTTGCTTCAAGATTACTAAAGTAATGGCTATCGAAAGTGAGGGAGCTATTGGGATCCATTGCTACAGCAGTTGTCATGTCTGCTAGACTGGTACATTTGGTCTTCAAAAATTGAGCATAGGAGGGGTCTAGGGAAGGATCCATGTCTCCTTTTCCTGTGAAGTTGTACAACCTATTGTTGAATGCCACACAGAAAGTGATTCCGATTGTATGTGCACCTATTCATAGTAGCAATAATCATAATATTAAAATCTTAATTTATGATTAGCCAATAATTAAATAGAAATCTTAATTTATGATTAGCCAATAATTAAGTACTTAAAATATTTGATGTGTTACCTACCAGAGAGAACAACGAGGTCTTTGACATTTAGTCCTTTGTTTGCAAAAGATGCCTTCAGTTGTGAGAAGTTTAAAAATGGTGAAGGAATGTTGTTCATGGCCTCACTCTTTCGAGATATCACTCCATCCCTACGCCCTGTTCTCACACTCCAAGATGGACCTCCACTCTGTACATAAATTCAAACCCAACTTAATATTTATATAAGATAACAATGCATAAATATAATTAATGTCAATAGAATAGTTGTGGGTTCAGCTATGAAATAAAATAAAAAATATTATTGGGGTCAAGATAACTAGTGTAATGTTATTACCCCAGCAACGACAGCATCTCGGGCAACCAGGGCGACAATGTCAGCACAGGAAACGACGCCTGGACATATTTTCTCTATTTCTGCTTTCACATCATCATATACTTCAAATCCGCGCAGGCTCAGGTTTGGATCGGCTGCTTTCTCTGCTTCGTTGTTTTCTGCGGAATTCAGAAGCACTGACGCATCGCAACCCTAATCAAAGCACAACATTAGTTTTTGTAATTTACACGGTGCAATCTGTGTATGAACTAATTAGTTAAAGAGAAAAAATGGGTGAAGGAATGTATTACTGACTCGCACAAAACAATCATGGAAATGCATCCGTAAGAGAGGAGCCGCAAGAGTGCGATCCTTGGCTATGTATTTCTCCACCACTTGCTTTACTTTCTCCTCTGCAGATGGACAGCTTTTGCGATAGAAATTATAACTCAGCCCATAATGCCCCTCGCACTCGCACGCAAATATCATTGCAACAAAACCAACAACAAAAAACCACAAGCTCGCCATCTCTATCTTCTCTCTCGTTATCGTTCTACCCACTCCAATCGGACCTTCTATTTATTGATTGATTCACAGAGACCCAGCAATTGCATACAAACTTATTCCAACTATTCCTTCTATTTATTGATTGATCACGGAGACCCAGCAATTGCATACAACCCTGATTGAACAAAGTTATTCCAACTATTGCTTGGTCAAATGTCCCGCGTAAGATTAACATTCTATATTACGTTGCAATTTTGTCTAAAAGCAACCAGCCCGCACGTTTTGTATTTTAACGGTCAAACATGCGGACATATTCTTAAATATCATCTACTAAAGGCTAATAAAAATTCTATACGGCTACAAATATCAGCATCTTTGCTTGTTTTAATAGAACTCCCACGCCCGTGGACAAATGAAATTTCGTCATTTAAAGTTTTGAAATGTGCTCTTTTCTCCATCTTTGTCTATGTCAAACGGACAACCAGCGAAGACGACGTGGTCCAACTCGGCTAGCGACCGGCCAGTGTATGTAATATTATCTCAAGTTGAAGATTGCTTTCCCGAGAACAACCACCTCTACTAGTTGTTCACAGTTTAAACATATTAGTGGGAGCTTTTGCTCCCCAGAAATTTGTCATGCTGCCTGCCTACTTTTCGTCGAAAGAAGCCGTCGGAATTTCTTTTTCCACGCCGTTTCGGTGTTAAAAAACAAAGAACGTCTTTGCTGTTGTTTCGTTGCGTTTGGACAGTGAAAAATGACAATGGAACGTTGAGTAAAAATATAAAATTATAAATGTATCTTACATTACCAATGTTCACGAGAAACCAAAAAAAATTGAGTGAAATTGAAATGCAAATATTAAATTACAAATATAACTATATGATGGTTGCATTAAAAAAATATTGCAATTTTGTCTTTGAACAAACATTTGTTTTTTATTAAAAAAGTGAAATATAGCCCTCTAATATTGAAGGAGATTGATATTGATGATGCAAGAAACTTGTATATTCCACTAAAATTTCAACGCACCAGCTGTTTACGGCTGGGCCTATTCCATGCCCTACGATTGATTATTGGTAAAATTCACTTGATTATACCCAATTTTGTCAATCAATTCCATGAGAATGATGACTCAACAAAAACATGTTTAGTTAGAATTGCATTTTGGCCATCTTGGGAACTAGAACTTCCCACTCAATGCAAAACTAGATCAAAAGATGATTTGAAAGGACAATATCTGGGAAAGGATCCACTAGTAATAAAAAAAAAAGTTGGCAAAGGAAACGATAAGTTGTCCTAACAACATGGCCCTATCAAGACATTTAAAAATATCTTTGTACCTAATTGTAAATTAGTCCATGTATACCAAGGGAAATCAAAATGATGATGACCAACATTAGGATTAGAAAGACCCAAATTATTATGCATGTACTATCAAGCCTTTCTTTTGCCAGTTATCCATCACATACATGAGTTTTTTGCATTTATCAGTGGCTGACTCAATCATATTGTAGAACTTCCTATACACAAGTAAGGTGGTAGTGGGAAGAGACTCTCAATCCATTGCTAGAGATGAAATATTTCAATGGTATAATTTGTAGCATAAATAGTAACAACCCCAAGAGATTGGTTACTAATATTAAAGAGGACCCACAAAGCACAACTAAAGAAGTCATATCCATGACCCACAATGTGTTTCTACCACCTCAATGAAATGAAAGTGTCAACTCTGCATCTTGGCTCACCATCACTATGTAAAAGTGACTTTTTGGCCTGTTAGTGTGAACAAGAGTATTTCCTATATAGTTTCCCCTTGTAGTGTGAATAAGGAATATTGTCTAACTAGTTATTAGTTAGAACCTATTCACACATATTCACATGTTAAGTTGACTTAGGAAGCTTTCTACATAATTCTAGATTGCCATGTGATCTTATCAACTAGATGGCATCTTATCCTCTAGTTGTCTCATGTCATAGGATTAAGACACTTGTCATATGACTACAACATCCTACATCTCAACCTTTCCTTTATAAGCAAGGTACCTCACATCATAATGTGTTGGTTGGAGAATATTGTATTTGCATTCTTTGATAGGAATACAATTTATTCTTGTCATATTGATCTTCTCTTTTATTTGTGCTTTCCATTAGGCCTCTAGATCTTGGGTAGCTATCTCCATAGCCAAATCTTACATGGCCCAATGACATGAAAAATAGTATAAATTATCATGAAACCTACAATTTTCAACTCCTATAAACAAAAGACATCAAGTTTGGAGAATCTTTGTCAAACATTCTACATGATGTATTTTATTTTGGGGTCATTGAGGCCCCAAACATTCTATGAAATAAATTTGCATGGAAGGGAATCAAGAGGTATTTCATTGAGCTCATCAAGAGCTCTGTAATTATTCTTAAAAAATCCTCCTCAATGATTTCCACAAACTTTAGAGATTTTAAACCCCACAAAGGTCTTCTTCTTATCGAGAACAAACTCCCCCTCCTTAGTCTCATGAGTTGGGCTATAATAGTGTTGGGAAGCTAGAGGAGAATGTGGAAAAGTAGTTGTCTAAGGAGAGAACACTAACAGGGAGTGATATTCTATTAAATAGAGGTTAATTCACTACATGTGAAGACTCCATATGTGTTTAAAAGAAACCACTTTCTTTACCTTGTTAGTCTTTGAAACTTGAGGCCCAACTTGCTACAAGCTTGGGATCCACACCTTTGGCTCTAATATTATGAGCATTCCTTTGATGATTTATTATGGTCCATTTATTATCATTTTTTGAGGAGAATTCTCAACAAAGTTTTTTGGGTTGAGGCTTGGGGTGCTTAGTAACAAGAGGATAATCTTGGATTTTATGCTTTAAAGATTAACACCAATAATAGGTGTTTGGCAAGTTAAGACACATCACCCTTTGGGTGAGACTATATGCTCCTATTTGGATGTCAATAGACTCCTTGATGTATTTGGATAGGTAAACCTCAACACAAACCCTTTTATAAGAATGAGAAAAGAAAAATCATTCTTATTCAACATGAAAAAGATGCCCTAGTGATGCCACAATGTAGTATAAAAAGATCATAGTGACAAGGGGAGACCAAGGAACGCAACCTAGACATGGACTTAGAGGGAAAATTCCTCAAATACAAAATAATCTCCACTCCAAGGGGAAAAAACAAGTAAGGAAGTGTGGATGTATGAGGGGCCATTCTTGAAAATGGCCTTGACAAACTTAACTTTAGCAAAGAGAAAAAGAAGAAATCCCTTGGTAAGATTCTAGATGGCCTCCACATGGACCCCCCATGAGGGACCTAGTTAGAGTTGTCCTAGATCCTTAGCATGCTTTTAGAGGGAATTATACCAAAAAATAACAATAATGGTATATTTTGCCAGCAATTTGCATGCATTGTCAAAATCAAGAACACATAAAATAACATCAAGTTTAGGAGAGTTACCTTGTGAACCACTTTTAGGATGAACTTGCGAGGGTGTTTTAGAGATATTTTCTTGTGCTTCTAAGCTAACAACCCCACATCAAATTTTTGGCCACCTTGTCTAGAAACCATTAAATAGGGAAAATAATTGCCCAAAGGTGAGGGAAGTAAGGAAAGACTACAATAATTGTGGAGAAATCTTGCACTAGAATGCTAGGGTTAAGGTACCATCAACCTTGTAAATCTTATATATTTAATTATTACAAACATTGTTTGTAAATGCACTCATAAGGGATAAGGGATTTACATTAGCTATTTAATTGCTTTATTATTGGAATGGTAATTAAGCTTTTACTAGGGATTAGTAATTAATTATTTATTTCCAGGGATTTACTATTTACTAGTCAAGCATCTTGGCAACTTCTAAGAGGTTTTTATAAAACTTGTCATTGCATGTCCATGGCTATTATTAGCCTATAACACCTTATACAAGAAGACGGAAACTACCTCGAATGAAAGGGCAAACTAGGTGCCCATTTTGGTGAGTTAGTTACAACCTACAAGGGCTATGTTAAGCATGATGGGAAACTTCCAAGGTAGGGGCATTGGGATGTGTAAATTTATTGAATGCCCCATTTAGGTGTTCAAATACTCTTTAACATGTGCTTTGGGTAGTAATAAGTTAATGTGATGAGTGTCACACCCCATTTTTGCGAATAATTATAACATGTGTTATTATTTTACTATATTACTATTTTATGAAATGAGACTACCAAAAGAAATGATTTTTTTATGTTTATCCTCATTAAAATTTAAATATATATTCAGTGATGCCATGTTTTGCAAACATGAGATTGCATTTTGTAATGTTAATAAGAAGGTGATTCTTGAATAATGATTTGTTATGAGATTTTATTTTAATGTTTATTATGATTATCCTATTTTTAGATAAACAAGATTCATACTAACTACATTTTATCTACTATGAGGTGGATGCAAGAGTATAGTGTACCCTCCTAAGGTTGAGGGAGAGTATCACCAAGGAGAGAAATGCAAATTGGGATGAGATTCTTATGAAACCATGACCCTATGAGAACTACACATACTCTCATTGAATACAATTTGTCTTATACTACTAGTTAAATGAATTGGTAGATTCTTGACTGCATTGTATGGTTTACTTATAATTGTTTGAGATAAAAGTTATCGATATAAAATTGATATATTTTTAGAGATATCGATGTTAATAATGATCCCATTACTATTAACAATGTAAACTATTAATAGAGACATTATCATTATTATTATCATTATGTATATATGCTAGTATCAATTATTATTATTATTATTATTATTATTATTATTATTATTATTATTATTATTATTATTATTATTTAATAAAAGGTGATAGAACACCAGACATATATTAATAAAAAACATAATTATAGTATCCATATATAAAATACTAGGAATAAAACATCTGGTATGTCACTACAAAAAGCTATAAAAAAATGAATGAGACGGATGAGATTCACCATCATGGCCAAAAAACATACAAAGCACTTTCATATCATTTATTATTATTATTGAGTAATAATGATATTATCGTCTATATTTTGTTGAATAAGGAAGTTTTTAATATTAACATTGATAATATTAATAATAATATTGTTATTAATATTATCACTGCTAATAGCAATAAAATTAATCATGCATCCTTTTTAATATTATAGAATTTCTAATTAACAATAGTAAGAATGGCTTATTATGAGTTCAATCCATGTAGTGGTGTCGCATTTAAAACTTGTTGTAAGTGGCGGATCATGTGTTGGGAAGGCAACTTCCACCATTGCATTTGGTATGTGAAAGTAAATGTTATTAATTGTAACTGAAGTGAAAGAGAGGGAAGACTCTCGAGGAGAGAAGTTGAGCTCCATCTCTATTTTTGAATGCCTATTTAAGTTGAGATTTCTGAGGATTAAGGGGAAGATGGTACTATTTATGAGGAGGTATTTTTAGATCTTAAAGCAGGGAAATAGATTGTGGTGTAGCAGAGGCTGAGAGAAGAAGGGTTTGGGCTTCGATGGCTTTGGTGCTTTGTGTTTTTCCAAGGGTGCTATTTTCTTAAATGGTATGTCTCTGTTTGTTCATACAATTGATTAATATTTTCATTTTCATATATGTTTTTCCAGCATGATCAAGTTATGAACAGAGTTTTCTCTTTGTTAAAATGGTGTGGTATTTCATTACAGTAGGGTACCTGAAGGTGAAACAATAAGGAAATGATAGTGAGCCAAATACAAAACATACTCAAGTTCTTCCCCGATAATGGAGTTTTTAGTTTATTCTTTTATAAATCCAAAATCTTGAGACCATTTGATATTTCATCAGATAACTTAAACAATTCAATATGAAAATAATCCTCTAATTGGATAATTTCATAAATGGATATCTCGGTAAGGTGAATATATTCTTCTTGGAACCAGAATATGATAACTTGAGAGGTAATTTTGAGTCTTTTCAACTCTTCTCAGTTAAACTAGGAAACCCTGTTAGTTCCTCTCGTCTTAAAACTATTGGAAAACAATGAGGAATATTTGTACATGCATAAGTATGTGTGCACATACTTATGAATGTACAGGTATTCGATTAGTCTTAGGGTTACCAAAATAAGGCTCGAAAGTAATTGATTGTAGTGAATATTTTATTGATTGACTTCATAAACTAAACTTAAACCCGTAGGATTTTAATGACTATATCTATGCTTTCTCTATTATGCTAGGACCATAAGTGGTATGTATGGTGGTTGCAAATCCAAGAGATGTCAAATTAGATAAGTTTACATTGATTGTAACATTTTTTCGTCTGTTTGGCATCGACCCAAATAGGGTATCGAATTGTAAAACTCAGGGACACTGAACTCTATTATGAATTCCTCTATGAATAATTGGTAAAGAATGATATCTCAATTTAAAATTGTTAGCAGTACAGAATGTTGTTTGAAAACATTAGTACATATACTTGTAAATGTATATAAGAACATATACATTTACAAGTATATGTATGTAATGAAGTTGTTGGCATGTATATCTCTTGTTGCAGGGTTGCATATAATGCAAAACCCTTGGCCATAGTCTGGGCCGATAACTAGATGGCTCTAAAGCACTAAATTATTATATATGTTGACTGTTGTGTTATTCTTTGACCGTAGACTTATATAATTAAATCTGATTGTCAAGAATTAAATCAACTTATCTAGTTTTAACAGAAAAGATAGAGAGAAATATTGAGATTGATTATTTTGTGTCTTGATTGAATAGAACAATGTTTATATGGTTAGTTCTTTAAATGTTTTGAGGAACAATGTTTTAAAATGACCATTCTTCTTTGTGTATATTGAAGAAAATTACTTCTCTAAATGTTAAATGACTTAGATGTCAGTTTAAAGAAAATGTGAAAGTGAAAGGTAAGATTGAGAAAGAGGCGTTTGTGATAGATCAACACATATATCTAAATATAGATTATGTTTTATATATAAATCTTTGGCAAAATTAATGCATTGACTGCGTGCATTATCGAATCACTATGTCTTAGATTTACATTTTAGTTAGATTTTTATACTTAGTTAAAAGGAATATATAGTTGTAAAATAGATTGTATGTAAAAAGCACATCCCTAGTTCCTAGATGGTGTGGTTTTGTAAGGATACTCTTTATCTACTTTTCTCATGACAGGTCAGGTTTCTCTAGTAAGAGAAATTCTATGGAAGCAAAAGATTTGTGGTTTGGCATATAATCACTCTGGTGATGCCCTCTATAATGTAGATCAAGTTGCTGAAATCTTATGCCTTAAGAAGTTAAATCATTTTCACTATTATTATTTTGTTGTAATCAGATAGAAATATAATAGAGAAACATATTAAATCTTTTATGTAATGAGATGTACTCAGATAGTAATATGAGAGATTATTATGTTTATTCTTTTATGATTATTGTAAATTCTTTTAGCAGAGAAAGGATTTTGTTCCTAGATAATCTTTGATTATCGTATTAATTGAAATAAGAAATTATGTGTTGCTAAGTTCATTGAACTATTATATTTTACTTGGTTATGGTATTCCATTGTGGTTGTATCATTTTCAAAAAAATTACTAGATTTTTGAGAGAATTTTTTTAATTGAGTCAGTGGGTTCGTTACACGTGGTATCAGAGTGTGGTTCAAACACTGGGGTATATGTGTGCCTAATTCACAAGAAGTTGACAATTTAATAAGTATTTGTAATCTAACTTATGCTGTTTTTATAAATGTAGAAATGGGAAAATCTAAGAACAAAGGAAGAACCAAGAAGTCTTTGAATTCTAAAAGTATTAAACATGAGGTGACATCATCTTATGGAGATGAGGTGATACCATCATATTCCTAAACCTTAGCAGACACCCTAAACTGAATCAAATTGGAAAAGGATAAGCATCAGAAACCAACTATTCAAGTGGAAGAAAAACTTAAGAAACCTTCATCGGTTTGTGATATATGCCATTTGGGTATGGTCGCAATGTGCTAGTGTTAAGTCATGGTGCAATGTGTGAGTACCCACGAGTACATCCACCCACCAAAAGCTAATATAGTAAAATCTAATGAAGACAAAGACGAGGATCTAAAAGAGATTCCCTTGTCTAATAATTAATAAGGATAACTTTCCTTTTTGTAAATCCTTTTTAGATTAATATTTAAATAAGGACACAAATATAAGTCCATATATGAATAAAATGAAGAAGCTTTTAGATTTTGTTTCTTTTAAAAAGTCAACCATAAGTTGGAAATCAAAATTTTCTTATCTAGGAATGCACATGATTTCTATAGTTTATTGTAATCCTTTCCTCTTATCAATGATTTAAGCTAATTAAGCCATAACTTGCTAGGTGCAAAATGGTGACAACTCAAACTAATGCTAAAGGAAGTTAGGGATTCTCAAGTCAAGCTAGAAATGATCCCACTACAAAGTTGGATTAGATCCTAGCAGCAATTAGTGAAACTAAGGAGTGGTTAGGAGTTCTCAAACAAGAGGTGAGAGGATGAGATCATGAAGATTTTGAAGAGTAGGATAAAGAGAACAATAGTAATCCATATCAAGAGCATAGTGATCAGAATGGTAATGGGGAATCTAGAGGTACAGAAGAAAACCAAGGAGAGAAAAGAGGGAAAGTAGTAACAAGGGTACAATTGACAAATGAGTTATCCAGAGACATGAAGAAGGTCACTCTACCCAAATTTGATGGTATAATACTTAGAGACAGAGATGAGTCTTGGCTTAGTGACATGGAGAAGTATTTTGAGATTTAAAATTACTTAGAAATGACCAAGGTGGTATGGGGAGCTTACCAACTATCAGGGGAAGCATCCATGTGGTGCATGAACAAGAAAATAGAAATAGGGTTGAGTTCATTAAAAGTCTCACTTGGGATCATTTTGTGATTAGTTTTTAGCAGAGGTGGATACCTCAGTTATACTTTGACCAAAATTTAACTAATTTCCAATTTACGTCAAGGAGAAATGATAGTCACAGAGTACTAGAAAAAGTTTACTTGACTTCTGAAATATGTTCCTTAGTTTCAAAAAGATGAGCAATTTTGAATCTAGAAATTTATCATGGGATTGCATGCACAAATTTGAGGAGAATTTCATGTGCATGGAACATAAACTATGGATCAAGTTTTTTAGAATGCTATAAAGTAGGAATAAAAACTAAAATCCTTGTTTACTTATTGTGATAGGTCTAAGAAGAAATTTGGCTGGTCTAAAAATGTAACAATATTCAGGAAAAAGTTCATTGGAATTAGGATTCCAAATCTGATGCCAAGCCTAAGTCTAATGAGAAGAGATCAAGAAACAATAAGGGTGAGAATCAAAATTGAAATAAAGGAAACAACTTCAAGAGGAGAAATAAAACTAAGAGTGATCATCCTACTATGAAGAAAGGACCGCCAAGTGGATGTTTCACATGTGGTGGTGGCCGATATGCAAATCAATGTCCAAATAAAGGTCAAAGGAATTAGAACTGAAGTTATTCTCTTCCATCTCAATAGATAGATTTCTAACAAAGAATTCATGTTTCAATTGATAATCACCAAGCATGGTATCAAATTGCTCCCATAGAGACTATAGGTATTTGTTTTGGCAACTCAATCTCTATTCTAATAGATACTAGAGCAAAAAAAGTTTTATATCACCCAGACTGTTAAAAAAATTCCAAGACAAGTAGGTTTCGTGGAGAATCCTTGGTCTATGGAATATGCAAATCAATCAAGAGGTTGGGTAGAGCAATGTTTGTTTGAAATTGAGGTTAGTTTACCCTCCTTCACAATAGAAGTAAATATATATGTAGCCCCCCTTAGGGTCATATGATGTCATTCTAGGCATGAATTGTATTTGGCAGCATAGAGCTCAAGTTGATTGAATTGAAAAGATGGTTGAATGCCTAGATGATCTAGGTAATCTAGTAAGGATTCAGGGACTCAAGTGAGAAATCAAGGTTAGGCAAATCTTAGCAATATAGCTCAAGAGATTTAAGAGAAAATAATGTCATATGTTTGTGGTCAAAATTGACCCAATAGGCTCGAATCACATGAACCAACAATTTGTGATTACCCTTTCTTGTATGAATTCCAAGATGTTTTCCCAGTGGAATTTCTAGGGTTACTATATGATCAAAATCATGACCTCGGTTGCTTGGGGATGTTGGGTTAGATTTTGACACACACATGGACCCCTCCCTCCTTTCCACAAGGTGAACCGCCATGTCACTCTCGCTCTTGTAGAAGTAACCAGTTGAGGGGAGGCGAGACATGGCAGTGGTCTGGCTCATTGGAGAGCTAGACTTTGCAGAGAGTGGTCATCACATCATGTGGCCTTTGTTGTTGTGTGATAATGTGTATATTTCATTTAATGAGTGTTTTTGTTGAGATAACCCTATGACCCAAAGGGTCACTAGTTACTCTTCGTCTATTAGGGTTTCTACTATTCCAACACTGTGTGGGTAACTTGTCTTTCAATTCATTGGATGATTGCATGTCGTATTTGAAGTTGTCTAAATGCTTCTAGTTGTAATACAAATGGATCTTGTTGAGGTCTCAGATGGATTTCCTCAATCTCTCCAAGGACTGCCATCACCCACTCACCTCTTAATCATGGGCCCATTCGTGAGCCGAGACAAGTGATAAGTGTATGTGGACCAACCTTGACTAGACTTAGGTTTTTGACTTTGGGTTTTGTGTTGACCTAAGGTTTAGTTGTGCATTTGACTATTTTTGACCTTGTGATGGTATCAAGGGTTTGCAATGTATCTAAATGCCTAATATTTTTGTTCTTTTCTATATTTTTATGAATGCAACTATATGACATGCAAAACTTGTTTTTGTGCTTTCTTTGGTATTTTTGAAAATAAAGATGCTTTTTAATCTAGGAAAGGAAATATGTATGCAATTATAATGAATTTTACCTAATGCAATTATTCTATGTTTTGGGGGTTTACAAATGTAGTGAAATGATTTAATCTTGAAAAATAAATTGCAAGTAAATGAATTTAAACTATGAATGCAAATTACTTCTAGAATGCTAGATCTAACTATTCTATCAAGGAAAAAGCAATAAATTACCAATCCCAAGAGAAATTTCAATTTTCTAATTACTACCAATTGATAAAAAGCATAGAGGAACTTGAAATAAAGAAGACTTGTGAGCCTCCACTGCCCTTAGAAATCCTTGATGGCAACCTTGTATCCTCTTGAAGCAGCGGGAAGACCTCTTGGTGACAAGACAACACAAGGAAGCAAAAGAAGATTTGGAAGCTTTATGAAATGAGCTCAATGAGAGATTTTGCTGAGAACAATGGCTTGATTGAAGTAGCCTAATGATGCTTGAAGAGATTTATGTGAAAGCTTTAATGAACAATGAACAAATAAAAGGCACCTTCATCCTGTGTGAGCATGAGAATGTTGATTAGAGAGAAAAAAAATTAGCAAGAGCTATGTGCACAATGAATTTGCCTTCTTGGAAGAGCTTTGAAGCTATGCAACAATGAAATCTTTGAAGCTTTAAAGAACTAAAGAAATAAATGAAGAAATAGGCTCAAAGGCCTGTGAAGAATCTTGAAAAAGCTTGTGAAGATGAGAAGAGTATTCTCCAACTTGCTCAACTTGGAAAATAATGAAGAGGTGAGGGGTATTTATAGGTTTGAATAAGGGATGAGATGTGGAATTGATTGATAAGTTAACTTAATTGATTCAAGAGTTAACAAGTATTGATTAGGGAGTGAACTGGATTGACTACCCAGTGAATTTAGTTAATTGGGGAGTGATAAAGCAATAATAGCTTATCACTGAAGAAGAAATGGAGTTAGAGGAATGCATGGAAGAGAATGAGATGTTAATTTTAGATCAAATGGAGCTAATTATGCATGTGTGGGTGCATGAAATAGTTAACTCCAAAATATGCATCAAAAATCATGTGAACTGGAAGAAAAACGGGTGAAAATGGAGCTATTTCAAGTTAGAAACTCAAGTATTTTTTGTGGCTTGAAATGTGATAGGGTCGCCCATGGGTCACCCTTTTCACTAGTAGGGTCACCCAACGAGAGATCCTAATTTTTTTAGGGTCGCCCGATGGGAGATCCTAATTTTTTAGGGTCACTCGACAGGAGGTCCTAATTTTTTAGGGTCGCTCGATAGAAGATTCTGATTTTTTAGGGTCGCCCAGTGGGAGATCTTGAAAGAAAGGGGTCTGAGTGAAAATGCATGATGGGAGATGGTAGAGGAGATGAAAAGGAGGGGATCTGCCTCTGCAAATAGGTCAATCATGTGTAAGAATCCAAATCTCCACTTGCAACTTGTAGGATCTCTTGATGAGAGATCTGGAAATAATAGAGGGAGATTTGGATTGGTTTAGTGAAACTAAAAACTAAAAGTGGGAGATGGCTCTGGGGTACCTCTAGAAGGATTATAAGGGTGGAGAAGATGAAAAACATAGGGGAAAGGTGAAAACTCACCTACAAGATGCATATAAGGCTTCGGAATGAGGTCGAAAGCTCATAAAATGTAAATCGACAAGTGTTGCAAAAGTGTCAAAAAGCATCGACGACAAAGAGAGGGAAATGACAAAGAGGAAACAACACATGACAAAAGAAATGACATGTCACCAAGATGTTCTCTACTTAGAGGACATTATTTCACACTTACATGTACGTGACAAGGATCATATATCATCATAGGATCCTTGTGGAGGTTGTGCGTGATTTTTTGTGCTTACATATTTGCTCCCTTAGGGATGGTAGTCTACATGAAAGGTAGGTACCGTTCCTGAACTATGTTACATGTCAATTTTTCCACAATTGTACCTACATTAACTAGTATTTGTCCAGCATTTGAATATATCAAAACAAATAATAAAAATTGAAATGACGAACTTACCATAGATCGTGAGAGTTTGACTAGTTGTTTGCCTTTGTTGATGAGACCTGTAGGAATGAATGCACACATGCAAGATTCATAAAAGAAATAAAACACATGCTAACCTACAAAGGAGGAGAATAGATTCTCCTTTTATTGCAAATTTTGAAGAATGTATTTGATTTTTAGGTTTTTTTGATGTTTTACAATTTTTTTAAGTTTTTTTCAATTTTTCTAATTTTTATGGTTTTTGTGGAGATTTTGTAAAGGTTTGGTCTTGATGTTCCTTGAGGTCTTTGGAAGGCCTATATTTATTGAAGGGATCTCTACCCTTGCCCCCTTGCATGGGGAGACTTTTGTACTACATAGTTTTGCTCTTTTGACTTGTTAGAGGAGTGACTTGTGCTTAGACATTGTTTTACACTTATTGTTACGAGACTTGATTTGATGAGATCCATACATAGATTTAGTTGACATATTGTACTTCACTTTCCCTTTTGTGCATATGGTTGGACAGAGATTTTATTTTTCTTAGGAGAATGCATACTTTGGATAATCACATATGGATGATGCAATTTGTTTTTGTCTTTTTGAGAATATATATGAATGTAGGTGATGATATGTAGATGCAAGAACATAAGAAATGCTAAAATGAAACATCTAATTCTAATGAATGTCATGAGTTATGACATTGACTTTATTGCTTTGAGACTCTTTTTCTGATTTTGGTATGAATGCAATGTGGAACAAACAATATGATTGCTCTTTAATACAATTTTCAATCTAGGGGATTGCAAGTTGTCCTAATATAGGCGACCTATTCAAGGCTATGAGATAGGATTTTATAACTTAGGTGGGGAGTAGGAATGAAATAGATTGCTTCTAATTTTAGGCTTTGTTCAAGCCTAATTATTGATCCTTATCTAGATAAGACAATTTGACAATCTTTCAACTTAGACAAGTAGAATTTTTTTTTTGATGTTCACTAGACTTAGATCATAGATGGAAAACAAGATAGACCCAGGGTAAAGGATAAATGGGAAAGATCTAGGGTCTCTAGATAGAAGATGATCCTAAAGACTACTAGACTCTTGACTTTGCTCAGCTAGTGTGTGTGTGTGTGCTTTGTACCTTTCTCTTTTATTTCCTCTATTAGAATGTCACCCTTGAGGCTTCAAGCTTAGATTGATCTCCACCCAAGAGTATAGACATTCAACAATCTACTCTCTTTCACTCTTTTTTTTGTATCTCCCTTTTTTTGCTTTTTCATTTTTTTTTTTGTATTTTCTAGAATGCGTCACTTGATTTTCTTAGTTTTTTTGCATTTTTTATTTTTAAGAAATGAATGCTTTTGGAACCTTTGATATGCAACAACTTGATCTCTCAATTCAATACTCTTATTTTGATCACTCATTTTTTATTCACTTAGATTTTAAATTGCTTCCTTTAGATTTTTGATCCTCCTGACGTTTTTGGCTAGGAAAGATAAGGGCCTAAGGGCTGCCTAAAGATTTTGTAATCTGGTCGGGCTTCTCTTCTACTAGGGAAGAATTGGAAAGGTCTAGTTGCAAGCTTCCTTTGAACACTGTAGGTTTGAATACTGACTTTATTTAGACCAAACATCTTGGCTCATTAAGACTAGGATCAGTGTAAAGTTAAGAGCTAGGCTTTGATTAGAATCACTGGGAATGATTGGGGATATGGTGATTGTGAAAATGGGGAATCTCTGAGTCCTGAAAGGATGACGTATACCTAAGAAACTTTAGATTCCTTACTGAAATGAAAATAATATAAGAGCAAGTCATTGACTATAATGCAAGATGAACATAATGATACTAAAATGCAAGAAACAAATTCTTTTTGACATTTTATTTTTGTATGATTTTTTGTATTTTTGAAATATTTGAATTTTATGTTTTTATGTTTTATGATGTTTTGAGATGTTGAACTCTTCTCCTTCTATAATGCACAAGAGCTAGCATCATTTTTTATGTCTTCCTTAACTATGTGTGGACCTATCTAGTTTGGTCTAAACTTCACTTGAAAGTCTTTGCAAGGACACTCAAAGACTTGGAGTAAAAATGTCCTTGTATTTATTGAGGAGTTTTGTGTACTCACATGTTTCATTGTTTGATGATTTTCCCCTAGCTTTATTGTTTTCTATTCTTGTTGAGTTTCCAAGTTTATTTTGAAATTTTGAGGGGCGATTGGGGTTGGTGTTGACTCTCCTAGTTTTTGTGTGGATTTTGGTTCTTCTTCTTCAGTCATGATTTCAACTATAGGGATGTTTATGTCTAGTTCAATTGGAATGGCCACTAAGTTGAATGGAGCGTAAGACTTTGTTAAGTTGGGATCAAAGGGGAATTCTTCTATTCCCCCCTTCCATATATATTTTGAGGTCTTGTCTATGTTTACAATTTGTTTTGATGTCTCTCATTTTTCAAAAGTGTTAATTTTTGGGTCATTAGTGGTTTCCATGGACTTTACCTTCTTTTTTATTTGTTCAATTCTATAAAGGCTAAAAGGATCAGGATCTCCTTTGATGATGTGGGTTTTTCCCATGTACAAGAAGTGTAATACTTTAAATAATGTGGAGGGAATGGCCCTCATCCTATGGATCCAAGGCCTTCCTAGGATCATGTGTAAGTGGTTTCTTCATTGATGACATAAAATTTAGTTGGGAGGGTTTTGGGACCCAATGTGATTTGAAGATTGACCTTACCCATGGTTTGAGTGTTTGGGTTATCATGAATTCTAAGGATGGGAGTTTATTTTGTGATTTGTGTTTCGTTGTAACCTATTCTTTGAAGAAGTGAAAAGGAGACTATGTTGATTGCAGACCCATCATCGATCATTACACATTTAATCAAATAGCCTTGAACTTGGACTATCAAATGGAGGGGGAGTTCTCCTTGTTTATATGTAATTGTCTGAGGGTAACTTTTCAAAATCAAAGGTTTAAGAAGAACACTTTTCACTTGGGGTGTTTTGAGCTATATGGCCTAGATCTAAGGCTTTGAGGAGAGCGTTCTTGTGTGTAGGAGAACTCTTGATAAGCTCTAGCATGTGAGAAAATTTTTAATTGTTGGAGGTGTCATCTGGTTGTTTTGGTCCTTGGGTGACACAAATTTCTTGATATTTATCCAATTCCACAAGGCCTATGGTGTTTTGATCAAAGGTGTTGGGACTAAGTTCTTCATCTTGTGAGAATGTGTCCATGAATGCTTTTTGTTGACATTTTGGGAGGTTTGATATGAAGCGATTGTATCCCTGACATGACTTGATATCATGCCCCCTTCTCTTGTGAAATGAGCAATATTTATCATGATTGTGATCTTGAGGTTTATGATGATTTTTGTAAGACTTCTTGTTGATTCTCAAGGGATAGTTGTTGACATTTTTGTTTACCAAATTTGTATGACTATTGTAGTCACAATTGTTGTTGTTTCTTGATGGTGAATTGTTTGTTGACCCATCTATGTCTTGATAATTTGTTGAGGATTTGTCATTTGTATCATGGTTTATCAACCTTCTATTGGAATCCTACTCCCTTCTTCCACTATCAATAGCATCTTGGTTAATTCTAAGGGCACTTTTGAGTGCCTCTTCATATGATTTATAAGGGATTTTTTGTACTTGCTCTTGTATGTCATTGTTGAGAGCATGTAAGAAGAGATCACAAAGTTCTCTATGATCCATGTTTGGTGCGCTTGTTGAAGAATAGAGAACTTTCCTCCATCGTGGGATAAAATGTGCAACTGACTCATTAACTTCTTATTTGATTGTTAAAAATTCTTGTAATCCTGTCTTGACCAACTTGTTTATGTTGAAGGAAGCCATAAAATGATGAATGGGTTTCCTAAAAGAGTGGATTGATGCTTCTAGAAGTTGATAGTACCAATCCAGAGCAATACCCTCCAAAGTCTTTGGAAAAATATTTAGTACCACCCCATCCCAAGGAAGGAGTTCTCTCACTATCATGATGTAATCCTTGATATGAGAGTTGGGATCACCCTCTCCTTTAAATTTTGGAAGCTCAGGGAGAGGTTGTGGTAGTAATACTTGATGAATGTTGTAGTCAAGAGGCTCCTTTAAGTACTCGAGGTATGTTCCTACAAGGGAGTTATGTGTAGAGGTTCTTGTTCCTCCAAACATTAACCCTTCAAGTGAACCTTATTGCACTTGTTGAAAGGGTATACTATATTGTTGATATCTTGAAAATGTTAGATGACTCTGATGGCATCATGTTTATTTTTTTAATATTGGATGGGATTATTTGTGGTTGATTTTACATCATAGGATTCCCACCTAGTTGATTGAGACCTTTTTTGTTGGATGGTGAGGGAAAGGGAGGCCCAAATGTTTCATGGAAGTTTGGATGAGGGGTATTTTGTGTTGCCCCCTAGTTTGATTTGATCTTGTCAATGAAATGATTTCCATGTGCCCTAGGTTTTTCTTGAATTTCACTTTGACAACCATTTCTAGCTTCAAGGGTCATAATTCATTGGACCAAGGTTTCTATAAGGTCTATGAGTGAGTATTCCTCCGTTCTTTGAGTTTTACAACCATCAGATGGATTGCTTTGTGTTGGGGTTTGACTTACCCCACTTGTTCCTTTTGATGATGTTTGACATGTCACAGGTCTTTTTATCATGATGTACCATATGGAGGGGTTTGTGTGCCCCCCAAGCTTCTTGTAAGCTTTTCTTTTGATGGATTACCTCATTGTCCATTTGGGTGGCCATTTTCATATTAGTTGTTATGAGTTGGTCTTATTGATGGTTCTTAGACTAAACACTCACTTGGCATGTTTTAATTTGGTCAATGTTGTGGGGATCTTGTTGGATCCCCTTTGAGTTTCTCAAGTTTGATTGATTTGAGATTGAAGCTATTGGATTTGAATGTGTGCTATTTTAATTGGAGGGGAAATTCCCTTGAACTTTGTGTGATTCTGTCCTAGTTTTGGGGTGTAGGAAACACCACGAAATGATTGAAATGATGGAAATGCAAAAGATCCCATTTGAAGTTTTTGTTCTTCACGTCAAGTTCACCAAAATATATGGTGAAGCTAACGTCGTATGTGAAAATGATGATTTGGAATTGAGATCCACACAATGGGAATGCAAAAAGAATAACCAAGAGGCGTTTCTATTCACATCAGGTTCACCAAAATATATATGCTCAAAATCATGGCCTCAGTTTCCTAGGGCTGTTAGGTTGGATTTCGGCAAACCTAGGGCACATGGAAATCATTTCATTGACAATCAAATTGCCTCAAGAAAAATTTGCCTCCTTGGAAGAGATTTGAAGCTATACAACAATGAAAGATTTGAAGCTTTAGAAAACTAAAGAAAGAAATGAAGAAAGAGGCTCAAAGGCCTGTGAAGAATCTTGAAAAAGCTTGTGAAGATGAGAAGAGTATTCTCCAACTTGCTCAACTTGGAAAATAATGAGGAGGTGAGGGGTATTTATAGGTTTGAAGAAGGAATGAGAGGTGGAATTGATTGAGAAGTTAACTCAATTGATTGAAGAGTTAACGAGGATTGATTGGGGAGTGAACTAGATTGACTACCCAGTGAACTCAGTTAATTAGGGAGTGATAAAGCAATAATAGCTATCACTAAAGAAGAAATGGAGTTAGAGGAATCCATGGAAGAGAATGAGTTCTTAATTTTATATCAAATGGAGCTAATTATTCATGTGTGGGTGCATGAAATAGTTAACTCCAAATTAGGCATCAAAAATCATGCGAACTAGAAGAAAAATAGGTGAAAACAGAGTTATTTTGAGTTAGAAACTCAATTTTTTCTGCAACTAGAAACATGACAGGTTCACCCATGCGTCACTCCTTTCACCATTATAGTTGCCCATGGGTCTCCTAGGGGGATATCCTAATTTTTTAGGGTCGCTTGGTGGGAGATCCTAATTTTTTAGGGTCGCTTGGTGGGAGATCCTAATTTTTAGGGTCACCTAGTGGGAGATCCAAAAAGAAAGGGGTCTGAGTGAAAATACATGATGGGAGATGGTAGAGGAGATGAAAAGGATGGGATATGCCTTTGTAAACAAGTCAATCAAGTGTAAGAATCCAAATCTCCACTTGCAAAGTAGGATCTCCAAGCAGGACATTTGGAAATAATAGGGGGAGATTTGGATTGGTTGAGTGAAACTAAAAACTGAAATTGGGAGATGGCTTCAGGGGACCTCTAGAAGGCTTCTAGGGGGAGGAGAAGATGAAAAACAAATGGGAAAGGCTAAAAATCACCTACAAGATGTACACAAGGCTTAAGATTAGGGTCGAAAGCTCAAAAAATGCAAATTGACAAGTGTCGCAAAAGTGTTGAAAATGTTGATGACAAAGAGAGAGGGAAAAAACAAAGAGGAAATAACACAAGAAAAAAGAAATGACACATCACCAAGAGGTTCACTTCTTAGAGGACATTATTTCACACTTTCTTGTACATGACAAGGATCATATATCATCATAGGGGCCCTCGTGGAGGTTGTGCGTGATTTTTGTGCTTGCAGTTACCACCCAAAAGAGTTTTTGATTTCTCAATTGACATAATAACTAGCTCAAAACCTATTTCCAAGGCACCTTATCATATGACAACCACAAAGTTGGTTGAACTGAAAGCCTAGCTACAAGATCTTTTGTGAAAAGGGCTCAAAGTTGGTTGAACTAAAAGCCTAGCTACAAGATCTTTTGTGAAAAGGGCTAATATGACCAAGTGTATCACCCTGGGGAGTGCCAATGATCTTTGTGAGAACGAAGGATGTTACTTTGTGTTTGTGCATAGATTATCATATGCTCAACAAAGAAATGATAAAGAATAAGTATCCACTGCCTGACATAGATGATCTCTTTGCTCAAATGTGTGGTGCAACAGTCTTCTCGAAGATTGAATTATGAGCAAGTTACCATCAGGTAAGGGTGAAGGACAAAGACATCCATAAGATGGATTTTAGAAAAAGATATGGGCATTATGAGTTTATCATCTTACCATCTGGTTTGACTAATGCCCTTGCTACTTTCATGAACCTGATCAACAATGTCTTCAAAGAATGTTTGAACAAATTCATCCTAGCTTTTCTTGATTATATCTTGATACATTCAAAGAATGAGGAAGAACACATTCAACATTTGAGGATAGTTCTTCAAAGGTTAAGAGAGCATAAGTTGTTTAGAAATTTGTCAAAATATGTACTTTCTTTTAGAAAGAGGTACAATAATTAGACCACATCATCTCTATAGAAGGAATTGTATTGGATCTAGAAAAGATTAAGGATATATTCTAGACTAGCCAACACCTAAGAATGTGCATGAAGTACATAACTTCATGGGTTTCGTAGATTACTACAAGAAATTTGTGCTAAATTTCTCTAAGATTGCTAATTGTATCACAACTCTCCAACGAAAAGGAAAATGATTTGAATGGACCAAGAAATGTGAAGAAGCCTTTTGTATTCTCAAGTGAAAGGTAACGACTACTCTAATTATCAGAGTTCCTAATCTAGAAGGCCACTTTGTGGTAGTCATAGATGCATCAAGAGAAGGATCAAGGGAGATGTACTTATGCAGGAAGCTAAAGTTGTGGCCTATGACTCTAGGAAATTGTGAGCTTATGAGATGAATTGTGCAATGCATGATTTAGAGCTAGTTGCAATCATGCATGCCTTATATAGGTTTGAAGGAATTATTTGATGGGTAAGCACTTTGAACTTAAGTCATATAACTGAGGACTTAAGTATATTTTCATGCAACCTAATCTAAATGCACGTCAAAGGTGATGGCTAGAGCTCTTGTCGGACTGTGATTTCAAAATAAACTTTATTAAAGGTAAAGAGAATTAGGTTTCTGATGCTCTTAGTCCCATGAGGCTCATAGAAGAGATAGTTTCTATCTGATCAGCCTTTAGAGAACTGGTTTTGGAAAACTCTCCTAATGATGAGTTTTACAAGCAAGTTAGAAAAGCATTTTCTGTTAACCCTCAAGATGCAAGATATAAAGGGTACCATTTTGATACTGATGGTCTAATGAGGTATAAAGATAGGATGTATGTGTTGGATAAGAATGAGTTGAGAAATTAGTGATGAGATAAGCTCATTGTGCACCTTAGTCACGACATTCAAGTGTTACAAAATTACTGGTAGATTTAAGGGCATTATATTTTTGGAAAGGAATGAAGCATGATGCTGCAAATTTTTCAACCAGATGCTTAGAATGTTAGAAAGTCAAAGTAGAACATCAACATCTAGCACAACTATTGTATCAACATGATATTCCTGAATGGAAGTGGCAATTGATTAGTATCCATATTTTTTCCAAGGTTTGCCTATGTCTAGGAATTGACACAATTCCATACTAGTGGTAGTGGACAAGCTTACCAAAGTTGCCCCTTCATTCCTAGAAATTTGATTGATGGAGCACCTATCTTAGCAAAAATATTTGTTCAAGAAATCTTCAAACTTCATGGAGTTGTTGAGAAGATTATCTCAGATATCTAGATGCATGGATGACTTTAATGTTTTGAAAAACCTTGTTTTTAGTGCTAGGAACTCAGTTGAACTAAACTTACCATCCAAAAATGAATAGTTAAATAGTAAGAGTGAATCAAGTTTTGGAAGATCTCTTGAGGATGTATTGCATGGATCAGCAATACAAGTGGGAGGAGTATCTTCTATTGGTCAAATTCGCCTATAACAATTTATATAATTCTACATTGAAGATGGTTGCATTTGAAGCATTGTATGGAAAAAAGTGTCAAACTCCTATAAGTTGGGTCAAACTAGAAGATATGACTAGCCTTGGGCTAGAAATGTATATGGAAATGGGATATCAATTTAAGTTGATCCATAAAATATTAGCAGAATAAAATAATAGACAAAAGAACCATGCAGATGCAAAGTGAACTCCTTGATAGTTCTCTATAGGAGATAAGATTCTATTAAGGGTTAAACCTTAGAAAAGCTTGGTTAAGTTCAAAAAATCTTCTATGTTAGCTCCTAGATACATGGGACCATTTGAAGTACTTGAAGTAATCAACCCATTGGCTTACCAACTAGTTCTACCACCTTCTCTTGCTAGAATGCATAACATATTTCATGTGTCTTATCTTAAAAAGTACATGTCTAGAATTAATCATGTACTTGATGGAATGCTCTTCAAGTTCAATATCCAGGAGTGGTCACGATCAATCCTCTTAGAGTGCTCGAGGTTTGTAAGCTCTGCTTGCATAATTGAGATATTACTCAATGGAAGGTCTAGTGGGACCAATATGTAGAAGATAGTGCCACCTGGGAGGGCTATGAAGAATTTCATAAAAGATTTCCTCATCTTTTTAATTAAGATGGTTTTACCTAAATAAAAATGAACTTTTCTCTTTAATTTGATACTCATTAAGACTTTGTTAATCATTGGGGACAATGAGTTTTAAGGGGGGAGATATCACACCCCATTTTGTGAACAATTATAACATGCTATTATTTTGCTATGTTACCATTTTATGAAATGAGACTACCAATGGAAATTATTTATTTATGTTTATCATGATTAGAATTTGAATATATATTCAATGATACCATGTTCTGCAAACATAAGAATGCATTTTGTAATTTTAATAACAAGGTGATACTTGAATAATGATTTGTTATCAGATTTTATTTTAATGATTATTATGATTATCCTATTTTTACATAAACAAGATTTGGACTACCTACATTTTGTCTACTATGAGGTGGATGTAGGAGTATAGTGTACCCTCTGGAGATTGAGGTAGAGAATCACTGGGGAGAGAAATGCAGATTGGGATGAGATTCTTATGAAACCATGACCCTATGAGAACTACACACACGCACATTGAATGAAATTTATGTCTTTTACTACTAGTTAAATGAATTGGTAGATTCTTGACTGTGTTGTATGGTTTATTTATAACTATATGAGATAAAAGTTGTCGATAAAAAATTAATATATTTTCAGAGCTATTGATACTAATAATGATCCCATCACTATTAACACTGTAAACTATTAATAGAGACATTATCATTATTAATATCATTTTGTATGTGTGCTAGTATCTATTACTATTATTGAATAATAATAATGATGATGATATTATCATCTATGTTTTGTCAAATAAGGATTTTATTAATATTATCACTCCTAATATAAATAATATTAATCATGCATCCTTTTTAATAATATAGAATTTATAATTAATAATAGTAAGCATGGTTTATTATGTGTTCGATCCATGTAGTAGAATGGCATTTAAAACTTGTTGTAAGTGACGACTCATGCGTTGGGAAGGTAACTTCCACCATCACATTTGGTACCAGAGAGTAAATGTTATTAACTGCAACTAAAGTGAAAGAGAGGGAAGACTCTCAAAGGAGAGAAGTTGAGCTCCATCTCTATTTTTGAAAGCCTATTTAAGTGGAGATTTATGAGGATTAAAGGGAATATGGTACTATTTATGAGGAGGTCTTTTTAGATCTTAAAGTAGGGAAAAAGATTGTGGTGTAGTAGAGGCAGAAGGGAGAAGGGTTTTGGGCTTTAGTGGCTTTGGTGCTCTATGTTTTTCTTGGGGTGCTATTTTCTTAAATGGTATGTCTCTATTTGTGCATATTGTTGATTAATAGTTTCATTTTCATATATATTTTTCTAACACATGGATAAAGTTATGAACATAGTTTTATCTTTGTTAAAATGGTGTAGTACTTTGTTACAATAGGGTATCTGAAGGTGAAACAATAAGGAAATGATAGTAATTCAAATTCAAAACATATTCAAGTTCTTCCCTAGGGAGTTTTTAGTTGTTTCTTTTGTAAATCCAAAATCTTGAGACCAATATCATTTATGTCCAACCCCCTTTGCTTCAAATTTTCAAAAAATAGGTGTGTGTGTGTGTGTTTTATTTTATGCTTGTTTTCTTTCTTGAGTGTGTTTCCTTGTTTTCTTATAGATCTATTGTTCCATAATATACACTATTGCAACCACCATAATTCATTATATCATGGTGTGTCTAAGAACATGTTTTGTTGGGGTTATTTTCTATCTATACCTCATGTGTTTTATGATAGTCCTTCATGCACTTAGACCATCATCATCATGATCCCTTATATCATGGTGCATAAGGCCAGTGCTACAATAAATTTTGCTTACTCATGACATGAAAATTGCCTTCTCAGCATGTACTTGTCGTCACATCATCCCACGTCACATTCATCTCTTATCTATATCCATTTCATTAATTAATTTTCTTACTATAATTTCTTCTTAATCATCTTTTTCATCATTTCATACTATCTAGCAAGAGTGCTTACCACTACATCATTCATGTTGACCTATTTTACCCCATGGATCAAATAGCCCATCTTTTAAGGATCCATAAAATTATGTCAAAATCCATTAATATCCCCATGGATATGTTCCTTATGTTTTGGAGGGCAGTTTTGCCTTTTCAATTTTAAAAAATGTTAATTTTAGCCCAAGTTATGGCCTATCGAAGTTTTTGGGCCCTTTAGGAAAAAAATAGATATTTCCTAGGAATTCTCCAAGAAGTTCCTAGATCCTATTAAAATTCCAATGGGCCCCTTTCATTCCTCTTTATTGGTGATTTCTCGATTGTCAATAACTCCTCGATAAAATGGAACAAGCCGATGGAAGAGGCTAAGGCAAGGCGATGTCATGGATTTTGGCGTTCCAAGGAACTAGGAACTCCCCAACAGAGTTCTTATTCTTGGGGAAATCACTGAGAAGGAATATAGAACTAACCAAGGCAAGGGTGGTGGTGATCAATTGAATAGGTAAAGGCATAATGTGATTGGCTAGGTCGGTAAACATAAGAAGCCAAAATTTGGCTAAGGCACGAGCCCAAGGTAAGTAAAGAAAAGGCAAAGAAAGATTGTTGGCAAGTTCCTGGTCAACAAGAAATCACCAACGGGGTGGAACAAAGATAGAATAGTGTCTAGAAAGTGTTTTAATTGCCAAAAAGTGAAGAATTGGAATTTTAAAGTGTTCTAAAAGTGTCAAACGACACATTTTTTCCTCTATGTGTTGCCCTAAAGACAATGGTATGGAATTTATTGTTGTAGGTACTCAAATTGTTTGAAATAATATATTTTCAATGACCAAATCTAATTGTGGGTCTTTTCTACATTAATATTTTTGTAGTTAGTGCATGGGCAATACTAAAAAATGTGCAGGTTTTCTAAAAGAGCCATTGGGGTGTGATTCATTACAACATGGGCAACTAGTAAAGGGTGTGTTGACCATGTTTTCTCATGCCATGACTATAATAGTGGAAAATAATGCTCTATATGCATATGTAATAGATGCAATAAGAGTTGGTAATTTTATTTTTGATAGTTGTAACTCTTTATCAGTTATAACACTGGTTTTGTAACTTCTCATAATTTCTTTTGTACTATGTAATCTTGGATATTGGATTATTATCTATGAATGATGTATTCCTCTCAATGTTCATTTCCTTTCTTTACCTCTGCAAGGGTTATGACTTGTGCATGTTTATCATATGTTTGAGATTATTTTGTGCATATATGGTTGGTATTGTAGTTAAAACATTAAATCATGTGCATCACCATTTATTTTTAGTTTATCCTCTTCATCCCCTTTTCCCTGATTATCATTAAATAAATTTAGTTGTAATTAATTTTCTGTCTCAAGATCGGAAAGAGGAACTAGCCTTCTTTGAAAGTCTAATCTTATTCGCAAGGTTGTTATGATTAAGGTACCATCAACCTTATAAATCCCATGTAATTAATTACTCCTAATATTGTTTGTAAATCATTCATAAGGGATGAAGTATTCACCAAGTAGTAGTCTTGTTTCAGCCGCATGTTTGATCTTGGTACCTGAAAGATGTAGGTTATCTACGGGAGTTGTAGGGGGGTCCCTAGAAGCCACATTTTATATATAAATTACCATTGTAAATTTGGACTATTCAACATTAGGTCACAGATCTGATGGTGGAGAGTTTGTTGGCTTGTCTTACCCTAGAAGGCAACCCATTTTATAAGGATATTGTATTATGGCTATGTATGACAATATTACAGGCACTATTGAATTGAAGACTAGAGAGGAAATTGATAGTGTTGTATTGTAAACTCTATTTGAAGTTAATACATACTGGTGCATCTCTTCTTGTGTGGAGTTTTGTCCCAAAAGGATTTCTCCATGTAAACACTATGTTATGTGTTTGATCTTCAGTTCTATTATTTCTTTATGTTGATTTCATACTATCTCCATTTTGGTTCTACACTAGATTAATAGTTACAGTTGTAATCAAATTTCCATTCTATAGTTGTTCATCTTCATTTCTAATATTTGGTATTAGAGCCTAGCCATACCTATGTTTTGGGTGGAAGTGTGAGGATATTTTGAGCTATAGTGGGAGTTCTGGTTGATTTTATTTTGTAGATTTGTGTAGAAGCCATGGTTGCATCCTCATCTCGGTTGGACATCAAAAAGTTCAATGGAATGGGTTATGAGATGTGAAAGATAAAAATGGAAGATCTCCTTGAAGAACGAGATCAATGGTTGGTTGTGAAAAAAGAGAAGAAGCCCGATACTATCAGTCAAGATGAGTGGGACAAGATGGACAAAAAGGCAAGAGGAACAATCTTGTTATGCCTTGCAAACTATCTTATTGAATGTTTATGCAGAGAAGACTGCATATGTGTTATAGAAGTAGTTGGGTGAAATCTATCAAGCCAAGAGCCTGGTAAATAAATTATATCTCAAAAGGAAGTTATTTTCCCTTAAAATGAAGTAGGGTGATTCGATAGTTGAGCACCTGAATACATTTAATTTGATTCTAAGTCAGTTAGCTTCTGTGGATGTTAAGATAGAATAGTAAGATAAGTGTATTATGCTTCTTTGTTCTTTCCCAAGTCTTGGGATAATTTCATTCTTGCTATCACTTCTAACCTTGAAGATCCAAAGATGGATGCCCTTGTTGCAACTTTGTGCCACAGGAAATGAGGAAGAAGGCTATGGATAGCTTAGTGGATGCTCTTAATTTTAGGGGTAGTTCTAAGTAAAGAGGACCAAAAGGAGATCAAGAGGGGCCTAAGGAATCAAAATGTCAATCTAAAACTCCTACACCAAAAAGAAGAATACAGTTAAGTGTTGGAACTATAGTAAGAGGGGTCATGTGAAGAAAGAATGTACAAACCCAAAGAAACAATGGGATTCCTCTACCAAAAAGTCCTTAAATGTAGGTGATGAAGTTTTACTTTCTACATGTAATCTTATGTCTAATGAACAATGGTTGATTGACTTAGGTTGCTTATATCATATGACTCCTCATGAGGAAAGGTTCTCCAAATATGAGAAATATGATGGAGCTAATGTTTATCTTGGGGACAACTCTACATATCCAATTGTTGGTCGTGGAAAGGTATAGTTGTGTTTTAGTGATGGGAGAATTAAAACCCTCCCTGATGTTTTACATTTTCCTAGATTGGCAAGAAATCTTATCTATGTTCGAAGTTGAATAATTCAGGAATGCATGTAACATTTAATAAGCATGGTTGCAGATTGGTGAGAGGAAGCTTGGTGGTATCCAAGGGAACAAGGATGGGAACTCTCTTTAGGATTGAGGCCACTACAGTTTGTAGATCCACTAATGTAATTGAAACTTTTGAAAATACATGTATGTTGTGGCATCGTAGATTGGGCCACACAAGTGAAAATGTTTTAAAAACAATAATGAATAAAAATTTGTTGAATGGTTTCTCTTATTTTGATGAGCACTTTGATTTCTCTAAGCATTGTGTGTTTGGTAAATAGAACATTTTTTTTTCCTTTCGAAAGCAATAGAGCGAAAGAGAAATTAGAAAATATTCATTTAGATGTGTTTGGACTTGTGGATAATGATTCTATTGGAAAATATCATTATTTCATTACCTTCATTGATGATGTATCTTGATTCACATGGATTTATTTTATGAAGCATAAATCTAAATTTTTCACTAAGTTTAAGGAGTTTAAAGTCTTAGTAGAGAACCAATCAAGACTTAAGATAAAAATATTAATATCTGACAATGGAGGGGAATATTTCTCTAAGGAATTTGATGAGTTTTGTAAGCATGTAGGTAGCATAAGACAAAAGACAACTCCATATACACCACAACAAAATGGTGTTGCAGAAAGGAAGAATTGAATAATAATGAAAAGAGCCAAAAGTATGTTAAGTGGTGCACCATTGGATAAATGCTTTTGGATAGAAGTTGTGACTACCACTTGTTACTTGTTAAACAAATCTCCTTGTAAGCCTCTTGATTTGACACCTTATGAAGTTTAGATAGGTAAGAAACCTTTTGTTTCACTTTGAAGGGTTTTTGGATGTAAGTCCTTTATTCATGTGCCTAAGGAAAAGCGATCTAAGTTGGATCCAAAAGCACATAAAAGCATCTTCATTGGATATGGTGATAATATGAAAGGTTATAAGCTTTGGGATCCTCTAACTACAATTTTTTTTTTTAGAGATGTGATTTTTAGAGAACTTAGAGCTATTTCTGATCCTGTATAGCTAGAGGAAAAGGAAAGGAAAAGGATAGTGTATTTTGATTTACAACAGGAAAATGCACATCAGGAAGAACAAAATGATGGATTAGAGGATGGAGAAGAAGAAGATTCAAGTGAAAGTTTAGATGAGGAAGACTCTATTGTTATAGAAGAAGTTGAGCATACAGAAGAACATGAGGAAGAATCGCTTACTCCACCCTTGAGAAGATCCACAATACAAGGGAACCCAGTTGATAGGTATATCCCACCAGATTCCCATTGTGTATTTGCTTTATTGAGTATTGACGATGAACCTAGATCCTACAAGGAACCTATTCATGTAGATGATAGTGAGGCTTGGTAGGTACCCATGCAAGAGGACATAATGGCTTTGGAATTGTGTGACACTGAGATCTTGTACATTTTCCCAAAAGAAGAAAGACAATAGGATGTAAGTGGCTCTTCAAGAAGAAGTTTGGATTAGATGGTTCATTATAGAAGTACAAGGCTAGACTGGTAGCCAAGAGCTACTTCCAGAGACAGGGGGTCAATTTTGGTGAAATTTTCTCTCCTGATGCTAAATTATCTTCTATTAGGTTTCTTTTATCCATTGTTGTAGCTTATAATTTTGAAATTGAGAAAATGGATGTTAAGACTATATTTTTGCATGGATATCTAGAAAAAGAAATTTATATGCAACAACCTACAGGTTTTGAGGTAAAAGGGAAAGAACACTAGGTATACAAGTTAAAAATATCTATCTATGGTTTCAAATAGTCTCCCAGAATGTGGTACTAGAAGTTTGATTCATTTGTTTTGAAATTGGACTTTGTTAGAAGTGAAGAGAATCACTATGTCTACATTTAATGTATTGATGATCATATTTTGATTATTTCCTTGTATGTGGATGGTATGTTATTTTTTAGTAACACCAAGGATATGATCAGTGAATTGAAAGTTCAACTTTTAGGTACATTTGACATGAAGGATATGGAGGTAGCCAAGTATATTCTAGGAATGGAGATAAAAATGGATCGAGTAAACAAAAGGATTTGGTTATCACAAAGTAAATATGTAAATACTATTTTTGCATAGATTTAGCATGTAGGATTGCAATCCAGTTAGAATTACTTTACCAGTTGGCACTAAGATTTCATTAGATATGTGTCCTAAGAATGAAGATGATTTATAGGATATGTCTAATGTACCATATGCTAGTGTTGTAGGAAGTTTGATGTATGCAATGGTTTGTACTAGACTAGATATTGCCCATGCAGTGAGAGTTTTGAGCAGGTTTATGTCTAATCATGGTATACAACATTGGAATTATGCAAAGAGGGTGTTAAGATATTTGTGTGGTAATTCTAATTACTATTTAGTTTATTTTGGTACTAACAATATGGATAAGACATTGGACATATACGTTTTTGTTGATGCAGATTGGACAAGTGACTTGGATAGTCGAAGGTCCACTAGTGGTTGTGTTTACTTTGTTTGGAGGAGTTGTGAGTTGGATGAGTAAAAGGTAGCTCACCATTTCTTCATCCACCACCAAAGCAGAGTATATGGATGCAACTGATGTCTCTAAGGAGATAGTTTGGTTATAGATATTGTGTACATGTATTAGTTTTGATTGCAAGATTATTCAAATTGGTTGTGATAGCCAGAGTGCAATATGTTTGGCCAAGAACCCCATGTATCATGCACAGACAAAGCATGTGGATGTTCAATACTATTTTGTTTGTGAAATGATTACTAATGGTCAGATTGAGTTGAAGAATGTTGACACTCAAGAGAATTTTGCATATTCACTTACTAAACCTATGAGCACAGAAAAGTTTACGTGGTGCAGAAGGCCATGGGCCTTGTTCCTAGTTCTTAGTTGTTTAATGTTTTCCTATGGATTTATTTACAATGTATGATGTCAAGTGGGAAGATGTTAGGATTAAGGTGCCATCAGCCTTGTAAATCTTATGTAATTAATTACTCCTAATATTGTTTGTAAATCATTTGTAAGGGATGAAGTATTCACCAAGTAGTGATTTTGTTTCAGCCGCATGTTTGATCCTATACCTGACAGATTTAATATATCTGAGGGGGTTGCAGAGGGGCCCAAGAAGCCACATTTTATATATAAATTACTAGTGTAAATCTGGACTATTCATCATTAGGTCACAGATCTAATGGCGAAGATTTTGTTGGCTTGTCTTGCCCTAGAAGGTAACTTGTTTTATAAGGATATTGTATTACGGCTATGTATGATAGTATTACAAGCATTGTTGGATTGAAGACTAGAGAGGAGATTGATAGTGTTGTATTGGAAACTCTATTTGAAGTTAATACATATTGGTGCATCTCTTCTTGTGTGGAGTTTTTTGCCAAAAAGGTTTATCCACGTAAACATTGTGTTATGCGTTTGATCTTCTGTTCTGTTATTTATTTGTGTTGATTTCATACTATCTCCATTTTGGTTCTGCACTAGATTAATAGTTACAGTTGTAATCAAATTTCCATTCTAAAGTTATTCACCTTCATTTCTAACAAAGGTCCCACACCTTGAGATTAGTCCCATTGTGTCTTTGGATTTGTGGAATAGAAAGCTTTAATAAGGGTGCAAGTCCATGAGATAACAGTTTTTGACACACCCAATGGGGTTGGTTTGATGATCCCTACATAATACAATAAAGAATTTGGTGTGTTCTTCAATGCATCTTTCCATTCAAGGTAGTTTCTCCAACACCATGGTGACTCTTTTGGTATGAGCTTACTTCTCCATGAGGTAGACTTGATTTCTCTCATATTTAAATGAATTTATGCCTTCTTTAAATATTCTAGTATGTCAAATTATTATGGAGGTTATGGCTTTTCCCCTCCACTTTGTCAAAAAAAGTCTCTATGCCTCTCTACTACCCATTTTAGACTAAAAATGCTTTTGGTTTTACCCTAAACACCCCTATTGAAGCAAGGCATCAACATTCTCATAATGGTTTCCTCCCTCCCATCCCTACATGGTCTTCTTGGAAGCCTTCCCATCCTTATAACCAACATCAAGGGGCTTATTTCTCTCCAAACTAGCATATTTTCACCCCTGATCAGCCTCAAAATATAGACAAAATGAGTATCAGGGATATCATGTTAAAAATTTAAATGAAGTTAGATAATATTAAAAAAGAGAAGGAATACAATCATTAGCATAAGGAGCTTGCTCATCATTCTTATCTTCAATAATAGAAGGAGGCACAAGAAAGGTATGAACAAAAGTGTCTTGCTATGCAGATTGCAAATAAAGAGAAGCAAATGAGATAGTTGCTTGCCCAAATCTAGAGTATGGAATCCCAATCAACCTCCTATATTCCCAGTTTCATACAAGCATCCCTATAGATATGAATTACTCTATGGCAAAGAAGGATTCTAGATTCAAAATCCCAAGATTTAAGAAAGGGAATCCATCTAAACCTCCAAAAAAACCTTCCAAATTCAAAATCTCAAGCTTTAGAGATCTCCATCTTATGTAAGGGCTTGTTCTGATAAAAATTACGTCCATTACTCCTTGGGAAAAAACTTCTCAAAGGACTTTTCTCCTTCAAAAGGTTTCATCAAATCTTCCAAATCCCATCCCACATTAGCCTCTTTGTCCTAGCTCTATTTCATTGTGCAAAGATGGGTCTACTGTATGGAAAGCTAATTGTCAATTGGAGTAGGAGAAGGCGTTCAAGGAAGAGGAGGATCATGTTGTTATTTGTGATCCTATAAAAGAAAATAATTATAAGCCTCACGAAGGTATGGAAAATCTTGATTCCTATGCAATGATGAATCCTCAAGATTATAGTTCATTTAAGGAATTTTATCATGCCTTTGATGAGACAAATGAACATACAAAATGCAAATTATGCACGGTAAGAGTCTTCAGTCATGGAGGCAACTTGTGTGATGTCATGAGGAGGTGCAACACTTGTAGAAGGAAGGTGAGATCTCCATTTCTTCTCCTAAGGAAGAAATTATAGAAGAAATTATTGCAAAGGCTACAGGAAGTGATGGTGCATACCTATTTGAGGAGATTCCACTTTTCATGGAGGATGGCGTTATGGAGATTGCACTTGAAGGAGAAAAGGTTGAAGATTTGTTCTTGATTATCCAGTAGGGATAATCAACTTGTCGATGATGGGGACTTCACCATTAAGTGTATTCACGGTTCATTTATAGAGCCTATCTTACAGGATCATGAAGAAGACATTGGCGAGGCATGTGCAGCTTTCGAAGAGGAGGCTAACCTATTTGTTGTTCTTGAAGGTAGACATTCTCTCCTTCTCAGTGAGGACCACCAAGTATAATATGATCATGAGATGGAAGCAACTGTGTTTCCAAACAAACCATAGGAGACATAACATTCCCATGAGAAGAAAAATAATGAGGAAATAGAATCAAGGAATGAAATCAACATTGTTGGTAACTTGCATACCATTTCAAGTGGATGTCCTATTAGTCATCTAGCTTTGTTGGAGATCAATGAGAAGGTATCACCACTTGTCATGCTTACTCGTGAGCATGATGTTGAGCATCAAGAAGAGAAAGATTAGCCTACTTATTCACTTCACAGTAGTCACATTCACAATCATATCTAGTAGGTAGGTGAGGTTTTTCACATCCTTCAGGAGGTGTTTCATAAGTTTGTTGGCTACCCATAAGCATGGAAAGCACGTTAAGATGATGAGAAAGGGAAGTTATTTTGAAAAACTAGTTAATGGCTTTGATTGAGTCTTCTTCTAGTTGGTTAGTTAGATTTAGGTTAGGTTGTGTAGTTTCTTTTCCTCTAAGTGTTGTTGTACCCTGTTGCACCCTCATTAGGAGGATGTTTTCTTTGTTGTTTTTTTTTTGTTTTGTTGGTGGAGGAAATGTTTAGCTATAGGGTTTAGTTCAAGAATCCCTTTAGATGTGTTTGATGTTGTTTCTCTTTGACTTGTGTGCCCAACGGATGTGTAAGGAAAATGTTTTCTTATGATTATCTAGAAAATACCCATGCAGTGTCACCAAAATGTTGACCTATTTTACCCCATGGATCAAATACCCCATCTTTTAAAGATCCATAAAATTGTGTCAAAATCCATTAATATACCTTAGATGTGTTCCTTATGTTTTGGAAGGCAGTTTTACCTTTTGAATTTTCAAAAAATGTTATTTTTTGCCCAAGTTATGGCCCATCAGAGTTTTCAGGATCTTCAAGAACAAATCAAAGATTTCCTAGTTCCTAGGAACTAGGAATTCTCTGATAGGTTCCTAGCTCCCTTTAAAAATCTGACGAACCCCTTTTGTTCCTCTTTATTAGTGAATTCACAATTGTCAGGAACTCCTTGATAAAGTGGAACAAGATGATGGAAGAGGCTAAGGTGAAGCAGCGTTTGGGATTTTGAAGTTCCTAGGAACTAGGAACTCCCCAACAGAGTTCCTATTCTTGGAGAAATCACTGAAAAGAAATATAGAACCAGCCAAGGAAACAGTGATGGAGACCAACTAAACAGGTAAAGGCATAATGTGACTAGCTAGGTCGGTAAACATAAGGATCTAAAATTTGGCTAAGGCACGGGACCAAGGTAAGGAAAGAAAAGGTAGAGAATGCTCATTGGCGAGTTTTGAGTCAACAAGAAATCGCTGACAGGGTGGAACAAAGACAAATATGGAATGTATTTATTGAATTATTAATCTTTGGCCAAAGTAATGCAAAATCACTTCTTGCATTTGTCAGTTCATAATGTCTTTGATCTACAATTTAGTTGAGTTGTGTCATACTTAGCTAGAAGGATTCTAGAGTTGTATAGCTAATTGTTTATAATTTAGACACAACACTAGTTCTTAGATGGCATACTGGAACTTGTTGATTCCCTTAATCCACTACTCTTGTGAAGGGTAGGGCCACTTCCTTCTGGAAGGTGTGTGGGGGACCGCTAGTCTATGGTTGGAGGAAAAGCACTCAAGTGATGCTCTCCCTCTTGTAGTTGAAGATGGCCGAAGACATGCTTATGAAGAAACATCGTTTGTATATGATATGATTATGTATAATTATTACTTGTATAATTGTAAATGGCATCAAGATAAAGATGTGATCTTGTAATAGGTACTATTTGAATGTGAGATTATTCATTATTGTACATGATTATGAAAATGGGATTAATTCTTATGAACCTTCATTATTATGAAATGATTATTACTTTGTATAAAAAAAATTATGTGTATTTAGTTATGACTTAGTATTAGCTAATTTATTTTAGATCTAATAGGCAAGTGATCATTACAAATTGGGTAGTTTGGTTCATGGTTTCATTTGGTTGGCTTGCAGGTAAAAGGAAGAAGTTGGGTTCACATATAGGGGAAGAGTCGGGCAAAAATAAAATCCTGACAAGAATGCGTACCTATTTTTAAAAAATGGGTACCTATTTAGGAACAGGCGTCCGAGCCTAAAATGGGTACCCATTTTGTTTAATAGAATAGGTATTGGTTTTAAAACATGTACCCGTTTTGTTTTCCATTTTAAAACAGGTACCCATTTTGTTTTTTTTTTTTTTTTAGAATGGGTACCCATTTTGTTTTTTTATTATTTTTTAGAATGGGTACGCATTTTTAAAATTTGAATTCCACACCTACATTTTTGGTTTGGTTTTAGCCTCAAGAAAGCATGGTAAGCTGGCCCCTAGCCTTGGACCTTCAAGTACAAGTCCATGTTCAGAGAAAGAGAAAAGACTAACTTTAACAATATGGCTGATGTTTTTTTCTGAATTTTTTTACAAAATTAAAACTCATTATAGATGACAATGTGTAGTTTTCAAATATGTACATTTTTTTTTTTAAAAAAGTGGCATAGCCACTAAAATTTATTAATTAAAAAGGAAAAATGCAAAAATCTTGATTCAAAGAGGCATACCGGTAGGAAAGAATCAGGCAAAGAAAACCTCCGATTGTATCCTTTTAAGACTTAACTAAATACAAAGATGACTCAAGAGGATGAGTCTGCCAAGGGAAAGTCTATGACTGTGATACAAAATTGACTTTTGTGTCACACGGGAACTATTACAAAATTTTCATCTGATACATTACAAAATTTATATAAATCCACAAAAAAACTCCCAATAAAGAACCTAACCATCAGTTAACATCTTGTCATCCATCAACAATTAAACCCTGCTATCGACAATCCTCCTCTTCAGCCGGCTGAGGGGGTGGTGGTGGAGGAGGAGGATTATAATGCAGAAGGAAAGATAGAGCATTAAAAACCCTTGTAGCATCATCTACCACCTGTCTGCATAGCTCTTTCCTATGACAGTGAATAAAATTGTGAAAGGACAGTACACAGTTATTTTGAAGACCATGTAACATAGCATTGTAAAGGCAATGAAGTGCAGGTTGATGGAAGAGATCCTTGCGAACAAACAAGCCACCCACAAGATAAGTACCCTCATACAAATCATATTCCTCTATACTTTCATTAAAAATATCCACAGAAAAATGATCATCATGGACAAACAGAAAACCCAAATTCCTTACCAGGTTAAAATTTTGCAATAAGTCCATCGCATTAGAAAGAAAATGCAATACAGCTTGGGAAGGATATAGAGAACTAGGAAAATGTAAAACATCCTGACCACAAACCTGTATAATCGCTCTCTCTACATCTTCCTCATAAATCTTGAAAACTTCATGCATAGAATTCAGATTGAGAAGGCCTAAAGAAGGTCATTCCCAATTCTGGATGGGCAAATAAATTCTTCTATTTCACTGGAAAGAGGCCATACTAAAAAACTTATCTCATACAAACAATAGATTAGAAGACAGATATAGAGTAAATAAGGCTAAAGAAGGAGATGACAAAAGAGAAGCGAAGAACAAGAATATAATAACTAATTCCCCCAAAATACAATGAATGAAATCATTACTGAAAAGATATACCGTTATACAAGAGCTGCCACCCTGCATGCAACATTAAAACAGAAGGACTACTCACCATATGCAAATTGTCCATGGGACTAAGAACAACGTCAGCTGTCAGAACAGAGCCGCCGCAAATAGAGGACTCTCAATTTAGTGGCTAAAACTAAACACTTTGCCTTTTTTAAGATACCTTCTACTAAGTTCTTCATAATTAGCCTCCAAAGTTAATTAGTACTTTCTTTATCTAAAATGTAGTTAATCCCTGGAATCAACGAGATGGAGGTAGAATCCCACTCAGTGTAAGAATCATTTATACAAAAAGCATAATTCGCTAAAAAATCTACTAAAGAATTACCTTCCCTGTAAGTATGAACTATATTAAAAGATTGAAAAAGATCAAGCAAATTCCTTCCAGATTGTAAAATATAATCAGTTTTCCAATTTGGTGAAGACTTAGAGGAAAATGCCCCAACAATATTCAAAGAATCCCCTTCCACAATAATATTAGGAATCTCACATTTTATTGCAAGATTAAAGCCTGCTAATAAAGCTAAGGCCTCTGCCTCATTATTTGAACACAAACCAAGTTTAACTGATAGATCTCTTAGAACAAAGCCATTGTGATCTCTCAAAACACAACCAGCACTAGATTCACTAGGATTCCCCTTACTTGCACCATCAAAATTTAGTTTAACAAAAGAAACAAGTAGAGGGATCCACTTAATGGAAGAAATAGAAATATATGATTAAAAAACTACTAAAATCTTCTTATAAATGACTAAACGTGGTCACGTGACCATTATTAGTTTATTTCCAGTCATTTATAAAGCGACTAAATTTATGACTAAACCATTTTTAGTCATTTATTGGTGGTTTTGATTGATCAATTTGGTAGTATATTTAGTCGTTAATTTAGTCATTGATTTAGTCATATATTTAATCATATTTATTCACTGAGCTTGGTCACATGACCATTAGTAGTTTGTTGCCGGTCATTTATAACATGACCAAATTTATGGCTAAACCATTTTTAGTCATTTATTCACTAATTTTTAGTCATTTATTCATTTTGTTCACTGATTTCTACCTAAAAGTGTTGGAAATGAGACAATGCTTTTGAGATTTAAACATAAAACACAGAAAAATATAACCAATCATTCATTTGCACATAATGAAACAGCTATTAAGAAGGCAAAATACTAAAATTTTATTTAGAAAAGGTGTTCTTACAGCAAATACAATGAAACAACTTTGAGAAGGTAAAAACAACTTGTTTTATTGATAAAAAATGCTTACAAATAGCATATAGATCTAAAAATAAGTTACAGTGCTTTCTATTTACTAAAAAAACCTTCATGGTTACAATACAAAGCTCAAAGAATTAGCAAGAGACTAATTTTTTGAGTTACAATGCACCAAAAGATAGAAAGAAGCTTGTTTCAGCTTATAATGCTTTTCCAAAAAGTGAAAAGAATTGAGGAAAAATGAAAGTAAACTCTGCTTTTGACTATCCTACACTAGAGGAAAAGTAAGTTAGGTTTGAAATTCATTAAATGTTTCCTTTATGACTATTGTTGACTGCTTCCTTGAACCTTGGGTGCTTGAAATTGTCTTTGTCTCATGCTTTGAATGCTTGGAAACTTCTTGGTGACATTAGAAAAAGACAAGTTGATCTTTTTAATTGTTATATGCTCCTAGATACTTACACATGTCATCTTTTTGTTCAAGTTGCCTTTATAAATACTCCAACTACTACTATATTCCTTCAAACTGGTCTCCAGGTCACCCAAACTACCTCAATAGCCCTGTACAAGATAATAGGACATGTGTGCAACTGTCTTTGACTGCTCAACAACCTCTTGGAGGCCTAGGAGAACTTCAAGATTATCTTTGACACATGTTCTCTTCACTCTGTCCTATGCCATTTTATTACTTTAGTAACACATTTCTTGACTAAGACTATCACTTGGTAGACCTCTCTATCTACTTCATAAGTGTTATTCATGTAGATGCTACCATGACTGTCTTATATTACTGTTACATTCAACTCATCTCTTGAAGAGCCTTGAGGCTAGAATTAAATGCTTTTGTCACTAGCTTAGAAATTCTCCTATCTACCTTTGATACTAACCTTGTAAACCCTTTAAGTCTACTAGTCCTTGCACATATGTTGACTTTACTCTAACTATGTAGATTGCTTTAGAGGAAGACTGTCACTCATAAAAACTAGTGGTTGTCCTCATTTAGGCATCACTGACCCTGCTACAACTTGTCATGGCAACCCTATAACTATCCCCTAATGTCTTGGAATTCAACATACCCTACAATAACTTGCATTAACAAACACATATCCTGAGGTCTGCCACTAGGTATCACTAAGCATAGAAGCACAAAGACATTCATAGATGTCTTCTTCACAAATCCATGATTGTCCCATGAAGCTCACTGTCCTAGTTCAAGATCACACTGTCATCTCTGTAGAGATCCTATCTCATGCACCCAACTTGCTCTAGTTTATAAGCTCCCACTTTGAATTTTTACCTGTAGCAATAAATTGTCCTTATCTCTTATGATTATGCCTCTGATGACTATAATCTTTGGTAGGATGCCTCAATTGTCATGGATGTCTCATCTTTGGTAGGATGCCTAAACTCAAGTAAATATTGCCAGCTATAAATTTTTCCAAAAGAACATTTTCTAGATCACTCCAACAACAAAAAAACTGGGTTGGATTCTCCTACACTCAGATTTCAATATACATATTAAGAGGCATTTGTATATAGAATTCCCAAACAAGGAGGAATGATATCAATAGAGCCTCTTACCTCATATGAATATGTGGAATTATGCTCATTCCATGTAGAAACTATGCATCTAGGGTAAGGGTCTTCTCTATATCGAAGGGACCAGTATTATGTCTCGCCAATATTTGTCTTTCTCATCGATGAAATCCTTAAGTCGTTGTGTCTTTGTTACATCAAAGGGACTTGAAATTACTCCATCCGATATCATGAAGTCCCTTCAACCTTTCCATTGGAGAATCTTATAACTATCTCTTCAACTTTTCATTGTTACTTCGATGCATCCAAGAGCCCACTTTATATTAAATCATATCCTTTGGCCAATGTAATAGTTACCTTTTTTATTACTAGATCAGGGGGACTATAAAGTAACTCTCATCGTTATGATTTGGTCTCTTCAATGAGATTTATGATCGTCAATACAAATCTCTTTATCGAAGGGACTTCAAAACACCTCCTTCCAATACAACGTAGTCTCCTCTATGTACTTTCTGTTATTAAATGCAGATCCTTCCATTAGAGAGACCTTAAAACTTATTATCCCAATATGTTATATTCTCCTCAATGAAGTTCTTTTATACAAATTATTTTGTCGAAGAGACTTTAGAACAACTCTTACTGATATGGTATGGTGTCTTCGATGATGATTTTTTTATCGGGGAGACTTGAAAGTAGCTCCCACCGATATGGTGCAATCTCTTTGACAATGCTTACAATCTATCATGTAGATTATTCTATCAAAGGGACTTTGTAGTATCTCCTACTGATATAGTGTAGTGTCTTTGAACATTCTTCTTCATGCAAATTACTTTATTGGAGGGACTTCAAAATGACTCTCATCGATATGGTAGAGTCTCCCCAATATAGGATATTTCCTATTAGGACCCGATAGCAAATATGAGCTTAATAAGAAGATGACTATGGGAGAATAGAATGGGATGCTTAAAGTGGTAGATTTATATGATGGATTGAGTGATAGGCTACATAAAGGAATCATAGTAAAATACTATTGGTCACTGGCTCAGGGTTAGGGTTTTAAAATAAATAAGTCAACCCTATGCTACAATTAACTCATGCTCATATTCCTTCAGAACCTGGAGTCAAGGGTATAAGCCCTATTTGTAATAGACCTATGATCTGAAAAGGAGACAATTTATATTACCAAATTTGGTAATTCAGGAGTTGCATTTTCAATCCAAAGAAGAAGATAATTAGTGGACATATTGGTAATCATTATTTCTATCATAGAATTCACAACAACAAAGAAGTAAAATTGAAATTGATCATGGTGGAAAGGGTCAAAAGAATTTTGAACTTATAAACCTTGAAGTATGACTAAGCCAGAGAAAATAGCAGATAGGGGGAATAGGACTACAAGAAATGTGGAAGTAGTAATGTGTTTGGACTGGAGAAGTAGATCTATGTTCTTGAGCTCAATGTGGGACTTGCTAAATCTAGGTATGTTCACCTACAAACAATGCATGCAAACTATTGGATAGAATCCTTGGTTCCTAGAGTTCTAGACTCTAGCATGGGTTTCTAAAAATAGACACACCTATGATCTATATAAATCCTTGCATCAATATTGTCATGTACACTTATAACAACTCCCACATTCTCCCAGAATGTATCACCAAATATGTTTTTAGTCGCTACAGACACATGACTTTGCAATGCTTCAATTTGTAAACAAGGATTGATCTCAGTTGTTGTAGATGTTGCAACTGTTGATTTAGCTTGACTAATATTCCAATCTTAGCTTGATACTTACTTGGTTCATCTTCCCTCAACATCTACAAGAATTACACAATGTAATAACACTAAGTGTAATTAGACAAATGGAAATAAAATAATCCTAATTCCATCGGAGGTGCAACATAACCAAGATATTGCTATCACATAAACATCTCATATATACTACTTAGTGATGCATTAGCACATAACAATGACTCTTCTGGTGCTAGTTCAAGTTCTAGGAATTTTAGCAAGCCTATAAAGCTTAAATTTTTTTAATCATTAACCATCTATAATATACACCTACTTTTCCAAAGTTCACAAAATTAGCAATTATGCTATAATTTTGCCATAAAGAATCTTACCTAGTGAGACATTCACAAAAACTAAAGAGCATTATCACAGTGGCAATTTTCTCACCTTCATGTATGTAGAGACATGACCTCCAAATATATATTTTTGGTGTACATTAGCATCCAAACTTTTATCATCTTTTCTAAATCTAGCAAAGCATTTTTCACTGTGAGGAATATCTAGTCCCCCATCCAATGCCCCCTAAATACAAACAACAACACCATAACTGAGAAAGTAGAAACAAAGTAAAATAGGAACAATTATATTTCATTTAGTCTAAATTTAACAATATATATTAAATTAAAATAATCACTTAATCAAGTGCAGAAAGGCATAACATACACTTTCAGTTTCTATTAAAAATAAATAAAATATAAATTAAAATTAAATTTCAAGATAAGCATATTTACCAACACAAATACATGCCATACCATTGCCAAAACCATACATAAGACAAAATTACAATTCACAATGGTCATAGAAGGTTAAGAACCAACTGTTAGAGAGAGAAAAAAAAACCAACATAAAAAACCAAAAACACTTATGTGACTCAAACAAATTAACAGATTGATTTAGATTTGGAGTTACATAGCTAAAAGTACAAAACCAGTCACAGTCTTCAAGAACAAGCTACAACATATACAAATAAAATTGAATTCAATAACAATTAATAGAATACCTGACTAAGCAGAAACCATCTCACATTTATGAGATGTAATTCTAAGTAACAAACATCAATAACTAGCCAACCTTGAGAGCTCCAAAAACCCAGTTTCTAATAGTTGTCCTGACAAGACCCACATCCAAAAGGGCCCTGAATGGCCTCTTGGAGTCACCTGGCTCCACACTGTAATATTTTCCAATGGCCTGCCAACAATATCAGATCAACAAGCATTTTCATTAAAGTATTGAATTCACCTAAATTGACATAAAGAGGATGGCACATTCCCTACAAAATGTTCAACTAGGGAAGTAGGAAAAAAATAAAGATGATGTAAAAACAGGGCAATGGAAGGAACTCTGATGTATATAAGGGAGTCCTACTATAAATACAACTATAGAAGGGACTCCCACCACAACATCCCCTATAAAAGAGCATTTCAGTAACCTACATTAAAAAAATTATCAACAAAAATTTAGCATCAAAGCCCCAAGGTACAAGATTCATGAACAAATCAAAGAGTACAATAGTTGATGGATAATATAAATAAACCCCTCGGTAGTCCCTTAGATAACCAATGATAAAATACAAATATTCCAAAAATTGATGCCAAACAAGTAATATTCACCATCCAACGTTAAATTACAAGGTTCAAAAAGTAATGCCAGATGCAAATAAAATTCCTTCACACAACATCCAATATAGAATCTCTAATTTCTAAGCCATGTGCTTTATATATGTTAATATCAGACTTGTAATTTTAAATTTAACAAGAAAATGCATCAAATAACACATGCATTATTCATCATCCATCTCCAACTGCTTCAACACCCGAAGGGCTAACAAGAGACCAGTATAGTATGTCACAAAAGCAAATGAGAGATTCATAAATCTCTATTGTAACAAATAGAAAGAGTCATGCATTTCTTTTTATAAAAGTAAAGGGTCATGCATTTTCTCACATATGCAGAGCCTAAAATACATTTTTTAACCAAAAACCTCAAGCAACCCAGGCACTGAAAATGATACAAATCATACTACAAATCTATACTTAGGCGTATTATATTTGTTCTTGTCCTAATTTATCAAGCGTATTATATTTGTTCTTGTCCTAATTTATCAAGTAGATTCTCGTTGTATAATCAATCTTCCCCTCTACACGGATCTTAAATCAGCTAGAAGAACAAACTACAAATCCCTAGTATGGCTACTGTGATTTGAAGTATGAAGCATCCTTTTAAGGTTTTTTGCCATTAAATTTTAATGTATCTAGTTGTTTACAATGGCTGTTGTGATTTGCAATATGAAACATTTTTTTTAGGTTTTTTTCCATGAAATTTTTATGGATCTAGTTATTTACTATGGCTGCTATGATTTGTAGTATGAAACATTTTTTAAGGTTTTTTTCCATGAAATTTTAATGGATCTACTCGTTTACTATGGTTGTTGTGATTTGCTTCTCCTACAACTCTAACCAAATATAAAACCTTGAAATAGATTTTTTTTTCATAGAAGTAAATAGTGGTGCATTTTCTCATGTACGCAGAGCCTAAAATACATTTTTTAACCAAAAACCTCAAGCAACCCAGACACTAAAAATATATCATATATAAATACCTCACCTTCACTTGAAATTGACCTAGTACCTCTTGAAATAGGTCTTGGACTTCTATGCCTTGACAAACACCTGCAAATTTTTTTTATCAAATAATGAATGAAACAATCAAGTAGAAAAAAAAACATTAAAGGATTTTTTCTATTTTTTCCAATATGAAACCTTTTTTTAAGGTTTTTTGCCATGAAATTTTAATGGATCTAGTTGTTTACTATGGCTGTTGTGATTTGCTTCTCCTACAACTTTGACCAAATATAAAACCTTGAAATAGATTTTTTTTCATAAAAGTAAAGAGTTATACATTTGTCACGTATGTAGAGCCTAAAATACATTTTTTAACCAAAAACCTCAAGCAACCCAGGCACTGAAAAGGATACAAATCGCACTACAAATTGTTGGCAAGAGACACTGCTATGAAGAAGACTTGAATATTGTCATTGATGGAAACAAAGCAAAGAGGATACATCAGCATGACAAGAAGACATCACTCTGGAAGATCAACTTGGATTGGCAACAAGGCACAAAAGTATTCAAGTTCGGAAGGCCAAAATGACCAAGTATGGATAGTGTTCAGAGTAAGGAAGAGAAAGTAAATTAGTATGCCTCCGTAGATGAAGACCTGCAAATGCAATTCAGGTATGATGACTCATAGTTATTTGATGATGATTTATTCCAATGTTCAAGTCATGATTTCCTCCCGAAGTCATTTGGAGAAAATATCTAAGTCTGGATGAACAGAGGTAAGACAAGGAATGTGTACAATGCAAAGTAAAATGGTCCACATTCCTCTGCAAGTGTATATTTTGTTCTATAGTTATGAGGCAACCAAGATACATGTCATGACTACCTAAATCCAAGATTATAGCTCTTGAAGTTCAACAAATCACATTCTACAAGCTTTCCAGTATTGGCTTCCAGCTTGACAGTATTTCTCTATGACAGTGCAACAGTTCCAAGATCCACATTTTGACATACAAGTTTATCTAGTTTTGCGGATCTAAAGGCTTGTTAAGAGGTCAGTAATGATTGTTGGATATAATTTATTAAGTCTCTTGAGGTCCGCAATATGAGCTATGATATGACAGATGAAGTGACCAAGTATTTTCTTAAGGAACAAGCCGACAAGCATGGTAGATTCTTATGTGGAGAAGTTATAGCATTTGGATAATTAATTTGACTAATTATATGATTGGGGTCGACCTATGTGAAGACTTGTACATCTTTGTTTGAGTCCGCAATGCAGATTGTACACAAGATCAAGTCGACAGAGTACAACTTCTTGTTTGCACATTTCAGGTTTAGCTTGCCAACCTGATTAAGAGATAAATCTTGTTGTGGATACATATATCCAATGAATTTCATTTTGGTGAAAAAAAAATGTTGAGCGAAGAGCTATTTTTGTGTGTAAAAAGCATGCAAAGATATGTGAGCAATTAGCAAAAGAAGAGAGATCTTATCTCCAAATAAGAGCAGAGCAGTGAAACAAGGCAAACAAAGATGAAGAGTGTTGAATCAATTTTTTTGTACTTCATTGGAGCTACAACCATGCATGTGTAGATGCAATCTAAGCAACTAAACATGGCAGTGAGCTATTTTTCCTTCTTTCTTTCTTAAGGCAGTGAGCCCATTTTGGTACTGATCCTTTCTTGTAGTGAGCATTTCTCAGGGCAGTGAGCCTTATTGTAATCCGGTATTGTGCTATATTAATATATTGTGAGCTAACACTCATCGTGGTTTTTCCCTTTTTTGGGTTTTCCATGTAAAAATCTTGGTGTTCATGTGTTATGTCTTTGTGTTTGTTGTTCCTATGCTTTTCTACTTTTATATTATTAGATTTGGAAATTGGATTAACAAACTTGTTAAGAAGAAGTTTTTTGGAATATTGATTCACCCCCCAGTATTCTTTACTATCAATAATTGGTATCAGAGCAAGGTTCCTTGGAAGAAGCCTAACAGATTAAGGAAGATCTGGGAGAGTTCACTCATGGTAGCCAGAAGATTTGGAAATTATGAAATCAACAAGCAACTAGAAGAAACCCTTATTGATCTTGAAAAATTAGAGGCAGAAATCAAGGATCTAAAATCTAATATTCAAGAAGCTAATGAGTGCATCCTAAAGCTAAGAGTGCAAGTCAAGAAGTTCAAAGAAAAAAGCAAGGAGCCAAATGATCAATTAGATGAAGCACATGAGTTCCTAAATGGGTTGAGACTAGAAGTTGACAAGAAGGAAGAAATTGAAAGGCATCTGAATCAAGCTGTTAAAGATAAATCAGAGGAATGTGAAAAATTGGGCAAAGAAGTGCTACTTCTAAAATTTGATCTAGAAGTAGCCAAGAGCTATGAACAAAAGTTCAAGCTAAGTTCTACAAAGCTTGATGAGATGATTGCTAGTCAAAGGAGTGCTGATGATAAGCAAGGTTTGGGATTTGAGAAAGGAGAAAGTTCAAAATTTGGTCAAACAAACACTGAGTTAAAGAATAATAGAAGAAACTAGTTTAGAAATCAAAGAAGAAGACCTAGAAGACCTTCGATCAGACAGCCAAATGCTCAAAGGTATCCATCCTTCAATGGCTATTGTTTTAATTGTAATAAGTTTGGTCATAAGGCTACTTAGTGTAGGAATAGAATAAACCAAAATCAAAATGTTCCATCCTTTTCTGCTCAATGTTTCAACTGCAAGAAAATTGGTCACAAATTAAATGAATGCAAAAATCTAGTAAGGAATGGTTCCTTCAATACAAGGAATAGTCAATCATTTAGTGGAAAGTGTTTTGCATGCAACAGATTTGGACATGTGTCTAATCAATGCAAATCAAATTTGATCAATAGAAGGAATCAAAGACAAAGGAATGTGGTGTGCTACAATGGCAACAAGTATGGACATATTGCAAGAGTCTGCAGAAGAAAAATGTGAAAAGAAACTACCATACTAAAAATAGGAAAATAGAGCAAAGGAATGATAAAGAAAAAGAAAAGGTTGATCTAGTTGAAACCAAGAAATAAATAGGCAAGGTTTGGGTTAAGAAAGATGTTGACAATGCCAAGGATGGATCTGCACCAGATTTTGGTGCAGATACTTCCTCTAAGAAGTAAATTGGGAGCTCTGGTCCAAGGGGAGTAGTGCTAAAAATCCAAAACCCCTAGCCAGATAGTTCATGCTAGAATTCGACATGAGGATATGATGAAAAAAATCAAATGACAGATCTCTTGAAGAAAGTTCCAGAAGAAAAGAATCAATTGTAAAGATATACAGAGTAATCTAAAGTGTCTATGATTATCAGAAAAGTGCTTGACAACTTTTTAAAAGGGTGACATTAATGACACTTAGGTTTCGATATACTAGGGTTAAAAGGAGTTGTATCTGAAAAAAATATCATTTCTCAGATTTCTCAAGTGTCTAAAGCAAACTAAAAGCAAAATTCAAGGCAGCTACAGTGTTCTCCAAGAAAATCAAGACAAGATCAAGGAAACCCTAATCCGGCAAAAAAGGTATTTACAATCTGAAAACCTGCTATGAAAATTAAATTATTTTGTAAAAATGTTTACTCCTCATGTAATCGAGATAAGGAAAATGCCTCGCCCAAAGTTTAAGAAACAATTCTTTAAGTCACTGGAGAATGATCCATTAGGGGCATTCTCAATTACACCACATGGGGTTATGCACATGGAAGATGTCAGAGTGTACAATCGTATCAGTCTAGAAGAATATGATCACATGAAGTTAGGAAAACTATATTTGGATGAATTGACTACTGTGTATATTGTATTGAAAGATGAATGTAGAGATTTAGGAGAAAAGAAACTTTACTCCTGGTTGGATTTTCCTGCAATTCTGAATGATGCATGGGTCAAGGTTATTCTAAGCATAATTCATGATGAATTTATATGGCTTGATGAACTCTATATGATAACTAAAGAAGCTATCAAGGTTGTAACTAGTATGTACTCCTCTGGAAGGGTTCCGGGCATAAAGAAAATGAAGAACAATGTGGTAATGCAGTTGTCACCCTATAAATGGTTCCATAAATGGTCACCCTATTGATTTTCTTGTTGATTTTAGTAGTAGTCATAAGTTTAATTCTCCTAAAGTTATTTCTAAATTAAAAATTGCATCTAAGTTGATTGAACCTTTAGCTATCGAAATGGTTGATAGTATGATAGTTAAACAAATAGGTGCAATTATTGAAAATCTAGAATTTCAATTAGATAACTTTGTAACACATGATCATTTCTATATACTGAATCTTGGTAAATATGATTCCATTATAGGTATGAGTTGGTTAGAGAAAAATAATGCCTTCCTTGGTTGTGAAAACAAGCAATTTATCTTAAACTCTAACATGGGGACATGTCATATTTTACAAGGGGAGAAAAGACCTCTCCACAATAAAACAATTTCAGCCATACAACTCAAGTGTAGTGCTAGAAAGAATTACAAAATATTTTGTGCTATGTTATTCCAAATAGGTGATAAATTTAAACTAGACATTAATATTAAACTTGTAGTGCAAGAATTCAAAGATGTTTTCCTATGAGGAATTATATATTTTACCCCCTAAACGATATGTAGAACATGTAATTGATCTAGTTCCTAGGCCAGAACCTATCTCCAAAGCCCCAAGCTATCGCTAGTCTATTCGTGAACTAATAAAACTAAAAATTCAATTAACATAGTTACTTAAGAAGGGAAAAATAAGGCCAAGTGTCTCCCCTTGGAGTGTGCCAGTATTATTGTCAAAAAGAAAGATGGAACCATGAGGTTATGCATAGATTACCAAAAACTTAACAAATTAACCATAAAAATAAATATCCCTTACCTCAAATTGATGATCTTCTAGATCAATTACATGGTACCGAATGTTTTTTCCAAAATTGATTTACAATCGGGATACCATCAAATTCATATTAAGGAATCTAACATTACCAAAATTACTTTTCAAACACGATATGGCCATTATGAATTTGTGGTAATACCTTTCAATTTAACCAATGCACCTGCAATGTTTATGACCTTGATACATGATGTTTTCATCCATTTTTAGTTGTATTTGTGATCATTTTTCTAGATGATATCTTAATATATTCAAAAAATGAAGAACATGAACACCATCTCAGGATGGTATTATAAACTTTACAAAAACATAAACTATATGCCAAACTTAGCAAATGTGAATTCTTTAAAACAAAAGTATCTTATTTAGGTCATGTGGTTTCTGAAAGGGTATTTCACTTCACCCTACTAAAATTAAGGTAATTCGAGAATGGTCAATTCCCAAAGATGCTCACAAAATCAAAAGTTTTCTAGGATTATTTGGTCGGTGAATTGTTAGAAACTATTCCAAAATCATTGCACCTTTGATTGATCTTACTAAGAAAGAAAAAAATTATAAAGGGAATCATGAATGTGATAAGGCTTTTGAAACATTGAAAACTCTATTGACATATACACCTATTCTTTGTATCCTAAGTTTTAGTAAACTTTTTTTGTGATTACATATGCATGTGGATAGGAATATGTGGTGTTCTAATGTAGGATAATCAAGTAGTATGTTATGAATCAAGAAATTTGCTACCTTCTAAAAGAAATTACCCTATCCATAATCTTGAATTATTAGGCATTGTCCATGCTTTACAAGTATGGCATCATTATTTGTTAGGAAACAAATTTACATTAATCGATCATCATAGTCTATAACATATTTTCACTCAGTCTCAACTTAATATGAGACAACGAAGTGGATGGAACTCTTAACTAAATATGATTTCACTATCCAATATGTCTCAAGAAAGGAAAATGTAGTGGCAGATGCATTAAGTTGAAAACATTTATATGTTAATACCTTAACCCTGGAGAGAAACCAATTTAAAAAAGATATCAAATCCAAGTTACCTATCAATGATTATTTGCAGCCAATTTATAATGGTTTCCAAAATCAATCTTCAAATGTCCATTTAAATGATCAACTTGAACATTATTTGCTAAGGATTAATGGCCTCATTTATTATAAAGGAAGATTATGTATTCCTAGTCTACCTAACCTTAAACAACAAATTTTGAGGGATTCTCATGATATACCCATAGCAGGACATCCTTGATTACAAAAAACTTATCTCTCAATCAAGAGAAATTACTTTTGTCCTCAAATGAAGTCAAAGATCCGTACCTATGTCCAACAATGTTTAACTTGCCAAAAAGTAAAAGCAAAACAATGTAAACCCCCTGGTCTCTTGTAACCCTTATCTATCCCAAATCAAAAATGGGATTCAATTAGTATGGACTTCATCACTAGCCTACCTCGAACATGTAGAGGTCATGATTTTGTCTTCGTAGAGGTAGATAGATAAACCAAAATGGCACACTTTCTACCTATCAAAATAAATCTTCTGCTTCTGATATTGCCCACATTTTTGTTAAAGAGATTATCAGATTACATGGTCTTCCAAAAAATATTGTTTTTGACCAAGATCCTAGGTTTACCTCTTCTTTTTGGAAATGTCTTTTTTTCTAAAATTTGGTACCAATTTGAGTTTTAGTACTACATATCACCTTGAGTCTGATGGTCAAACCAAGTGGATTAATAGAATATTAGAATATATGTTATGAATGCATCCCATGGATACTCCTAAGTCATTGGAAGATTATTTACACTTAGTTGAGTTTGTATACAATCAAGGATATCATTCAACCATTAAGATGTCACCTTTTGAAGTTGTGTATGGTCTAAATTGTAATACACCTATCTCTTGGTCTGACCTTGTCCATAAGATTTGGTATGAGAATGAAAACCTATTAGAAATGGAAGCCATTATTAACAAAGACAAACAAAACATGATGGTTACCCAAGATATAAAAGTTGGCCTAATTCCAAAAGATCCATCTGACATTGTGATATTGGTGACCAAGTTTTTCTTAGAGTCAAACCCAAAAGGAGTTCATTGAAACTTGGTAAATTCTCTAAAATAGCTCCTTATTTTTGTGAACCCTTTGAAATTTTAGAAAAAAATAGGTGATGTCTCCTATAAACTTGCCTTGCCACCTCAACTACAAATCCATAATGTGTTCCATGTGAGTTTACTTAAGAAATATGTGTATAGTGTTGATCATGTTATTGATTGGAAAAGTATTTCTATTGAGCCTACCTATGAATTTAAAATTGAACTAGAGCTAATGATTGAAGAAAGGTCTAGAACCCCAAGAAATAGAATTATAGATGAAGTTAAAATCAAATGGAGTCATTGTAGTATTGATAGTTCTACTTGGGAAAAGTTTATTTTGTTAAATTTCAATATGAACATTTGTTTAACTAAAGTTGTTCTTGTGCTTTTTTATTGATGCAGAAACTCCTCATGCTACTGAGGGTAGCAACTCAATGACAGGGGAAGAATTGTTATGGGACTTTTTTCCTATGAAAGATAATAGTTACTTAAAAGAATAAAAGATAAATAAAATGAACTATATCAAATAAAACTTCACGGGAAGTTATAATTTAATTGTAATGTTCTTATGAAAGGGTGTAAACAATTCAGGGTACAATGTACACCCAGGATTGCCCTAGCCAGGGCTGGTGTGTTGCAAAGCATGGTGAGTTCTACATAAGAACTTATGGGTTCTAAAAAAGAACTAGATTCCTCTTGGAAGTGCTCACTTGCTGAAAGGGGTTGAATCTGTAATCCATTCTCCAAAGTGATATTTTGAGCACTATTAGGATTCAAAAGATATGTATTCTTCTTCTTAGTTATATAAATTGTTGAGATTGGATTAATATATATTTATTTGTAGTAAATTAATATTTATAGAAAAGCAATTTTATAATAATTATTTTATAATAACTCAATAAGGAATAATGTCATTTAAGCATCTCATTATAATCTAGATTGTAATTGGTTATGCATTCTTGTATTGGGAAATTGTTAACTTACACTTACTATAGATAGTAACCAAGTTTTGTAATTGTAAGGTTTAGACACCTTCTGTAACATTCTCCCACTTGTTGAACACCTTACAAGAGAAAAGGAAGCATCAACACCATGATTTTATTGCTAAGGTCTGAGAGTCCCATAGACTCTGAACACCATATGAACTTCTCTATGCTCACGAGCATAGTTAATGAATCTCCAACATTCATCAAAGTCTCTACCTTAACTAGCTTCACCCTACCATCCTCGACCATATCTCTGACAAAATGATATTGTACATCAATGTTCTTGGTCCTGGCATGAAATGTCAGGTTCTTAGCTAGGTAGATCACACTCTACCTGTCACAATAAATTGTCACTACACCTTGTTTTATTATGATATCTAAACATAGTCTCTTAAGCCAAATGGCTTCTTTACAAGTATGAGTATCTACTATATAATCATCTTTAGTAGTAGAAAAAGTGACCACAACCTATCGCTTACTCATCCAACTAATTGTACCACCAAATAAAGTAAACACATAAGCACTGGGGGATCATCTACTATCAACATCACCTACCTAGTCTAAATCCACATAACCATCAATATCAAGGGAATGCATGTCTCCTATCAAATTACCTTGATAATACAAAGAATACTTTGAGGTATCCTACAAATATCTAAAGACTCTTTTAAATACATCCCAGTGAACTCTACCAGGATTAGACATATATCTGGAAAGAACTCCCACTGCTTGGGTAATGTCTAGTCTAGTGTAGATCATAGCATACATCAAACTTTTGACTGCACTCTGGTAAGGCACTCTACTCATGTCTTCCATCTCTTATGGGGATGTTAGACATTATGAAGCAGATAGCTTCATTCCAACTATAAGAAGTTTTGCAAGTATGTGCCTAATCAGTGTTGTCATTGATGTCAACATATCAGTGTTGTCATTAGTGTCAACTGTGCTCTTGTTTTGATGCTTGAATGTAATGAGTTAGATGTTGTGTATTTTTCTATGCAAGTATTAGAGATCTGGTGGAAATAGTGTGTTGTAGAGTTTCTTGTGTATGGTAGAAGAACAATCCAGTAGATTGCTCTGCATCTCTTGAAAGATGAATATCTTTGTCTTCAGATTGGAAATTATTTAGAGGCACATTTGAAGATGCTATGTTCCAAGTTTGAGCCTCCGATATGAAGAACTAAGTGAGTTATGTTCACGAGAGTGAAAACAACTTTTCTTGTATGTTTGGCAGTGACAAGGAGAAAGTATTATGCTCTACATTCCTTTGCATTTATGTATTTCCACGTGTGGTTTTGGAATTAAGTTCTTTATAATGTTAAGTGCCTTCAATTTCAATGGTTCATGATCTGGTGGTCCGCAAGCGATCTTTTCCTTATGACAATGGTTGACGATGTTGTTCCTGTGCTCTGATTTAAACAATCTAATGGGTAAAGTGTTTGAGTATTGTGCAGATGTCTTTGATGTTCTCCTAATCATGTTCCTACCTCTAGATTGGTCTACAAAGATAAATCTAGTTCGTGATTAAAGAATGTTCTTAGAAGACCTAGTGTTCTCACCAGTCTTGGTTGAATTAGTTAAATTCGTGAATTGCAGAGATACATTGAAGATTGTAGAAGCATGTCATGGCATGGAAGATTGAATTTGAATCCTAGCTAAGGCATGGCATGATTCTCATATATCTTTACATCTTCTCCTTATCTAAATTTGTATTAGGTCTAGACCTATTTCTATGTATGCTTTGTAATACTGGCCTTAGAGATTGTTTCAACAATTGATGAATGTAATGCCAACCTTGATGTACATTCCAAGGTTGATGAATTGTATAAAGACTTGTAATGTAGTTGCAAAAAAGTGTACTGGGGAAGAGATACAAAGAGAAGTGTGAAGTAGAGCAGAGCAAAGGAGAGGAATTGCGCTTCAAAGAACTAAACTCAAGCATGGAGTACATGCTATTAAATTAGTTCACAAATCCCTGGTAGTGAGCCAACCCTTGGTAGTGAGCCACCCCTTGGCAGTGAGCCATTCTTTGTAGTGAGCATTTTGGGTAGTGAACCCTGTAGGTAGTGAGCCTCTACTTTTTAGTATTGATATAACATATATATTTATGTGGGCTAACTCCCACCGTGGTTTTTCCCTTCTAGGGTTTTCCACATTAAAAATCTGGTGTCTATTGTGTTGAATGTGCAATTGTGATTAAGTTTATGCTTTCATGGTTGAATCTGATTATTAGTAGTTAATGGTTGATGATTTAAATAGTAACAAAATGTTAATTTTTGAGACAACTGATTCACCCCCCTCTCAGTTGTCCAGTATATTTTAACAATTGGTATCAGAGCTAGGTTCCTCGATGGAAAGATTAACAACTTGAGGTTGATCTGGGATGTCATGCAAGGATGAATTATCTTTCAGTTGTTCCATATGTGGTGAAGCGAGGCACTATGCTTCTAAATGTTCAAAAAGAAACTCAATAATTTATGATGAAAAAGGCAAATGCAGAGAATCCAAGAAAATATTTTATGATGTTGAAGAAGATGAAAATGATGACTTTTGTCTTAATCCAGAGGATGACTATTGCAAAGATGATCCAGAAGCAAGTATTGGCATAAGGAACTATTGGGTTATTGATAGCAGCTACTCAATCCATATGAATGGTGAAAAAGGCAAGTGTATTGATTTTGTGAAGAATGAAGAAGGATTAGTTAGATTTGGAGATGATTGTACTACTAAAATATGTGGAAAAGGTTTAATCAGTTTTGATGGAAAATAATACACTAAAGATTTTCTCTATGTGGAAAGCCTAAGACAAAATCTCATGAGTGTTGGTCAACTGTGCAGAGAAGGATATAGATTTATATTTCAGAATGACGCCTTTGAAATCAGAGATAAGTTTAGAGTTGAAATAGATGGAGGAAAAAGAACAGAAGAGAATCTTTATCATCTTAGAGAAGGTGACATTATCCGCTCCATAACTCAGAATCATGAAAGTTGGCTTTGGCATAGGAAATTGTGTCAGTCACATTAATCCTAATGACCTAGTAAAGATAAGCTCAGCTCAAACTATGAAAGGTCTACCAGAAGGGATAAATTTCAACAATTTCACCTAGAAATGTGTCAAGTTGAAAAGCATACTGAAAGAAGCTTACAGGTTGAAGAAAAATCCTCAAATGAATTGTTGGAACTAATTCATTCATATCTCTATGGTCCCACAAAAGTGAAAAGTCTCCAAGATGACATGTACTTTATGTTGTTTATTGATGACTATTCTAAGATGATTTGGGTAAGTTTCCTCAAAGAAAAACTAGAATCTTTAGAAGTATTTAAAACCTTTAAATCTATGGTTGAAGATGAGTTTAATATGAAAATCAAATTCTTGAAGAATGACAAAGGAGAAGAATTTACCTCTGGTAAATTCAATATGTTCTATGAGACTAGTGGGATAAAAAGACCGCTATACAAAAAAAATAGAATGATGGAAAAAATGACCAGAGCTATTCAAGAAGCTTCTAAGACAATGATTAAGGAAGTTGACCTACCATAAGACTCTTGGAAAGAAGACATGCATATTGTTGTCTACACTCTAAACAGAATTCAAGTCAAGGGTAATGATACAAAAACTCCTTATGAATTGTGGTATGGTAAGAGTCCTTCAGTGAAGTATTTTAAAGTTTATAGAAGCAAATTCTATATCAAAAGAGAAGAAGTGGTTGGAAAAAGGAATGTTTAATATGATGAAGGAATATTTCTTGGATACTCTGCCAAGAATAAAGCCTATCAATGTTACAACAAGAAATTGAAAAAGATCATTGAAAGTGCAAATGTTAAGGTTGAAGAGGAAGGGATTGAACAAAAAGAATTGCAGAAAAATGGACACAAATCTGCTAAAATACAAACAAATTTGTGCTTGATTGCCAAATCACCAATTGAAGCCTGCAACACAATGAAAACTCTTGAAGATAAATGTTTGTCCTCTAAAAGTAAAGGGTCCAAGAATAATCTTGAAAACCTTGAGAAATTTGAAGATGAAAGCATGGACTTGAAGGGAAACTTAACAGAAGAAAATGAATACATCAATGAGCTGAGTAAGATAATCAAAGAGCTCAAGTAAAGACTCAAAGAGAATAATGAAGAATTAAGGTTAGAAAACAAAGAGAAAGCAAAAAATGAAGAATGTCTGAGAAGCAAAATCACATATTGCATAAAGCTTGAAGAAGAAGTTGTTGATCTAAAAATAGATCTGAAACACTCATGGGTTAAACGAGATAAACTCAGTGTGAGTGCTGCTAGATGGAATATGCAAATGGTTATGGCAAGTCAGGGAAAAGAGGATGTGATGTTTGAGATAAGTGGAAGTTCCAGAGAAAATCAAGAAGAAAATGTTGAAGCCAAGAAGGACCAAGGCAAATAGACTCAAACTCAGAGGAATAGATTAAGAAGACCACTAGTCAGGCAACTAAATGCACAAAGGTACCCATCTTTCAATGGCTATTGTTTTAATTGCAAATAGTTTTGTCATAAGGCTACTCAATGTAGGAATAGAATAAATCAGAATGCTCCATCATTCTCTGGTCAATGCTTCAATTGTAAGAAAATTGGTCATAGATCAAATGAATGTAGAAGTCTAGTAAGGAATGGCTTTTATAATGTAAGAAATACTCAATCATTCAATGGAAAGTGATTTGTTTGCAATAGATTTGGGCACATGACTAATCAATGCATATCAAGGATGAATTCATTCAGAGAAAGGAATCAAGGACATAGAAATGTTGTGTGCTATAATTGCAACAAGTTTGGACATGTTGCAAGATTTTGCAGGAGTAAGAATGTGAAAAGAGACTACTATGCTAAAAAAAAGGGAAAATGGAGAAATGGAATGGTAAGGAAAAGGAAAATGTTGATTTGGTTGAAACTAAGAAAGAAATGGGCAAGATCTGGATTAAGAAAGATGTGATTGAAGTCAAAGATGAATCTGCATTAGCTTCTAGTGTAGATATTTCCTCCAAGAAGTAAATTAAGAGCTCTGGCTCAAGGGGAGTCTTATTGAAAATCTTTCCTCCCTGGCCAAAGGATTGATGCTAATAACCCAACATAAAGAGGAAAGGTTAAGGATCAATAGCAAAAGACTAAGTTAGGACTATGACTGTATTTGTGAAGGATAAAAGAAGAATTGTGGAGAAAGTTCATGTTGATAGAAAAAAATTCCTCCCAACACAAAGCAAGCTTTCATGATGATTGATAGTACCTAATGAACTCTGAGGAGAATGGATATGAACTAGTTGAGTCTTCATGAAGCAATGAAGAAAAAGGGAAGACAATGAGGATGAAGAAGAGGATCCGTAAAGTATTGTTAAGACTCCCACATTTTTAAGGATATAAGAGTTGTTTATGAAGCTCTAATTGCAATCATGTGTGACAATGCAAGTGCCATAAATATTTCAAAGAATCTAATGATGTACTCAAGGACAAAACACATATCTATAAGGTATCACTTCTTGAGAGAAAAGGTGACAAAGAATGAAGTAAAGTTGGAATATGTACCTGATGCAGAGCATATAGGGCAGCAGGACAACAGTCTTCAAGACTTCAGTGACAGGTCTCTCTCAAGGTTCATTTGTTTCACAACTTCCCATGATGCAGGGCTTTCACAACACTTTGCATGTTCATAATATGAAGGGAGTAAACTTCCAAACACCTAGCTCAGGGTGCCTAACTCCAATCAAGACTCATCTAACCCAATGTGTAGGGTCTGCAGGATAGCAACATCTACCATGCCTTTCATGGACAGTCACAACCTCACTACTCCATTAATGTGACAGTCACAATACTCTTCTTATGGTGGTCTCTAAGCCTCCATCCTATGCAACAACCAATTCTATGACATGCCAAACATCTAATGACCTTTCTTGCTCAATCAATTATAAGCCAAACATACCTGTGGTCTTCTATTTGTTGTTGTCCTCCTTCAACATCCAATACATGACTTCTATAGGGTCATTAACATGACCAACTCAGTCTAAACTATCCTCCTACTCTCACAACCTCTACAAGCCCCTGTATTAGCTATCATACAACTCATTCCTCTGACCAGGGGTAGGAAGGATCAAAGGAATGAGGAGAAACTCATCGGGCTACTCAGAAGAAACCCTAGATTAGGTTTTAGGACAGTTTGTAGGCAAACAACTATTTCTCTCTTCTGTTGCAGTGTCAAAATCCCAAACAAGATGCAAAGGATAGTTAACTCATCCACCTAACCATGCATTACAAGCACCATTCACCCCCAGGCCGTACAGGTACAGAACAATGCTAGAAACAATGAATTTCAGAAGTGAACAGCAATTCTAAAAAGATAGCTTTTGGGAAATCAATGATATCTTTCACCTAGAGCATTGTCAAGATTCCAAAAAAGACTCAAATCAAAGCTACTTCACACCCCTTTCCATCCATTACAAACTTGGGCAATGATAAATCCGTACAGTTGTGGGTACGACCTAGTAACAGTAAAGAAAAATCAGAAAAGGCAGAAAAAATAGAAAACAGTTGTCTTTTTTGTTATTTCTTTCCAATCAAATGAATGTCCTTCACAATGGAGACCTTCTTGACTTCAAATTAGCCTCAAAATAATTGTATGGAGTGGCTGGGGTTGAAGAAAACTGCCCCACCATTGTGTTTTTTCCTGATTTGTAACTACAGTCTATTAAAAGCCTGTTGTTTAGTAACTGTCCACTTTCTATTTTTTCTTAGAATGCTTTTGTAACTCTTGTTTAACCTTTGGACAAGGTATTAACCCATCTTCCAACCTTTGACATGCCTCTATAGGCTTACGAAAATGAAGATTAAAAATGACTTAAATGACTGTCCTATATGACTAATGCAAACTACCTATGACTACAAGACTGTCCTACCTAGAACTAATAACATAACCATAGTAGATTCTAGCTATTTGGACATAGTCCATTACAAATATGGCTTTCAATCCTCATAACAACATTAATATGGTCTTAAAGACCTTATTAAACAAAATAAACTACTTGAAAATCTAAGTAAAATCTTGACATCTTGGTGCTCCTGCACCAGTACCCACAAAGGATCAAATTGTAGATATCTTCACTAAGCCTCTACCCAAGGATACCTTTGAGTATCTCAGAGAAAAGATAGGGGTCATTACCCCTCCTACCCTCAACTAAGATGCATAAGAATGCATCAATCCAAAGATGTTCAAGTCTCACTCCTTGATCTGGATTGATATTTTGGGAGATACCTCTCAAGGGGAGTAGCTAGATGTGTTGGTAATAGTTTAGTTGGATTAGAGAAAAAGAATGCAAGTATGTGCCCTTTTCCATTGATGTCAAATGGGGAGAGAAATCATGTGAAAAACTTAGAGGAAAATGAATGCAGGTGTGTAAAGAGAAAGGGGGAGAATCTTGTCTTGATGGTGGTTTCAATTTTTCACATCATATGTTGCCATCAATGAAACATGGGGAGATTGTTGCAGGTATGTGCCTAATCGGTGTTGTGATTGATGTAAACATATCAGTGTTGTCATTAATGTCAACTGTGCTCTTGTTTTGATGCTTGAATGTAATGAGTTAGATGCTTTGTATTTGCCTATGCAAGTATTAGAGATCTAGTGGAAACAATGTGTTGCAGAGTTTCTTGTGTATGGAAGAAGAACAGTCCAGTAGATTGCTCTGTGTCTCCTGAAAGATGAATATCTTTGTCTATAGATTGGAAGTTATTTAGAGGCACATCTGAAGATTCTATCTTCTAAGTTTGAACCTCTAGTATGAAGAATTGAGTGAGTTATGTTCACTAGAATGAAAATAACATTTTCTATATGTTTGGCAGTGATAGGGAGAAAGTATTATGCTCTGCATTCCTCTGCATTGATGTATTTCTGTCTGGGGTTCTGGAATTAAGTTCGTTATGATGTTAAGTGCCTTCAATATTGGTGGTCCACAAGTGATCTTTTCCTTATGACAGTGGTTGATAGTGTTGTTCATGTGCTCCGGTTTAAAGAATCTGATGGGTAAAGTGTTTGAGTATTGTGCAGATGTCTCGGATGTGTGTGTGGATGCCTCCTGATCATGTTCCTACCTCTGGATTGGTCCGTGAAGAGAAATATGGATCATGATTGAAGAATGTTCTTAGAAGACCTAGTGTTCTCACCAGTCTTAGCTGACTTGGTTAAGTTCATGAATTACGGAGATACATTGAAGATTGTAGAAGCATGTCGTGGTGTGGAAGATTGGATTTGAATCCTAGCTAAGGTATGGCATGATTTGCATATATCTTTATATCTTCTCCTTAGCTAAATTTGTATTAGGTGTAGACCTATTTCTATGTATGCTTTGTAATGTTGACCTTGGAGATTGTTCTAATGGTTGATGAATGTAATGTTGACCTTGATGTACATTCCAAGGTTGATGAATTGTATAAAGACTTGTAATATGGTTGCGAAAAAGTGTACTAGGGAAGAGATGTGAAGAGAAGTGTGAAGTAGAGCAGAGCAGAGAATTATTGCACTTCAATGGAACTGAACTCAAGCATGGAATAGATGCTATTAAATCAGTTCACAAATCCTTGGTAGTGAGCCACCCCTTGGCAGTGAGCTTTTCCTTGCATTGACCATTTTGGACAGTGATCCCTGTAGGCAGTGAGCCTATATTTTTTGGTATTAATATAACATATATATTTCTGTGGGCTCACACTGGCCATGGTTTTTCCCTTCTAGGGTTTTCCACATAAAAAATCTGGTGTCTACTATGTTGAATGTGCAATTGCGATTAAGTTTATGATTTCATTCTTTCATGGTTGAATCTGATTATTAGTAGTTAAAGGTTGATGGTTTAAACAATAACAAAGTGTTAAGTTTTTTGACAACTGATTCACCCCCCTCTCAGTTATTTGGTATATTTCAATAAGAGGAACACATAATGGTCTACAATCTTCCATGTTAAACCTCTATAAAACTGAATTGAAATATTTACTCTAGCCAAGCCATAGTTTTTTGTTCACTCTATATCTTCTAATTTTCATCCCAAGAATGTGTTTAGTTTCACCAAGATCTTTAATTTCAAATTTAGATACAAGTTGAGACTTTAGTTTTGAAATCATTCTTTTCTGTTTGTCGATAAATAACATATCATCAACATATGACACAATAAATAAGAAACAATCACCATCAAATTTATAATAAACATAGTGATCTAATTTAGAATGCTCAAATCCCAAACTCAACATGTATATGTATCACATTTTTGGTACCATGTCCTAGGACTCTGTTTGAGGCCATACAAAGATTTCTTCAATTTAGAAACCAAATTACTTTTACCTTTCATCACATACTTCTTTGGTTGTGTCATCTAAATATCCTCCTCCAAATCACCATGAAGGAACATTGTTTTCACATCCATTTACTCAACCTCTAGATCATAAGCAGTAGTAATAGAAAGTAAGAATCTAATGGATGTCATTTTTGCAACAAGATAAAATATCTTACTGTAATCAACACCATCAACCTCAAAGTAACCTTTTGCAACCAACCATGCTTTGTGTTACATCGTAAATTGTGTACACTACTTGTGTAGGCATAATTTCACTATGTTTAGCTCATCCCTTTAGTGATCCCAAGCCTAGTCTATTTTTAGGTCCACCCTCAAGTCCAGTTTTGGCCCCGTTTATAGAATATGTCATGGTTTCAATTAAAGTTTTGTCATAACCCATAAAATAAATTAAGATTTGGAGTTAGCCCCACATTAAGTATGGTCTTGAGCCTTAAATTACCCAAAGGGCCTAGGGCGTCCGAGCGCCCTAGTCCCTCTCATGTTTTAGGGAGGCAATTTAAGTCTACAAGTTGGCTTTAATGTTGTTTAGGATGACCCTAAACTCAAATTTTCTTTTTGGCACATGATGTCGGCTCTTTAATTCAAATTACTCTTTTTTATAGCCTTGTATAAAAGTAAGTGACTTATTTCATCTGAAACTAGATTGATTAGATTTGTTCTAGATGTGAAAAGGCTCTCTATTGTTATACTCTCTATGCTATTTAATTATTGTAGGTTTGTATTTGATCAAGTGGAGTTCTACTTTTCTCTTGGAAAGATTTGTATGAAGGCTAGGAGATGAGATCTTGAGTCTATCTTATTTGTTCCTAGGTTGAAGCACTTTGCATGATTGGGAGAAGGGTCCGAACTACCAACTTGAGATTGTCTTGAGTACCCTCCAAGGATATGGTTGCATCACCTTCTTATTCAATAAATCTTCATTGAATCTCCATCCTGTTGATAACTGAGAGGCGGGTGAATCAGTTATCCTAATTATTTCTACTTTATGAACTTTATTAATAATCAATGTAACATTAATTCAAATGAGCAAACATAACCATGAAATGGAAAGACACATGACACAATATTTTTGATGTGGAAACCCTGTTAAGGGAGAAAACCACAGGGTGATTAACCCAAGATTGTATTCTTTGTTAGAAGAATGGAAATACAAAAATGACACTTGCTAATTAGGGCTCACTGCCCGAGCACACTACTCACAAGAGGCACACTGCCTACAAGAGACTCACTATCTACAAAAAAAGTGTTATACAATACTTGAACTGATTGGGAGCATCTACATATGCTAGAGTTCAGTTCCAATTAGGCTCTGTACACTGATCTGTTGCACTTCATCTTTCCTCTTCTTTTATGCTGCTTTCCTTTCACATACCAAATCTTCCTTACTGCTTTTGCTCTGCTCTTCTACTTTTATTCACATATCACTTAAAACCACAACACTTCTCATAACTAAATCCATCTTGTATATATATATATCCGCACAAGTGATTTCATCACCTTTCTAGTCGGCACCAGAATAGTCAATATTTTCCATAAACTTTGATCTGTCGGCTGAATCCTTGCATACCAAGTAATGCAGATCAAGGATATACTTGTGGAAATCATTAATCATGTTGGCCAAACATAATTTATGCCTTCATAACCTTTACCAACATCAGAAACACATCCAGAATAATGTCTGATGTTCTGCCAGTCAATTCTTCCTCTGTTCACACTATCACTTGGGAACCCAACACTCAAGCATTCATATCTCTTTATCCTTTTCACATCGGAGGCTCAAACCTTGGGATCTATCAATAAAGATACTCCTCTTGACTTCCCCAGATCCGCACTTCACCAAGATACTTCCTCTGAGAGATCTGGACCTGTCTGTCAGACCTCGCCACATGCTCTATTCTTGTTTACCGGACCACAACATTCTTCACTATGACTTCCGGTAGAGACATATCATGTCCTGCGGATGTGTGGGATGAACTTTGTTGCCATCAATGACAACAATCAAGAATCCATATAGTGTCTCTTGCCAACAATCTCCCCCTTTGGCATTGATGGCAACACTTAGTGAAAAATGACTAAGTGTTTACACTATACTCCCCCTTGGCTGATGCTCTATTTTTATATACATTTTCTAGAACTCCCCCTTAGTTGGATTCCTCATTTTTCACTGCTCCTCACTCCCCCTTTGACATCAATGGCAAAGGGTAGGGTCCGTACACCAAAATTTCCAAAAATAGTCTATACATATCCACATAAGTATATATACAAGTTCTACTTACATATACTTAAGTATGTCTGCAAAAGTATTCTTCAACTGTACAACTTTTGTCGTCCAACTCTACTTCATCCTGTCCAAAATTGAGATGTGACCACTCAATAGGAATACAAAATCTTCTACCTTCTTAATATTTGTCGGATCATTGGTCTGGGCAGTAGTCTGAGCCTCACTTATGGCCTCATGCATGGCCTCTAACTTAGGGATAATGATTCTTCTAAGTTCACCCATCCGGTTAATTATGTTCTTCCTTTCCTTCTCAAAATTCTTTATTGCATTTGTGATTGCAATAGACTGACACTCTTGATTTACTATGGAGGATGAGAGAGGATCAAAACTTTGGGACAGACTTAGGAGTTTATCCTCTTGTTCTTTTACTTTCCTCTCAATGTCTTTGGTCACTGTGGGCCAAGATAAGCAAAATTTGTACATATTTCCACCATCTTTAAGAGCATTTTCCAAGCTCTTTATCCCAATATCCATAACTCTCCTATCATTTGATATCAGACCCTGTACTTCAGAGAATCTTTTATCCAAAAATGCCTTTCGGACCTTTTCTTCAGCTGACTTCTCTAGAGAATCAAAATGTGTACTAACACTGCTGACTAGAGTTTTGAGATTACCAGAAGAGGAGGCTATGGGATCCCTCTGAAAAGATGGCATGATCTTTTCCAAAACTCTGGATGCTACCTCTATAAGCTCACAGTCTTCCATGTGAGATTTTAGTAGTTTCTCTTTGGGCTTCGCATTTGCAAATGAAGCTATTTTCATTGTTTGCAGCGATGATAGAGAGTCAAAGTCTAATGGCCCTTTTAGCAGTTCTGGTTCATCAATCTCCATAGTTGCTTTTGTCAAAAATTCCTTGACTGATTCTGCAGTGTCTCTTGCCAGAGACAGATTTTCCTTTTCTTCTACATTCATAGAACTGACTTTTGGAGCTTTTTCTCCTTCTACATTCTTACCACTAGCAGTTGTGGTCTTCTCTATTGAGGTCTTCTCTCCTTCTGCAACCTTGGTACTCTCATCTTCTTTTCCCTTCACCACTACTTCTTTCTCCTTTACTCTTTCTTCTCCTTTTGATCTAGAGTCAGCAGGGGAAACTGGAGGAGAGATGTTAGTCTATTCATAGACCACCTCTTCCAGAGCAAAGGATTCCAAGTCCTTAGCTATTTCTGCACCGGAGTCCATTACCTCTTCTGTCATTTTCTCAGTAGACTCTTCTGCAACACTTGTGGTTGAGGGGTCAATACCCAAGTCCTCTATAATTGGAATGTTGAATTTCTTAAAAGCATTTCAGAGGATCTCTTTAGTCTGTTTTGCCACTTTGTCAGTTTCACCAAGCATTAGCTGATTCATCTTGGCTTTTCTCCTGAACTCATCCTTACAATCTTTGAATACCATGTTCATTTGTTGTGGAGTGATTGAAGGGTATAGCTGAATTGCTATCTGATCTTGGATTTCTAGATCTTTTGCTTGAGCATTGTTCTTCCTCATTTCAAGCCTTTTCTCTAAGATTTTGGGAATTAGAGAGATAATTTCAATAAAAGCTTTATTGTAAGTGTTCAAAAACTAAACAGTGGCTTCCTCCAGAATCTTTTTATCTGCTTCATTATAAGCATCATAGAATTATGTTAAGGGTTGCAGGTTCCCATCCACAGTGACTGCTTTCACTACAACATCTAAGGATAGAGTGGGTTTCTCAACAAATTCCTCTTCCTTCTCTTCTTCTCCTTGACCAGTAGAGTTTTCACCGGATGATTTCTTCTTCTTTTTTAGTTTCTTTATCTCTTCATATGATTCAGTTTCCTTATCATCTTTTAGGCTAACATAGGACCTTGTTGCCTTTTTCTTTGTTCTCTTTTCTCCTTTTCTGGATGATTGTGCTTCTAGTTCTGATGTCCTTGAGCCTTTGGCAGTGGTAGGTGCAGATCTCTTTGATGATCTGGTCCAGGAGGAAGGTTTTGCCAAAGAACTTTCCTCATTTTTCTTTTCTGCCTTCTTCTCCTCTTCCTCAGCCCTTTCCATCTTTTTCCTATGGGCATCAAGTGCCTCCTTTAAGATGTCGAGGCCTTTGGCAACATTTTCTACTTCTTTTCTCACCTTCCTCTTGATCTCTGGTTCTCTGAGTTCCACATGAATCTTTACACTCAGCTCCTCAAAGGTTCCAAACCTTTCTGCCTTTGGATCTTTTGGCTGACTTAGCATGTGTTGAACATGTAGCTCCACAATTTGTTCATCAACCTCATACCCCATAGGCATGATCCATACAGTTCTTGGTTCTACTGCCTCCATTAGGCACTAATCAGTCTCTACCATAAAACATACTGTGTCTTTGTATTCTCTACAAGAGACTGGGGAATTCTCTCTCTTGCTTACATCATGTTCTAAAAATTCTTGAAATATCCCCATAGGGTAGTATTTCTTACTTTGGCATCCCCAAGCCCATGCAAATAGTCTCTGATTTGGATGGCAATCGGTCTGTCATTCTGCCATACCCAACCATTGGATCCGGGAAACTCATTCATGAAATAAAAGAATAGGCAAAGTATCAAGCCACCATACTTGAAGGAGTTCTTCTTATCCTTCTTGATCTTTTGTAGATTTTCCAATAGTTGGCTGAGAAGAAGTTCACACAGATCATAGTCAGCATTTTCTTTTAGCATTTGATAGGCTGTGTAAACTGTAGTTCCTGGTACTGAATTTTCCCTACCGGAGTGATAAATCTTGTAACCAATAATCATGGAAGCAAATTTAACATCCGGTTCAGTGATGTCTTTGATTGTCATAACTCTCTTGTTAAATTTTGATCCGGTTGCATCACTTACTGTCTGATTCTTGACAGACTTGAGAATAGGTATTCCACCAGATGAGTGCAAACTGGTCACTGCCCTAATTGCATCTTTGGTGATCTTAAATGGTTTATTCAACCATAGGAAGTTGTCATGCACTCTACTCAACACATACCGTACCCATTCATCTTCTTCAAAATAGGCGAAATGAATGCACTATGCAAAATGCTTATCCCAGATGGCTTTATACTAAGGTTTAATCTCAAAAGAATCATCTAACAACTGTTTGTGATAGATATCTACTAGCTTTGATTCCCCAAATTCTTCAATATTCGCATGTATGTAAACCCTAATGTCTTCTGTATGCAATACGCCATGCGGAACACAGGAAAATGCTCCAAGGGGATCTACTTCCAAAGATTTGTATGGATGTTTATTGAATTTGGGGCAGGGCCTATCAGAGATTTTTACAATATTTGGAGTACCCATCATTCAAGGATTTAGAGAGAGATAGTTGATAACGGAGAATACCTTTTGTGCCTTTCAGTTTCACAGAGTTGGTCGTATCGATTTCTGGATGAATTGACTTCTACAAATGATCTTTGATGAACTTGAGGAATTTTGTTGTAGAGCTTCACTTTTCGTTTCTTCTTGTATGTAGAATGAACAAGTGATTAATGAGAGAACCCTTATATTACTCCGCAAACCCTAATGTCAGGTAGCAATAAATGCTCGACCTAAGTTATTCTGGTTTGCCTTATTTGGATGACTTGAAGAACTAGATCAAACTTGATCTTTAAACATCTTATAGATCTTCCAAATCTTAACCATAGTTTGTTTGGATGTTTCCCTTATGAACCCTTCAATCCGTAACTCTTCCTGTGCCAGTTCCGGCACCAATTGACTGGCTGGGGGAACAAGGTTTTCTTTGTGTCTCCCCCTGAGCCAGAGCTCACCTTTTAATTTCTGGAAGGAATATTAGCACCAGAGCCTGGTGTGGATCCATCCACTACATTCTCTATACTTTTCTTCACCCAAATCTTGTTCATCTCACTTTGAACTTCATCCACATTCATTTTTTGTTTTCCCTTGTCTTGATTCTGATTATGATATACCAAACCTCTTTTGTCCTAATTCTTGCTTCTACAGAATTTTGCAATATGACCGGATCTATTACAAATTTGGCAAACAACATTTCTTTGCATATTTGATTGATATCCTCTTGATCTGCATTGATTAGCCATATGACCTATTCTATTACATGCAAAGCATCTACCATTGAATGATTTGTTCATTTGCATATTTTTGTATTCATGAGATTTGTGACCATACCTTTTGTAGTTAAAACATTGTCTGGAGAAGGATGAATTAGTCTAATTCATTCTCTTTCTACACTGATTAGCTTTATGACCAAAGTTATTGCAGTTGTGGCAGTATCCATTGAAAGATGGATATCTTTGAGCATTAAGCTGTCTTACTAGAGGTCTTTTAGGCCTGTTCCTTGGATTTTCTGATCCAAAATTCTTCTGACCAGATCTGGAGCTTTCTCATTTCTCATATCCCAAACCATACTTGTCATCTACCCTCTTTTGACTTCCAAGAAGAACTTCAAGTTGAGCAGAACTTATCTTGAATTTCTCTTTATATTCATTTGCTGTTTGAAGATCCCTTTTGAGAGAGACAATTTGATCCTCAAGTTTTTCTTTATTATCTTTAGCATCTTCAAGATCAGATTCAAGATGTCTGATAACTCTATCCATCTTGTGGCAATCTTCTGATATTTCTTTGAGAGATTGTCTTAGATTATCTTCAGTTTTTCTTTTCTCTTCAACTTCTTGGGTAAACTTCATAACTCCTGATTCCATTTCATGTCTTACCATAATGATTTCTTTTGATAACTTTTCACACAACTCAGTTTTCTCCTTCAACTCTTCATTTGCATCATTTGGTTCACCTTGTCTTGCCAATTACTGAAGCAGCTCCTTTCTCTTTTTCATAGAGAGACTTAATTTGTCTTTTAGTTCTCTCATGAACTCATTAGCCTATTTGAGTCTTTCCTTTAATTCATTGACTTCAGAGTTTGACTGTTCAAGATCATCAAGGGCAGTCTTGAGTTGCTCTCTTAAACCATATGCATCCATTTGAATTCCCAGATCTTCCTCAGGCTGTTAGACTCTGTTAGGAGGAACTTAGCTCTGATACCAATTGTTGATAACTGAGAGGGGGGTGAATCAGTTATCCTAATTATTTCTGCTTTATGAACTTTATTAATAATCAATGTAACATTAATTCAAATGAGCAAACATAACCATGAAATGGAAAGACACATGACACAATATTTTTGACGTGGAAACCCTATTAAGGGAGAAAACCACGGGGTGATTAACCCAAGATTGTATTCTCTATTAGAAGAATGGAAATACAAAAATGGCACTTGCCAATTAGGGCTCACTGCCTGAGCACACTGCTCACAAGAGGCACACTGCCTACAAGAGACTCACTGTCTACAAAAAGAGTGTTATACAATACTTGAACTGATTGGAAGCATCTACATATGTTGGAGTTCAGTTCTGGTTAGGCTCAGTACACTGATCTGCTGCACTTCATCTTTCCTCTTCTTTTATGATGCTTTCCTTTCACATACTGGACCTTCCTTACTGCTTTCACTCTACTCTTTTGCTTTTATTCGCATATCACTTACAACCACAACACTTCTCATAACTAAATCGATCTTGTATATATATCCGCACAAGTGATTTCATCACCTTTCTAGTCAGCACTGGAATAGTCAATATTTTCCATAAACTCTGATCTGTCAGCTGAATCCTTGCATACCAAGTAATGCAGATCAAGGATATACTTGTGGAAATCATTAATCATGTCGGCCAAACATAATTTATGCCTTCATAACCTTTACCAACATCAGAAACACATCCAGAATAATGTCTGATATTCTGCCAGTCAGTTCTTCCTCTGTTCACACTGTCACTTGGGAACCTGACACTCAAGCATTCATATCTCTTTATCCTTTTCACACCAGAGGCTCAAACCTTGGGATCTATCAGTAAAGATACTCCTCTTGACTTCCCTAGATCCGCACTTCACCAAGATACTTCCTCTAAGAGATCTGGACCTGTCTATCGGACCTCACCACATGCTCTGTTCTTGTTTATCGGACCACAACATTCTTCACTCTGACTTCCAGTAGAGACATATCATGTCCTGCGGATGTGTGGGATGAACTTTGTTGCCATCAATGACAACAATCATGAATCCATATAGTGTCTTTTGCCAACACATCTTTGAGGTGAGGTTGTGAGCTTCCTTGAGTGAAGCATCATTTTACATCATTCCTTCCTATTTTCTTGAGTCATATAGGATTAGGGTTTGATATTATTTGATTAAATATTCATGTTGCTACTCACACTTAGGGGTTCTAAGCACACACAAATTTTGGTTTTAATCTTTTCTATCCATGAGGTAGGAATATCAAAAGGGGGGCTTGACTAAGGGAAGCTCCTATGTTGCCACAACAATTTCCCTTCTTTCTTGTGTGTAGATTAGAGAAAAAGGTTTTTGGAGATATCAGTTTAGGAGAAGAGAGGTGTTGCAAGCATAGATCTGGTGAAGATCTTAGTTTCTGTAAACCCTAAAAAGGGCCTAGGGCATCTGAGCACCCTGGTACCTGTGGCATTTTAACTCTACATTCCTACTATAAACTGTTTAGTCAACTCTATTGTTCATTTGGGTTCTCTATTTTCACTTCTAACAACCATCTATAATTCAATCTCTCTCAATTAGGGTTTGATCATTTGCCTTAGCTAGATTGGTTGAATTTGGTTTGAACACTCATCTATACAAAAAAGAGGCAGAACCCCCATAGTTTGGCTCTCCCTTAAGGGTAGAAGCCAAGCTCGATTTGTGTCTCAATGTTTGTAGAAGAGAGTTTGACCTAGTTTAACCCCTTAGGCTAGATCACTCTTTCCCACATAACATTTTGGTGAACCCGACTCTTGTTACATTCTTGCATCCTTATTCATCTAAAAAGTTTGTTTTGTCATTGATTTGATATAGATTAAATTATTTCATCATTTCCTTGCTTACATATAATAATTTTTACATTTGGATTCATTATTAGGGTTAAAAATATTTGCATTTCATAAAAATCTAGCTAGTCTTAAACCTAGGGTTTGTAGATTAATGTGTTGTTTCAAATCATTGAGGCATTTTTGGGTTGTGTTGATGCAGTTATTAATCACAAAAAATAAAAATAAAAGTCTCTTATCAAACCTCTAATTATCTTGAAAGATATGATGAATTTATAGAATTCATAATCCCAAGTCTCTGTGCGTTAATTCTTAACGATCTATCAGCACTCAGAGGTCGATGTGATACTGTTGTTTTTCCATTAGGGGTCTTACATCTAGATTTGAAAAAATCTTATCCAAATATTGTCCTATATACCTGCTCTGTATGTATCTCACCAAATTGCATCAAATATGATAATCCTTAGCTAAGATATACATGTATTCATCAATTCTTCGGTGATTTACTCCAACTAAGATTATTTATGATGATTCTTATAAGTTTGATTAGTTCTTCTAAAATTCTCTTAATTTGAACTAATCTTTACTTATCTACTTCAAATTCACTCAAATATGCTAAATATATTCAATTATCTATGGGAATTCTACATATTTACTCTGCATTTTCTTATCATTTGTCATTATTTGTAGTTTATGATGATTATTTATGAAATTTAAAAGAAAACAAACTAAAATTCTAAAATTATTTGAAATGATTGAGTTTCAACCACTAATCCACATGTAACGTAGACACTTCCATGAAAAGGGGATGAAATCAAACCATGCTTTGCTAGGACATTCCACAACTACACACAATAGATGCTAATATTCAAAGGAATCAGATAACAACAACATGCACCAGTTGAAATGCACCTCAAAGGAGAGCAACAATTCATAGTGACATATCTAGATATCATCCACAAAGATTACTCAAGATTTATGATGAAATTGTAATCTATATCTCCATTTAATTTAGTATTCAAAAGTATCCACATTTACAAATGGTCTTGAGAAAGAACCATGGGGAAACACAAAGTCACAAAATGTATACTTAGTTCTCACTAGCTCAACAATTCTATCTCAACTAAGCTCCTAATAGTTTACAAATGAGAATCAACATCCTTTTATAGGACAAGGATGAGATTCAATTTCAAAATATCTTATGGTTAGGATCAACTCAAGCATAATCAACGATCAGAAAAAGGTGGCACATGATTTCCAGCTGGCAATCTTTAGTGGAGGATAGTTGGTACATCTATAATATTCTCCACATCTTTGACTTAGTATTCTTTTGTCTACTCAACATCCCCTTTAGATTCAACTGTAGAACCTCCAGCTATCTGAAATCCAGAGTCCATGCCCTTAAAGTGTGCATATGCACCTACTACCATGTGTATTTCATCTCTATTATGTACTTTAGACTTTACTTTAGCATGTTCTTGGGCCTTTAATTATTCCTTCAAGGACGTCCACCTATGTGTTCTATTATCCAGGTCCTCATTGTATGCTTCTATCTTGTATTTCATATGCATAGATTTATTCATTATGTCCTCTGAAAAATGTTGAACCGGATCCTCTATAGCCAAGCTAAAGTTTTCCTTAAATGCTTTTACTATAAAATCTACATCTTGATTCTCAATCTTACCTTCCACTTCTCCCACCCAAATCTCCGAAGTAGCCAACTCCTCAGCCAAAAGCTCATGTTCCTTTATGTTGATGTCAACTACTTTTGTGTTGCATCTTTTTAGAATGTTGACATCAAATTTTAGATCTTCTATCCACATATCCATATTAGGAAGGGCCTGTTGTGTCAAAATCTTGTTATTTACCAAAACCTAAGCATCAATTTTCATCATGTCTTAGAGCATAGTTAAGAGTTGGCTGCTCTGTACTAGTCTTTGGCCCACTTCCTTCTTTAAGGAATCTACCTTAACTTTCATCTAGCTAATCACATCCCAATTAGATAAGGATGTCCTCATTACTTGTTCCCCCTCCTCCAAGAATCTGACAAGCCATTTATTCATTACATTGGCCTGATGCTTGTGTGCATCTAGACCAGTTCTTTCTTACTGTGATACAAGAGCCAAAGGTGTACTTGGTGTGATTTGGACATTAGTGGGGGTGACTAATCCCTTTATAAAAGCCTATAATTGGGCAATTTGCCCTTTATACTTCTTATTCTTAGCTTTAGCTTTTGTTATCCTAGTAGCTACTACATCAATACTTTCCCTTAGTTCCTAAATATCCTGATCTATAGTAGCATGCCCCAAGTCTATAATATAACTTGAAATTCATCTACACTAATCTCCTGTTTATTCTTATCAATAATAGGCATGGCTAATTGAGTTGTTCTCTTACCTGTGCCTGGATCATGCCTTATTGCTAATGTTGCCTCGCCCTACACTTAGGCTTTGTAGCCTCAAGCGAAAAGAATGAATGAATATCAAAATTCAAATAATCTTAGACTAGAGACTGGCTTACCTCATGTGCTAGCCAATGTGGTGCATTGGATATTGGTCCTTGCTAACCAGATTGCTCAATATTGCTCAATCTTTCTCTTTTAGAACTTCCTCATTCACATTCTGTAGTTGTTCCCCATCAGTGGGAACCTCCTCATGCATTTGTTGGTGGTTTGTATCCTATACAACATCCTTGAATGTCATGTCCTGATCCTGTAATGTTTCCTTTATTGTCTCTTGTTTATCAGGAACATTGATCTAGACATCCTCATCTTTCCTACTATTATCTCCAAGGGTATTACCCTATACTCCCATATCCAGATCCTTTGTATCTTGTTCTTCTGGGATCTTGGGATCATCTTTGTTCACATTTTTTCCCCTTGGAGACTGCTACCTAGAACATCTACATGTATATCATGATCTATTTCTATTCCTTGTATTTCTCCTTCACCACTTTTATCCTTTGGACCTTCATTTCTGGATGTGGCTTCTTCTTTGTCCTTTGGACCCTCTAGTCTTGATACTTCTTTTGGACCTCCTTGTCCAAATGTATGCATTTGATGTTCTTTTTCACTTACCTTAGCAAGTATCTCTTCACTTGTACATTTTTCTTAGGAGGTTCTATCTAGATGTCCATGTCTTGAGTTGTGTTATCTTCATTTTTCACATTATCCATGGTTTCATCCTTATCTTCATCTTCTGCCCCATCATATGATAAATCAATCAACTTTGGGCTTGTGACCATGCCCACTAACACATCTAGACCAATATTTTGGACCACTGACTTTGGATCTTTAGACTCATCTTCATCTCTTGTGCTCTTTGGTGCTTGTGGCATGCCTTGAGGTGTTAGGGTTGTGTGACTTAGCAAGTTCTCTATGGGATTGGATGTCACATCCCTTGTCACATTATCATCTATTAAATCTATATTTTTATCAAGTGCCAAGGGGTGATCCACCTTCTCCTTTTCTCCTTCCCTTGTTTCTGTGGTTGATTTCTCTTTAAACTTAACTATAGTGGGGATAGGGATATTATGTTGTAATTATTTGGATACATTTTCCTTATCATTTAGAACCGTTGTTGTTGCAACTCTTTCTGTTGTAGGTTACTGCCTAGCAAACATTTGTTCCATTTTTGTGAGCTCTTCACTCTCTTGCTCTTTGAGCAGGACACCTAATTGTTTACTAGTTGATCCTCTCATTACAGGTGCTTGTCCCCTCTTTTGCTTTGGGAAATTTGCCCCTTTTAGTATATCTTAGCCTTTTCTTTTCAAAGGCTCCCCTTCATCCTCCTTAGTGTCCTCATCTACATCTTCAGGTTCTTCCACCTGCCTTGTAGTTATTTTTATAGTAGGCGTAGGTGTTTCTTTCTAAGGTGAAGGTCTTGTGGCATTGTCATGCCACTAGATGTGAATTCTTCAGCTAACTTTGAAGAATCAGGCTTGACTAGCTTGGCCTCCATAATTTGTCTCTTATGAATCAGAAAATCATCAAATTCATTATCTCCCAACTCCTACCTCTTCCTTTTCTTATCAACAATTATAGCTACTCCCTTTTCTTTATGGAATCCAACCTTTGGTCTACCCACTTCCTTGTAAGTTCCATAACTTTGGTTGTGATGAGGTCAATGGATGTGACCTTAGGCTAACTCCAATCAGGAGGAGAGATGGTTTCATTATACACCTTTTTAGCTTCATATTCTTTGCTTATTAGCTTTCAATCATTAGATTTCAACTGTTCAGGGACATCAAAACAGTCCATAGTTCGGATCTGGTTCAGAGTTAATCTCTAATAGCCCCTTTTCCTGACTTCCATATCATTTGGACAATCTGCCCAGAAATCCTCAAGGTGTACTTCATGCCTTAGCTTCTTGTTCACTCATTTCTCCATCCTATGATAAGGATCATAGTATCTTGCTAAGAAAAACTATTGTAAATGAAACATATGAAGTTCTTCTTCAGAGTGTTTAGTTGTTTCAATGAATGGGCATATATACCATCCCAGGATTAGGGGAAACTTGACATTACTCTTCTTATTTCTCTTGGTCTAAGCCTCGTATGAGGGTATAATTTGTCTTGTCAACTCCAAAAGTATTATTCTATCATTAGGGTATCTTAGTAACATGAAAGGTTGCCCATTGAATCCCTCCATCTAGATGTATATGAATTTTGGGAACTGAATGAACTAAGTTCCATTTCTTACAACCACTTCCTGAGCATCATTACTCAATCTCTTTGCTCTGTCACCCTCCATTAGCCTAACTAAGTGCATGATGAAACAATCATTAACTCCTATGTAATGGTAAGTGGAGGTCTTTCTTGCTAGCTACGGATAATGATCCCATATTGTTTTATCTCCTGGGTTTCTTTCCACTCTGGCCACTATTTGTAGACCAGAGAATGTAGATTGTGTAGCACATGCATATACCACATAGGATGACATATAAAATAGACATGCCTTGCCTCCAAATCTCTTCATGCCCTCATCTAGGATGTCACTAATCAGGGAGGCCCATTATATCTTTCTATCTATGGTCATCACCAACTTGATGAGCCCATACATCCATGGCTCAAAACTTCCAGAATCTAACTTCCTAGCCATTCTGCTGAGCATCACCATCATATACTAAATCTCTGGTGTGAAGTCAAATTTGTATAGGTGATGGGGCTTCTTAGCCACTGCTTTGACTTTACCTTATGTGGCCCTCTAGCATGTGAACATATTTTTTTGTAATCATTGGAATTACTCTTATACTGATTCTCCAAGTTCTCAATGTTAATCTTGAATAAGTTTGGACCTATAGACAATTGGAATGCCTTAGTGATGCCTTAGATGGAGAAATCTACATATACCCTACCATCTTTCTCTACCTTCTTGTTCTCAGAGTTATAATTTTTTGCACACGTAACAACCAACTCTATTGCTTCTGTTGCATAGGGAAATCCTCCTATGTTCCACATCCCAGAATTATAGATGCTCTACAAGATAGGATGTCCACTTCCTTGTATTGATTTGGCCATCCATTCATCTACATCTGTATTGCCAGCATGAGTGTCTCCTATCTATCCAAATAAAAAACCAACCTATCTAGGAGATGGGAACATGGAGTTCCAGAACTCTACCTCATTTTTATTCTTCCTATCCTACATCATATCTTACAATTGCAGATATGCAAACTTAACCTAAATTGCATTTATCAAATTTTTACCTTTTACTTCTATAGATATTCTAATTTTCTAATTCATAGCATAAACACATATGCAGAAACAGATAAAATTACCCTAATCATGCACTTTACCATTCAATGTGTTGTTTATAAACAACAAAAGTAGGGTTTTGTCATTACATACTCTTTTACGAAGCATAAAACCTAATTTGGATGTCTAGATATGTTCTTTTGCACTATATAATAGCCATCTAGAGTCCTTCATTTGTTGTTTGTATCATTTCATTCAGGGTGAGGATCGCTGTAAAAATCGTTAGAGCTCTGTAATTCTTTTCTAAATGCTGAGGCAAGTGTAAAATGATAAAAAATCTAGCTTTTATGCATTAAAATCATGAATTTAGGGCTTAATTAATGCTAAATTGTCTTTGTTCATGGATATCTACCTATCATTTGGGAGATTGTTACAAGTGGTGATTTCTAGTTTGAAATTTTAAAAGGCCAATGACTCTCTTTCACAACATTAAATGAAGATCACGATATGGATTATGTGCATATAAAAGCCTTAAGAAATATATTCACTCTAAGAATGTCCATATGCATATCCATATGAGGTCATTAATCACTTGGTCAATGTTGACCTCAAGGTATTGAGATGTTAAAAATCCCAAGGTATTTACCCTTTTGATTCTAGATGTCTAGACATTATAGATGTCCAAGTTGAAAAAGTCAATAGCATGCCACGTGGCATCATCTAATTGGTCCATGGGAAGCTATGGATTTTGTTCATAAGTGATAGGAATATAGATATTAAAAATATCCAAATATTAGACTTTATGAAATATTAGACTTTATGAAATATTAGACTTTACGAAATATCCTTAAGTCTAAATGTCCTAATGATGTCATCCCTCTTAAAGTAATTCTTGGTCATGAGGAAAGTGATGTCATCAGGATGTTTGGAAGGTCTAGACATTAAGTTAATGTCTGGAAATTAAGATTTATGAAATACGTTTTCTCCAAATGTTGAGATGATGTCATCATTATTCAATAAGTCTTTGGGATAAAATCAAATGACATCATCTAGAAGTTTATACATAAAGGTCAGGACATTGAGATTTACATGTGAATGTCCATAGTCAAGATCCAGTTAAAAATTCAACCAAGACACGTCATCAGGATATTAAAAGGTTAGGACATTGAAATGAGTATGGATATTAAGGAATGTTTGGACATTAGAAAATGTCTGGATGTTAAGATTGAATATCCATACACCCAAATATTTCAAAATTCTAGCCATTGATCTTCCAGTGAGTTAGATCGATGGATGGCTCTGATGGGACCATGTGATAGCTGCCTACTGCCCCACATGGTATTAGCACCTTCAGATAGATTCCTCGCAGGTTGGCAAGGAACAGTCAGGATTTAAACCTTAGAATCAATTTAAATTCTTAAATCCAAGGCCCACCATCAATGTTTCCTTAGAAATTGTCAAGTCCCAAATCAAAGATATGCCACACAACACATGCTCGCTATCCCGTACAGCTTTTTTTATTGAATATTTTAATGGCACAGACTAGCGGGCAACACAATGAATTAAATTTTATGTGTACACATTTGCGAATGTCGGGATATTAACTTTTATTTAGTAATTTTTAGACTTTTGGTAGGGATAATTTGTCTGGATATTAGCAAATGTGAATATCCACATGACCATTGACCAACACTTTGACCATGTATAACTTCTTTGTTTTAGGGAATTTTTGCATGCTACAAAAGGCAAACCTACTTAAAATTTCATTTTCTTTCACTTGGCAGGCTTCACAAGGGGAAAATTGTACTTTAAAAATTTAGTTCATAATTCAAAGTCTAGATATGCCTAGAACAGGACCTAGACATATACCTAATAATGCTTTTACCATACCGCCCAAAGTAAAGGAAAACAAAACAAGCCAAGCAAAGAAAGAAAAAGATGGGTCGTTGTTTTGCTAGGGCAAAATGGGGTGTGTTGTGCAACCACACAATAGGTTGATTAAAGTGAATTTATTTTTTCTACCTTATCATCCTTTGTGTTTAGTGCATGCTCTGCATTTTTTCATTTAAGTTTTGAAAAATAACCATTTGATTTAGATTGAAAATAACCTATGTTTGTGATATTGTTTAAAGCTCATGAGATTAGATCATTATAGTGCAAATTAAATTTCTAATTTGATTCTTTAGATCTAATTATAACTAAATTTGATATACAATATTTTGTTATACATCTTGCATTCACTCATATATTGATTAGGGTTATCAAAAATCCCATTTTTTGGTAATTCTAACTTGAAAATTGATAAATATTGCTTATGTTTTAGTTAGTAATTGGATAAATTTTATTGTTCTTAGCTTGGTATGTTTCATATTGTGCATAAACAAACTTCATTTCATTCCTTCTTCTTTACTTTATCACTATAAAGTTTGAACAAGTAGGGTATATAATTATGTCAGATTACTTTATTCAAGATTTTAATACATTTGATGAGCCAAATAGTAGTGATGATTTTGACATGTTAGATGAAGCCTTTGATGACTTCATCTCTATTGAATCATCCTCAACGACTCCTAAACCATCTCTAGTTCAAAGAATCATCAATATAATTTATGTTTCCTGTAATCAGTGAAATCAGAATGAAGATAATAACTAATCTAATGCATAAATACACGATTATACCTTCATGAAGACCTCACAAATCCATGTGGGAAGGAGCTTGCACCTAATAGAGCTCCTCAGATGTTTCCCTTGATTAGAATGACTAAATGTGGATTGCTCAATGCATACAACACAATGTAGATGAGATTAGATGATGGATTGGATGGGATTGAGACAAGATTTGGAGTGATTTTGACAAAGTTCTGATGCATAAAGTGGTCTCTCAAATGGCTTAGAGAAGGTCCAATTTATAGAATTTTGGAGATGAGGATGGAGGGTGAGGATTCAGTTGACAAGATCAAGGGCCAGGAATAAAAGTGAATCTTTTATTCCTAGTGGATGAATTAAAAATTCCCATTTTGGGAAGAGTGGAGGAGTGGATGAATAAATAATTCATCTTTGGCGAGAGTGAAGGATAATGGGGGACAACTGAATATTAAATTCAGTTTAGTGGAGGATAGTGGGAGACATCTGAATTTTAAATTCAGTGAGTGGATGAGTGTGGGGGACAAGTGAATTTTAAATTCAGTTTAGTGGATGAGTGGGAGACAAGGTTAATTAAGTGTTATCTTAATTAACTTAAGTCTAGATTAATTAGATAAATAGGATTTATCTAATTAACAGTGATTAGGGAAATAGATAAATCATCTAAATGAATATTAGGAATATTCATTTAATTGATAGGATAGGGTTGTAAGGTTAAATGGATCAATTAGGTGAATTAATTGATCACCAGGGATATGCAGATTGGGGAAGTAGATGACTGCAGAGGTACATAAAATTGGTTTGCAGAGCAGTCCAATTTTAGGTGTCTACATTTTGCCCCTCTTTGAGATGGTGTTGTGGCTAAGCAACATCATTTCAAAGAAGTTAAAACATAGAGATGGATTGGATAGAAAAAAAGATTTTGGTTTGGAAGAATAAGGCTTGGGGATAATTGGTAAGGGTGATGCCCCCTTGAGAGGATAGGCGGGTCGGGAGAACATGGTTGTGCTCTCAAAATGGATGAGACAGAATGGTTGAACGTATCAGAGGATAAGTGGTGGGATGAAAGGATGATGATGTTGGGATATGATTGGTGGATGATCATTGTGCTGAAACTGAATTTGAGCAATCTTAGGTTTGATATAGCAAAGTGGATATGTTCACCAAGGTATAGAAGACCAGGGTGATGATGTTTATCCAACATTTGCCTTGACTAGACACACAGACAAAGGGATGATCCCATGCATGCCCAAGATAGTACAACCTTGTCTAGATAAGAGAAGGGGACTCATAGCATAAGCTCTTAGTACAAAAAAGGTATGATGAACCTTAGATGCATAAGGAGATCAATATGCTAGAACCGGCCCTATGATCAATCAAGATATGAATACTAGCTTGGAGTAATGAGACCAACCCACAAGCACAGCATACAAAAGCAAGATTATGCCCCATTCTAGATGTTTTCGCCACGTACCATGATATAATAAGATCAAGGTAGCTTTGATGTGATCTTCGAATAGGACAAAAGATAAAAATCAAAAACTAAAAGACCAATGAACCAAACAAGTAACCATTGTATCTTTTGCCAAGATAGATAATGATGTGATAGATTATGCCTATCGTAGGAAAGATATATCCTAAGGCAGGGATCAATTGATGATTGGATAGATTCTTCCTATCATAGGAACGACATATCCTAAGGCAAGAATCGATTGATGATTGGATAGATTCTACTTATTGTAGGAATGACATATCCTAAGGCAAGAATCGATTGATGATTGGATCATGTTTTGTTGATGTAAGATTGGCTCAAGATATGACGGTGACAATTTATGGTTGATGTTGATTTGATAGTTGATGATTTTGATCAAGGGACAATGCTTTGATAGGTGATGCGATGCTTGGATCTAGTGTAAGCTTATGGATGATAAATGTGATGATGAATAAATTATTTTTGGAATTTTGTGTGTTTTCTATTGTTTTGGGATTTTTTTTTTGATATTTGTGATGTTTTTTTAGATTTTGTGATTTTGTAGAAAGGGCATGATGGTTGCCTTGGATTTCGTGTGGATAGCCTTTGTGCTAAATACCAATGATAAGGGAACACCAAGTCTAGAGGTGAAAGTGGAGTGGACTCAGATGGATAGAAGGACTAGACATGGAACGAAGGGGAAAGTGGAGCCTCGGGGGCGCATGGATAATGGCCTTGCCTACATGACAACACAGAGGTAGCGTAGTTCAGGGAGAACCCTAATGGACCTAAGTTGTGGGTCGGATGAGATGTGATATGGAACCGATATGGATCAGATATGGATCAGATAAGACTAATGACAAGGAACCACCACAGATAGGTAGATGTATGGGTGAATGGAATAGGTAGGTAGAAGGAACCAAGGATGTGATCTCCAAGGACTATGTCACATAAGTATAACATGCCCCATTGTAGGTAGAGTACGTAGGATTGTTCATGACAATGCTAATGATGATAGGAGGATGAGCGGATAATGAATGATCTGCATGGTATGGAGGGATAAGGTATGTCAAGAGACATCTAGAACATTTGTCAACATTGTGCCCCCAATCTTTATCAAGACCAAAGAATAGCGGGAAGGAAGTTTGGATGGATGGACGAGACAGGATAGGCATGCAACGAATATAGGATAGGATAGGAAATGGTATGAAAGGAACTGGTAGGAGAAGAGTAATATGCCAATGAGACAAGGTGCCCCCAAGTGTAGGTGACATAGAAGATCAACTTACACATGACACCTGTTTGCCAGGTTTTCATCATGGTACTTATCCAAGGCACCTGTTTGCCTGGTTTTCACCATTGGATGAAGGGATTTTTCTTTACTATTTTTTTTTGTTTTTCTCTTTCTTCTTTTTTTTTTTGAATATTGAGATTGGAGAAGGTGGATATGGAAAGACATTAGCATATAGTTCCTGGAAAGGGGATAGTCCCGCTAGATAGATATTGTCGAATGGACCATGTCCAGTACTCTCACAGATGTTGGTAGGGGATCGTATGAAAGTGATATGGCCTAGGTAGATAGTGGCTTATGATGCAAAATATGGAGGGAGGACTGATGCAACAGCATGGACCATAGGCATAGGATGAGGAAGATGTGTAGGATAATGGATGTAAGATGGGGAGATGTAGTTATGTGGAGGTGTTGTGAAGTGGAAAGGAACCATGACCAACGGCTGCACACACCGTGATAAACATTGAAGCTTTTGATGATATGGTGGTGTAGGAAGCAATGGAGATGTTTGCGTAGGAGATGGTTGATGAAGTGATTTAGAAACCCACATAGATTTAGTATTTTTAGTGCTTTTGTTTTGCTTGTGGGATTTGTGGAGGGAATGGAAGTTTTGGATGGAAGTAGGCTTTTGGATGGATATAGGTGTTTGGGATTCCTGAGATGTGGATGAGGATGCCTCATTTGACTTGCTAGCTATTTTCTTAGGAACCCAAACCATTTTGCTTTTGGGCTTTGCATTTGGAGGTAAGGGTTTAGATGGTTGTTTAGATGAACTTTGCTTTGATTTTGATTCTTTATGTCCTAAGGTATGAAGACCATTAGGATTTTTGGTAGGATTTTTAGCTTTATGGATAAAGGCATCAAACTTTTTGCTTTTGAATCCCATGGGGTGGGTGGAGTGGATGGAATGATTGGAAGCTGTATGCTTAAATGATGTGTGCTTTTGTTGGCCATGTTTAGGGATGTAAGGATACCTATGAATGATAGGTATGTTAGGTGTCGGAAGCAACAGTGGCAAGGTGGATGGAGGGACATTGGGAGTTGGAAGGAGTGGAGGTAAAGTGGATGATGGAAGGTGTATGAACACATTCTTTTGACATTTATGGGATGATGGGGGTGGAATGGCGACATAAGTTTTGGGGATATGATAGGGTTTGCGATGGAAAGTGGTAGACTTAGGAGGAGTGGAGGAAGTACCAACATCTTGAGTTTGTGCACCTTGGGGTATGTATCCAAGGCTATATGAAGGTGGAGGAACATTGACATGGATAGGTTCCAAAATACCTTGTTCATGAAGGCCTAAGCCTTTACCTTGATAGTTCATACGCTGGAGTATACAGTGGACAGCGAGATTATGTGTAGGTGGAACACTAGACACAAGTTCATTGTTGGATGGAGAAGGCGATATAGTGGATAATGGTTGCTGGTGTTCTAAGAAAGAACATTCATGCATGAAGGTAGTAAGACCAAGGATATATGGTGGAGGCTTTCTAGCATGGTCAATAATGGATGGTGAAGGAGAATCATTAGGATCATGATTAGCATTGTGTTCACTAAGATCTAAGTTATTTGGTTGATCTTTTATGCTTACTTGGGGGACAAGTGTCTCATCATGACAAGTGGGTGTTGTGGGATCATGGCTAGAGGAAGAGATCTCTTTGCTTTGAAGGAAGGCCATGAAACAGGGTGAATGCTGAAGTAGGTCAATAAGACTTTCATTGGATAAAGCATGTAGGTCTTGGGTGTCTTGTTCATGGATAGTTGTAGGGGTATGAATAGGATCAAGTGGCTCATGGATAGATTCATCATTATGGCTATCATCTTGATCATGGAAAAGATACATATTATGGATAGGTTGAATTTGGATAGCATGCTTGTGAATGGTTGTTGGGGGATGGATAGGATCAAGTGGCTCATGGATAGATTCATCATTATGGCTATCATCTTGATCATGGAAAAGATACATATTATGGATGGGTTGCATAAAAGTGATTTGAGCTTGACTTAGACTAGGAGTGGATGTTTCCACATGCTTTAAGGTGTGCTCTTGACATATCTCTTGGCCTTCTTGAATGGAAGTGGATAGATCGTGGATAGGTTCTTGGTTGGAAATATGGATGGTTGATGGCCCTTGACTTTGGTTCATGATAGGAGGTTCTGCAATAAGCTCAAGGGGTTGCGGATGACATAAAGGGGTTGTAGGATTTGACAAGTCATGGGAAGAATCTTTGGTAAGGTCAAGGACCAGACTTTGGGGACATGGTTGACTCTCAGCTAGTAGTCTTTGGATCAAATCCTTTGTAGGTGTATGGGTAGATGAATGAGGTAATGGAGGAGTGGATTTAGAGTTCTCCATAGCTTTTATTTTACTATGTAAATCTAGAAAATATTGTTCCCAAAACTTAGCATAGGCTTCTTTGGTTGCCCATTTAAAATTTGAGGACCTAGATGGTGGTGTTGTTGTAGAACTGGTCTGCTTTGGGATAGGTGTCTTAGAATATGGTGAAGGAGGACGAGTAGATGAGGTGATATATGATTGCCCTCTTGAAGTGGTGGTTGCCTTGTCGATAGTATCATTAAGACGGGAAAAGAAGGTATGGTTTTGGGATGAGGCATAGCTAGTACTAGCCCATTCAGCTTGCAATCTTGTCAATTCTTGTCGTAAGGCATCCATTTGTTGAAGAATTGCTATACAATCTTGGGGCGAGGGACCTAAGTTTACTTGCATTATCAGAGATTGAAGTTTTTGATCAAGATATTCTATTTTTTTGCCATTGACACAAGGTTGGAAAAGCTTACTAGTTTAGATGTGCAAAAACAAATGCATCAGACCAGAGTGCAAATGCGTCCCAAGTCGAGACAAGTGTGCTTGGAAGAATGAGTTGAATGACTTGTCTTATGTGTTTGATGTTGTAGTTTGATTTGGCAATGTTTAGCAAATGATCACATGTACAAACAAGAATCACTCACACAAGACACCAACAAATTTGAATTTTGAAGAATATGAGAATGATTAACAAGCACATGTGTAAGACAAATCAACAGGCCCTAATGTCTAGTTTGATGAGGTATGGCCAGTTAGGTTTGGTCAATGTTTAGATGAGGTTGACTAATGATTTGAAATTGAAATCCTATCACACAGCTAGGAGAAGGGGGTAACCCGCCCTTCACCTTCACTTCCCAAAGGTAGAAAGTTCTTTAGGGCTTAGCCAAGAGTGACAAGATTCTAATTTCAAAGAGGGTGTCTTTCGATTCAGCCTCGGATGAGGTCATCCCTAGGGGTGATGAAATCCCCTAGCAGGCCTCCTAGGATAGGGATTGACAAAAGTGAATCAAGTGAGGTGTTTTTGATCTCCAAAATCAGCTTGCGGTGCAAGAAGAGAGCATACACACACCCACTTGATTCACACTTGCAGTTGATTAATTGCCCCTTAGAAATTAAAATGTGATGAAGACAAATCAAGCAATGGTTCTTTTTATCCCAATTTCAAGGTGTGATTGAAGACACTAGTTCATTTTAAGCCCAATTTCAATATGTGATTGATCAAACAATGTTCATTTTAGAGGCCCAAATTGAAATGTGTGATGAAAACAAGATTATGAGATAAAGGATGAAATGAAGGCACCTGATTAACTTGCTATCCAAATTGATGTAGATGCTACTCTGGATGTTGCTCTAGTCCTGAATGATCACCTGCAAGTCACAAAAATGACAATGAAGCAAGTAGACTAGCCCAAGAGATTGTGATGCAAAAATTGAGAAACTGATAAAATTTGATAAAAATTGAACTGATATAGAGAAAATAGGTGCATAAATATATTCTTTAGGATATTCTATGCGATTTGAAAAAAAAATTCGCAAAAATTTGATCAAAAATGCAAAAGATATGATGATTTGAAGTTTAAATGCAAGTTTTGACTTTGACTGCGAAAAAAGGCAGGAAAAAGGTACCATCACCTAATGAAAACCTCACAACTGTGAAGTGCTCAGAGTCCTCTTTCCAACAAATTTTTGTTTACGAAAATCCATCTCCGTTTGCAAAAGTTATGAAAGTTTGAAAAAATCAGCCTCCTTCGGTGTATAAAAGGCACTAGGAGGTTAACTGACTGTCAAGTTTCAACTGCTAGTGGTTAGATTATCTATTCACATGCACTTGTTATGTGCTGGTGGTTAAGGTTTTCCTGGCAGTTAGCTGTTTGAGGTGGAAGCTTAGATTAGCCCTGACCCTGGTCATCCATGTGACTAGGGGTCTAGCGAGGGCAAAAAAATAAACAAAACCTAACCTAAATGTTAAAGTTTGAAAAAAAACTATGGTGAGGTGGTTTTATGTGCAGGCGGCGGTAGGGGGATTTAGAGGCGGCGACAGTTTCAAAGAGGGTGGCAACTTGGAGCTAGGTAGCAGGAGCTTGGAGGTCGGGGGAGGCCGCAAGGAAAGGAGTTGGGGGAGGCCGCGAGGAAAGGGCTGTACAGAGGTGGTTTAGTGGCGGTGGGAAGGGAGGTCGACAGGGAGGAGGGAGGACAGGGAGCGACCAGGCTGTGGGAGAGGGGAGGAGTGGTGGAGGTGGTAGTTGGGGTGGGGATGTGGGTGGTGAAGCAGTTGACAGGGGATTTTGACGAGGGCGGAGGGATATGTAGATTGGATGGAAGTGGGGGTGGCCGAGGGGTGCAGGAAGGTGGCGGGAGGGTGTCGACCAAATGGAGAGTGGTGGAAGAATGGTGGTGACTGGAGGGGAGGTGTTCAGGCAGTGGTCAAGTGCTATGAGGAGAAGCAAGGAGATGTTGGCTCGGGCGAGGCTATGGTGATCAAGAGGTGATGACGGGGTGACGACCACAGCGACGGGGTGGCGACTAGGCAAAATGGGTGGGTTTCGACCGGTTTGACGCTATGTTTTAAAACCTACAAACAAACACAGTTACCCTGCAAACAAACGGTATTATCCTACACCCACACGATGGCCAATGATAGAGAAAATGCCCCGATTAACACAGCAAGGGTACGGATCCGTATGGTACGGACTGTACCCTAAAAAAATTTCAAAATTTTTCAAAAAAAATTTCACAGAACCTCTCGAGTTTACTATCAAAATTCACAGAAATAGTGTCCAGAGCACAAAAATGATGTCCATTTTTGCTCAAAATGAAATCTGTAATAGTGTATCACCAAAACTTGACAAACACTTCCTTAAAGAGGGTTAGAAAATAAAGATTCTGACAAGAAAACCTTTAAAATGTGACGATTAGATTTGATACCGGGCGTGCCAATGTAATCAATGAAATCAAAATGAAGATAATAACTAATCTAATGCATAAATACATGATTATACCTTCATGAAGACCTCACAAATCCATGCAGGAAGGGGCTTGCACCCAATAGAGCTCCTCAGATGTTTCCCTTCATTAGAATGACTAAATGTGGATTGCTCAATGCATACAACACAATGTAGATGAGATTAGATGATGGATTGGATGGGATTGAGACAAGATTTGGAGTGATTTTGACAGAGTTCTGATGCCTGAAGTGGTCTCTCAAATGGCTTAGATAAGGTCCAGTTTATAGAATTTTGGAGATGAGGATGGAGGGTGAGGATTCAGTTGACAAGATCAAGGGCTAGGAATAAAAGTGAATCTTTTATTCCTAGTGGATGAATTAAAAATTCCCATTTTGGGAAGAGTGGAGGAGTGGATGAATAAATAATTCATCTTTGGGGAGAGTGAAGGATAATGGGGGACAACTAAATATTAAATTTAGTTTAGTGGAGGATAGTGGGAGACATCTGAATTTTAAATTCAATGAGTGGATGAGTGTGGGGGACAAGTGAATTTTAAATTTAGTTTAGTGGATGAGTGGGAGACAAGGTTAATTAAGTGTTATCTTAATTAACTTAAGTCTAGATTAATTAGATAAATAGGATTTATCTAATTAACAGTGATTAGGGAAATGGATAAATCATCTAAATGAATATTAGGAATATTCATTTAATTGATAGGATAGGGTTGTAAGGTTAAATGGATCAATTAGGTGAATTAATTGATCACCAGGGATATGCAGATTGGGGGAGTAGATGACAGCAGAGGTACAGAAAATTGGTTTACAGAGCAGTCCAATTTTAGGTGTCTACATTTCTGATTCTCCAAAAGAACTCAAGAAATCCAAAATTATTGTGCATCTTCGTAATGAAGCCCCTTAATCAAAATCTATCACAATCTAGGAGGTTATCTCAAAACACCTAGACCTCCTAGTTATATCTTCAATTATGAAAAAAAATCACTAAAAATAGTCCATTAAATCAAAATGTGTCGCAGAAACCTATGCATCATAAATTTGCCCACACATATATAACACTATAAACAAGAAACAAAAGAAACAAATACAATTTTTTCCTTCTACTCTTCCACCTTCTCAACCTATCCTTCCTCAAGCACCTCATCTTCCTACTCATAATGGTAGAGATTATAATCTTGTTGAGTAGCTTCAAGCTACTCCATCAAAGATCTCTTTATGGGAGTTGATACAAACATCACCTACATACCATGGAATGCTCCAAGAAGCTTTACAAAAGGTGATTGTTCCACCTATTGTTCAGTCGAATGATATATGTAGCAGCTCTATTAGATTGTATGCATGTGACAAAATCAGATATTATATTTCAACCACATGAATTACCTCCCATATAAGTTTAAAACCAAAATGAGCCTCTTCTAATATTTGTCATCAATAATAATATTAGAGTTAGACGTACCATGATTGATGGTGGATCAGGTCTTAATGTTTGTGGCATAGACTTGTTACATAAAATCCATGCCAATACCTCTCTCATTAAACTAGATAAGCTCAACATTTATGGCTTTGATAATGTTACTAATCAATCATTGGGTACTATTACCTTACCTCTTAAAGTTGGTCCTATGACATTGCCTACCCTTATCCATGTCGTGCCTAATTCTCTTTGATACAATCTTCTTCTTGGTAGACCTTGGATTCATGCCATGGGAGTAGTCCCGTCTACCCTTCATTGATCAATTAAGTTTGTTTATAACAATCAGTTGCATACAATTGAATTTGATCTGATTCCAAAAAGTTGTTTACAAACTGAGGCTAAAATAGATAATATTTTAAGCCCTTTACTCTCACTTCTCCTCTTTCTATAACCAATTCTTCTCTCTCTCCTACAAAGGTTATTGAATAAGAATGTAGCTCACCTTCAAATACACTCTTTGGTAATTATTGAGATTCATTAGACTTTAAAACTACCTTTGTAGGGGAGTATAAAGTCTCATCATCAAAGAAAAAAAGTTCTAAGGTGGCTTCAATTTCTACTCCTACATCACCTAAAAATTATTTGAAAAGTAATGATGATAACACTTATTCTTATACTACTGAATATGAGACCTATGGGTTTCCTCCTTCCTCTTCAGAAATAGCATCTATCTATGGTTGAGGTTTTCAAATCCTCTCTCAATGTGGATACAACAGTAATGGTTGTGGTATAAAGGAGAAAGGTATTAAAGTCCCTTTGGAGGCTAATCCACATTAGTCTTCATTTGGACTTGGATATCATCCTTTATGGCCTACAAAAGCTGCTTGTCATCCTAATCTAAATGTCAACACAATCTATTCATCTATACTTAATTAGGTATATTTGTAATTGATTGATACAAATTATGATCTTAAAGATATTATTTTGAATACATTTTCAATAGATGAAGCTTTGGCTGAATTCTTAGGAGTTTATGATCATTTGCCTTGTTACCATCATGATTGTGGCCTTCCTTATTGTTTAAATGCAAAAGCATACTTTGGAAAGGACACTTGTTTATCTGACGGTACCTTGGAATCTCATGAGTCACTTATAGAATCCCTTCATCCTCTTGAATTTCAAGACCACAGAATACTCATTAATGGGAAAACTATTAATGTTTTGATGGATAAGGATCACCTTGAAAAAGTCATCCCTATTGGAAATTTTCTAGATACTAAGGAAAAACAAGAAATCACATCTCTCTTACATGAATATATTGATCTCTTTTCTTGGACACACTCTAATATGCCTAGCATTGAGCCTAAGGTGGTAACACATTTAGCATCACAAAATGTGTATACTAGCATTTTACACTTAGTTTAGCTCCTAGTTGGACCTATTTTGTTGCCTTTGTTAATCAGGACCTATTTTAACACATCTTTGAGCTCTAAATGATGATAAATCGATCTCAATGAATAAACCTAACATAATCAACTTAGGACTAGACTAAGCCTTCTAATTTGGACACTTTCAAGAGACTATGTGCTAAAGGTCCAGGACACCCAAGCATCCTGGTCCCACTTGGGAATTTTAGCCCCATTTTGTGGTGTCAGCTTAGGACACTTCTATGGTTTGTATTTGTTGGCCTAATGAAGTTTTATTTGTCGTGAGTGAGAGGGGATGCATATTTAAATGTGTTTTGCAGTTCATTTTATACCTAGATCACAACTTGAAGATTAATGTGAATGTTGCTCTCATATTGTGCTCTATGCTAAAGTGTTCTACATGCTTGAAGTGTTATCTCCTTGTGGATGCTATTAAAGTTTGTTTGTAGGATTTGAAGGAAGTTTGAAGCCCTCTTCATCACTCTCCTTTATTTGTGTAGGATTTTCATCAACTAAGGTAATCTCCTATATGGTTATTAGCATCATTATCATTCATTATTCATCATATTGTTGCAGATCTGGCCTCTACCCTCCTAGGGCATGTACTCTTGGATCTAATCATTTATGTAGTGGAGGTGCAAACACCAACATGATTTTTGACCAAGGAAAACCTAAACACAACACAACCTATTCCTTTCTTTGGGTGTGCAGGTCTGATGAGCAAGTTTCAAAGGTTGATTTATGGGAAGAAACTAGAGTAGAAAGATGTAGATCCAGTGGTATCAAAGTTTCTATGAAAGCCTAGAAAAGGCCTAGGGTACCTGAGCACCCTAGTCCTAGGCATTTACACTATAGTTTCTAGGTTTTGAATCCTTCTCTTACATCTGTTGTATTTGTTGATCACTGAGGTTCATTTCCTACAGTTAGTTATAGTCCATTATTCACTGTTTAGGGTTTGATCATAGTCTTAACTTGTTTGTTTGACTTTGGTTGAACTTGGTTGATCTATCTATATACAACAAAAGGACAAAACCCCTATAGTTTGTCTCTCCTTCTTGGGTAGAAGCCAATCTTGGTTTGTTTCCTAATATGTGTAGAAGAGGGTTTGACCTAGTTTAGCTATTTAGGCTAGATCACACTTTTCTACACTACATTTTGGTGAACCCATCATTGCTTGCACTCTTTTTCACCCTTCTTCTTTTAGATCTGAGTTTATTTTCACTCTATATCTGATGGGAATGGTTTCATTAATCATTTTTCATTCATACATAGTTAAATTTTTCTTTTATTTCAAACTAGGGTTTGTAAAAAGCTTGCATTGATAGAAAAATGAGCTAGCTTTGACCCTAGGGTTTGAAGATTTGAAATTTATTTAGATCTTGTTGCATTGATTAAGTTTGATTAGATAATTTGTATTTGATGTAACCTTTCATTAAGTTTTTTTCAAAAGCATTTTGCATTCTTGCATTTTGAAAATTGAAAAAGAATTTTTTTTGCATTCTAGACTTGAAAATTGCATAGTTATCACTTTGTTGCATTTGGAAAGGATAGATCATCATAGAATCATCTCATTTTATGATTTTAGCATTAGTTATGATTGGAATTACAATATTTTATCATTTCGTATGGTTGCATTGTGCATTTGAAATATCTTTGTTGTTAAAATTGTTGAAAAAGTGCACTTTTGTGAAACCTTGTTAATGTTGCATTCTATGGTTTATGAAAGATAGTTTATTTTCAGGTCTTGTGATTATCCCTTGGAATTCTAAATCTGATTTGGCATTGTTATACAATATTTCATTTTTTATACAATATTTCATTTGTTATATTGCATTAGAAATTGAAAATAAGAGCAATTTTTGAATTGTTGCATCTTGGAAAAAGCATTGAAAATTTGTGCTAGATTCATTTGCTTCACTTAAACATAAACTTAAATCCTTCTCTTGGTTCATCATTCATCTCTTTTATTAGTGCATCTTAAGTGTTTCTAAGGCTTGCATGAGTTTTCTGACCCAGTGCCCCAATTCTAACCTTCTAGTGAGAAGAAGTTAGAGAATTATGGGTTCAAATGCTATGCATAACAATGATACCAATACATCAGAACCCAAGATTCCTAGCATCATCACACAAGAATATCCATAAATTCTTCCTATCATTCCTACTTTGTACATTTCTAAAGAATCAAACTTACATGAATCCGTCAACATTGATGACCTTGTGGCTCATGCTCCTGAAGCACAAGTCTAGAAATTAGACACAGAGTTGGCTAATTTTGAGTGATTCATGAGTGTGGAACACATAGTTGAAGAGGCCATCCCTATTGTTGAGAGTCTATGAAGTCTCTTTCTCGAAGGTCAAGAAGGATTGGAAGTCTTGTGTGGAGTTGCTCATATCATTCATAACAATATTCTATCAACATCTAGTTGCACTGAAATCATCACAAATGTCACTTCTCCTAATTAAATAGGGACTCAAGTGTTAGATTGAATTGGTATCAGAGCCTTGTGTTATTTATCTATGTTTTGCTTAGTGTGAGATCTATTTCTGAAAGTTCTGCAAGTAGCATGTTGTAGTACCTGTGGAGGGGTGGAGTAAGTCCCATATTGAAGGCCGAAGGAAAGCGCCCTGTGAAGGGCAGTAAGTCGCCAAAAGTAGCAGGGAATATCACGAAAGATAATCAGTAAGTTTTATTTCTCACCAATGGCTTTGCATAGATCTATGGATGCAAGTTCTGCTTTATCTGATGTCTTGCACAATTATTTTCAAGATGACAACACACATGTTGTAGATGATAAGGGTAATTTTAAATTTCCAGATGTTAAAATCAATACATTTTATCCTGAGAAAGGAATAAAGGCTAAAGTCTGTGACTCTATGCATCAAAGTGAGATAAATCTATTAGTTTCTGGAACGGGTATCTGTCTGATCTATTTACCTTTTCTTCTTCCTGAGGATGTTAGTCGATGGCAAGATAAGGGTTTTTTCCATGTTCATTTTCGACATGTAGACTTGATTGTCCATCCACATTTCAACTACAATATAGGTGCTGAGTTTTCTGCCACTCTGATTAACACCCGATGTCAAATCTGGGAACAAGCTATAATTGCCCAGTTTCGTGGATTACTCAGTGCTGAGAAAGGTGATGGAATATTGTCTGTTCAACCTAACTTCACTCTTTCTCTTTCAGATAAATTCATTTCTTCTGCTTTCTGCCTACTATTACAAGTCAAAGGTGTCTCATTAATGCCCGGGTCTGTATATGCCACTATAGGGGGTCGATGCATTTATCGCATAATGAATACTGTGTCTCCACCTGTTTCTTTGCCCACGGGGCTGTCTTTTCCAAGAGGATCGTCTAATCTTCTTGATTATGGACGTTTCATAGACTCAACAGGTTTCGACATAGGCTTCCCTATAATAGAACAATTGCTTGATAGAAAAAAACCACAGTTTATTGACCTTCCTATCCACAGAAATAGATTTTTAGACAGACCACTATTCCAATCCCGCAGAGTAGGCACCATTACATTACAATCTGTCCCTAGCCAAACTATCCTTGAACAACCACTGATAGATGAAACTCAAGCTAGAGCTCAACCATTGTCTTGCAGCAAATCTATGGCTCATGCTTATGCTAGTTCTAATAGAAAACCCTATGTAGATTATACTCCTGAAGAATGCTCTACTTCTAGCAGCTCACAAAGCTTTAAACAAATGCCTTTCAGATCTTCCTTTTCTTCTAGATCTTACAGGTCTATTCCAGTAGAAAATTCTAACCAAATAGATGAATTGGCTAGACAAGTAAGTGCTAGATTGCATTTAGCACCTAAAGAAGAAGAATCAGAAAAGAAAAGAAAAGGAAAAGGTATAAAAAGAGCTAAGCTAGGAGAACATGCAAGTATGATGAGGGAACATCTACCAAGGTATGGATCAGAAAGAAGGACTAAGCATACTGTACAAGTTGATCCAACCACTACTGCAGAATTAGTAAGCTATGCTCCTGGCAGATGGCCAACACAAGATAGTTTTCAGGTGGTTAACCCTGATGAGAAAACATGGGGCCAGTATGAAGCTAAGGTTCACACTAAGGTGGGAACAAAACAAAAGAATTCTGAAGCACAAAGAAATTGGCAGTCTAGCTAGATGCAAATTGCTTCAGAAACCATAGATGATATTGCAGTAGATGTCAAACAAGGAATTAATAGGACTATTTCTATTTATGATGGAATGTTGCAAATATAGAATAGTCAATACAAGACAGAAACTATTGTTGGTAGAATTGATGAGCAATGCACTACTACCTTAAATAATTTTGGTACTTTAAATTACCAAGTAAGTCAGACACATACTATGGCCACAAGCATTCAGTCCACTAACCAAAGGTTAGAAAATGTGGCAAGACAAATTTATGATCATGTCTCTATGTCTGACAATAAAAGAGATACTCAAGCTCAAGAGAATAAAGTCTTACTTGAGCATGTTGCTAGAAACCTAGAAAAGATTAGAAGATATGCAAAAAAAATTAGAGTATCTCAGAAAGGGAAAGATAGTTCTGAGGAAGAAACTGAAGATGCAAAGACTCAGAAGTCCCAGAAAATAGAGCCAAAGCCCAAACCAAAAATACAGAGAAGAAAAAGTATTCTTTTCTCTGAAGAAGTTGAAGAACAACCAACATCTGCATCATCCACCACTAGAAGCCATAATCCTCCAATGCCTTCTAAGATAGTTCTTCCCAAACAGAAAGAACATACGTTACAGGTTTCTGAACCTTTGAAAGATTGGTTACAAGAATGTGACTTAGAGGATAATGAACCTGTCTATATGGAAGAACTAGCTGCAGCCATGAACTCTTCTAATGAAGAAATATTTGAAATAGTTTCCTACCAAGAATCCTCTTCTGAGCCAGAGTATATGTCTTTTGAGGAGACTCCTTATGTAGAAATCTATGAGGATTGGGAACCTTTGTGTATGGCTAGTCAGTCTACTATTGAAAACTAGTTTGATGTGGAAATGAAAGATGTTGTGTTAGAAAATGACAGATCTGAACAACTTAGAGCTTATGCTACTTCTGGTTATATTCTGAATATTGATAAAATTATAGATCCTTATGACACTATTTGTACATGGTGTGATACACTAGAAAATTTCTTTGATACAAGGGGATCTTGGTCTGAGGCCAATAAAGTTTTGTATGTAGTTAGACTCATGTCTAGTAAGCTCCGCAGTTGGTGGAATTCACTCCCTGATAATGGTATAATATCTATAGATTCTGATGGAGATGAGTATGTCAAAGAAAAAGACATGGGTAGAAATGATATTTGAGCTGAAGGATTTGCTACATTAAAATTATATCTGATTGGTTTGTTTTGTGGAAATAGAAAGAATGATATTCTTGAAGCTGAAAAAATCCTTTATTCATTACAGCTCAAAGACTTGGGTAAATTGCATAAGTATAATTTAGTCTTTGAAAAATATATGATAGCTGCTGGAAAACTGCATGATCCAACCACCAAAAAGTTTTATCTAAATCATTTACCTTGTGGTTTGGGTGATTATGCTGAGGAATACATAGCTAACAAGTATAAAACCAAAATAGATACTTTTGGTTTTAGTGAATTGAGAACATTAGTTAGCTATAAACTAGATCAAAGATGTTTGTTGAAAGCTTTAAGTGATAATAGAGATCAATACAATTCTTCATGTAATATGAGGGATTATTGCAGTCTATCACCCATCAATCAGATCAAAGATTTCAAGCATGTCTGAAAATTCAGTAAAAGATCATGCGGTAAGAATTGTCATTATAAGAAATGTAAATATTCCAAGTATGACAATGACAATATGGAGTATTCTTTCCGCAAGAAGAAAGCCTACAAAAAGAAATATAGGCTTGCCCCTATAAATAAGAACTCTTTCAAGAATAGGAGGCCACCAAAATATTTGTTCAAAAAGAATAAAGAGTTTAAGAAAAGAAATAAGCTTGTACAGTGCTTCATTTGTAAAGGGCCACATTAAGCTACAAATTGTCCAAAAAAGTATAATCTTGGAAACAAAGTTTATGCAATGTTCGAAGAATAGAATAAATCACATGTATGGGAGATTTTCCCATCTTCTGATGTTCTTGGTTCTTCTCCAGATTCTCTGTTTGAGCTTGTTGAAATCATGCCTGATCATGTACATATGGCTAGAGATAAACACAAAAAGGTTTATTCTTCTAGTTCTTTCGAGAATGAATCTACTGACTCTGATTCTTCTGATGACTTAGCTATCTCAAAGATAGTTAAGAAAGCAATTAAAGACTTGGACTTTAAGATCAGTATGGCAAAATCTAAGGATCCTTATCATATGCCAGGATCTTTGGAAGACAGAAAAGTAGCTGCTAAACAACAGGTTAAAGATATCAAGGCATGGGAAAAAGAAAAAATGGCTCTGCTCCGTAAGGTTAAATGATCTACTCATCATTTTGCATCTAGTTCTCCGTCACCTCCTAAAAATTCCTCCTGCCATGGTTACATTCAACCCCTATGGTCTTCCTCCAAACCGTCTCACTCCAAGCACCATTCCACACACCGCTCATCTCAGCGTTTACCATCTGCTTCACTTGGCCCTAGTATTGATACCCTCTGTGCAAAAGTTGATCACTGCAATGAGTCTGTTGACATCTTGACTCGTCAATGTGCCCTACAACAAAAAGCTTTGGATAAACTTACTTCTGCAGTGGGGGAAATTTGAGAATTATTAACCAAAGCTGATCACACCTCTTCTACCTCTGAGCTTGACACGCTCTTTGAACTTGCAAAATCCCTCTACATGGTAGAAAATTGCACATATATCTGTGTAAATCTTTGTTTCTCTAGATATAAACCTATTCTTATGGATGCATTTGTAGATTCTGGTTCTTCTCACAGTTTTGCCAAGACTAATGCTATTCCTCCTGAGTTTTGGAAAACCAAGTCTGATTTGCCAACAGGATATGCCATCAATGGAGAAGAAATAAAGATGGGTAGATTTGCTCAAGATGTTAGAATCGAAATATAGGGTAAGTAATTTATTGTTGACTTAATAGAGCTTGATAGTTTAAGAGAGGATTTACTACTAGGCTATACATTTTTAACCAAGTATCAACCATTTGTGTTAAGAACACATGAAATCTCTCTCAAGCACACAGATGGGCCTGTCAAGATACCTTCATTGAAATTAGTCAATCATAAACTCTCTGAAAAGGCCAAGAAGCAAAAGAAAGAACCTCTAAAATCCCAAGGATCCCAGTTGCCTCTTCTCCTAGAACTAGTCAAAGCTAAATTTGAACAAGACTGTTGTAGCCTGAATCCTTTACAGTTTTGGTCTAAGGAACATTAAGAGTGTGAGATTAGACTTAAACCTGAATGCAAGTCTGTCATACCATTTGAACCCGCCTATCTCATGAGTCCTACAGAGGTAAAAGAAATTGATGAACATCTCAATGAGCTTATTGAAGGAAAATTTATCAAAGAAAGTAAAAGTCCATACAGTTGTCCAGCCTTCTTGGTCAACAAAAGAGTAGAACAACAGAGAGGCAAGAAAAGATTTTGCATAAATTATAAGCCTCTCAATGATATCATTCTGCCCTTTAACTATCATATTCCATTCAGTACAGATTTAATAATGAGAGCTGGATCTAAAAAAGTCTTCTCCAAATTCAACTGTAAGTCTGGTTTCTGGCAGATAAAGGTCAAAGAAGAAGACAGGTATAAAATAGCTTTTTCTATGCCTCAAGGTTTGTATGAGTGGAATGTGATGCCTTTTGGTCTTAAGACTGCTCCGGCATATTTTTAGCGCAGAATGGATAGAGCTCTGAGAAGGTTGAAAGATTTTTGTTCTGTCTACATTGATGATATAATTGTATACTCTGATAATGATTCACAATATTTAAAGCAGTTAGAATCTCTCTACAATGCTATCAAGGAAAATGGAATCTACCTGTCAGCCAAAAAATGGTAATTGGTAAACAAGAAATTGATTTCTTGGGTCTAGATCTGTCTCATGGCAAGGTAAAACTCCAGCCTCACATACTTAAGCATATTTCAGAATTTCTTGATATTTTAGTTGGCACTAAGAAGCTACAGAGATTCTTAGGATGTTTGAATTACGTAAGTCCATTCTATAATGGATTAGTAAAAGATAGAAAAAAGCTCCAAGCTCAGCTCAAGGAAGGAGCAGGACCATGGATGGAAGAATTGACAGAAATAGTTCAGAGAATCAAACAGAAATGCCAATATCTTCCTACTCTGCATTTACTAGAAGAAGATTTTCCTTTGATTTTATTTACTGATGCTTCTAATGATGTCTGGGGTGATGTGCTTATACAGGATATTCCAATGAAAGGAGCACAAGTGTGTGGTTACAGATCAGGAACATTCACTGATACAGAGTGTAGATATACCATCTATGAAAAAGAAATTTTGGCTATCAAAAAAGGTATAGAAAAGTTTAAGATTTTTCTTAAACCAGTTCATTTCATTGTTAAAACTGATAGTCAGCCAATGAGGTCTCTGCTCAGTAAAAAGCCTAATAAAGATATTGCCCATGGCCGTACTGCACGTTGGTATCTTGATTTTACCAGTTATGATTTTGAAATTGAATGGATTAAAGGTGATAATAATCCATTGGCAAATTCTCTTACGAGAGAAATGATAAGTTTGCAGAACCTATGCATATGATGATTGAAATTGGTGATACTCTGGTAAGAAAAGATGGTATAGATGTGTTTCTGAGTACAAATGAATATGGAAATGATGTGTGGATTCCTCAACTTCCACCTGAAATCATTACTCCTATTCTCCATACACACTTCTTGAATAAATGGCTCCAGGAATTAAGGGATATCATTAGGAATAATTATGATAAAGGGGTGCTCACAGGAAGACAACAAACAGAGTTTCTGCAGCATTTTGGTCTTCACCATGCTAGTATTTATTTTGCACTTCGAAATGGGATCACAATGGATATTTGTCTTACATCTTTATTGCCTATGAATTGGCCGATTAAGATTAAGAGAAATTTTCTTAAATGTGCAAAATTTGGTTTCCTCAACAGCATCACCATCTTACAGACAGAGTTTGAAGATTATGCTGATATCTTTGTCGGATATCAAGAAAAAATAATTCAAGATGATATGAAAGAATTCTTTGATCATCTGCAAGGAAATTTCTGTTGGGCTGTTGAAGAAGGCATGACTGGACCTTCAGGATATTTGCAAAATCCTCACCATTATGCTTTGCCACGAATTGAATATTATCCTTTAACGCATAATTGGTTCCCACAGGCCCAGATTGAAGATATGGAAGTTGCTTTACTTCCTGCTTTAGTTGCTGTCAGAACTGAAATTGATTTTGCTTCTCCTGATGAAATCAGTAGAATTGTCTATACTTTTCACCAAAGGGCAGATGACCTCGAAATTACTTTTCGGCCACTTCCCAAATTCCTCTTGCCACTGACAAATCTTGCACCAGAAATTGATGACAACACCTCAGATGAACCATCCCAATAAGATTCCAATGATGAGTATGCTCCAGCTAGTGATTCTAACAACTCATATGATGAAGATATTGAATATCATTCAGATAATGACTAGCACTTGGGTTTGTCAGTGCCGTGTTGTCGGCCACGTTAAGATTCTGACAACAGGATGCAATCCTGTCAAAAAAGCACGATCCCCATAGTCACTTTTGGGTATAAAGTGAACCGTGATCACATGCAGTGTGTCTCATGTGAAGATGCTTTGTACGTTCCACTGTAGCACATGATAAGTTGCTTTTTCCTCCACTACCTACAGTGTGTAACGCGTGTCACTTTTGTATGGTTGGTTTCCAAAGTGTATTTAGGATTTTGGATTCTGCCACTTTCTATAAATAAGGACCTAATGCCATAGTCTTGGCATTTAGAGTTGGATTTAATTCTAGCACTAAGAGTCTCAGTTCAAAAGTCTAAGTTCCGAAGTCAGATTTATTTCTGATATTGTATTGAAAGTCCCTTTGAATATCTAATATAATCTAAAGTTTATGGCCATTGTATGAGATTGAAGTTTGTATGAGACTTTAGATTATATTAGATATTCAAAGGGACTTTCAATACAATATCAGAAATAAATCTGACTTCGGAACTTAGACTCTTGAACTGAGACTCTTAGTGCTAGAACTAAATCCAACTCTGAATGCCGAGACTATGGCATAGGTCCTTATTTATAGGAAGTGGTGGAATCCTAAATCCTAAATACACTTTGGAATCCAACCATACAAAAGTGACACGTGTTACACACTGTAGGTAGTGGAGGAAAAAGCAACTTATCGGGCACTACAGTGGAACGCACAAAGTGAGACACATCGCATGTGATCACGGTTCACTTTATACCTAAAAGTGACTATGGGGATCATGCTTTTTTGACAGGGTTGAATCATGTTGTCAGAATCTTAACGTGGCTGACAGCATGGCACTAACAAACCCAAGTGCTAGTCACTATCTGAATGATATTCAATATCTTCATCATATGAGTTGTCAGAATTGCTAGCTGGAGCATAGTCATCATTGGAATCTTGTTGGGATGGTTCGTCCGAGGTGTCATCATCAATTTCTGGTGCAAGATTTGTTGGTGGCAAGAGGAATTTGGGAAGTGGCCGAAAAGCAATTTTGAGGTCATCTGCCCTTTGGTGAAAAGTATAGACAATTCTACTGATTTCATCAGGAGAAGCAAAATCAATTTTAGTTCTGACAGCAACTAAAGCAGGAAGTAAAGCAACTTCCATATCTTCAATCTGGGCCTGTGGTAACCAATTATGCGTTAAAGGATAATATTCAATTCCTGGCAAAGCATAATGGTGAGGATTTTGCAAATATCCTGAAGGTCCAGTCATGCCTTCTTCAACAGCCCAACAGAAATTTCCTTGCAGATGATCAAAGAATTCTTTCATATCATCTTGAATTATTTTTTCTTGATATCTGACAAAGATATTAGCATAATCTTCAAACTCTGTCTGCAAGATGGTGATGCTATTGAAGAAACCAAATTTTGCACATTTAAGAAAATTTCTCTTAATCTTAATCGGCCAATTCATAGGCAATAAAGATGTAAGACAAATATCCATTGTGATCCCATTTCGAAGTACAAAATAAATACTAGCATGGTGAAGACCAAAATGCTGCAGAAACTCTGTTTGTTGTCTTCTTGTGAGCACCCCTTTATCATAATTATTCCTAATGATATCCCTTAATTCCTGGAGCCATTTATTCAAGAAGTGTGTATGGAGAATAGGAGTAATGATTTCAGCTGGAAGTTGAGGAATCCACACATCATTTCCATATTCATCTATACTCAGAAACACATCTATACCATCTTTTCTTACCAGAGTATCACCAATTTCAATCATCATGTGCATAGGTTCTGCAAGCTTAGTCATTTCTCTTGTAAGAGAGTCTGCCAATGGATTATTATCACCTTTAATCTATTCAATTTCAAAATCATAACTAGTAAAATCAAGATACCAGCGTGCAATATGGCCATGGGCAATATCTTTATTAGGCTTTTTGCTGAGCAGAGACCTCATTGGCTGACTATCAGTTTTAACAATGAAATGAACTAGTTTAAGAAAAATCTTAAACTTTTCTATACCTTTTTTGATAGCCAAAATTTCTTTTTCATAGATGGTATAACTACACTCTGTATCAGTGAATGTTCCTGATCTATAACCACACACTTGTGCTCCTTTCATTGGAATATCCTATATAAGCACAGCACCCCAAACATCATCAGAAGCATCAGTAAATAAAATCAAAGGAAAACCTTCTTCTGGTAAATGCAGAGTAGGAAGATACTAGCATTTCTGTTTGATTCTCTGAACTATTTCTGTCAATTCTTCCATCCATGGTCCTACTCCTTCCTTGAGCTGAGCTTGGAGCTTTTTTCTATCTTTTGCTAATCCATTATAGAATGGACTTACTTAATTCAAACATCCTAAGAATCTCTGTAGCTGCTTAGTGCCAACTAAAATATCAGGAAATTCTGAAATATGCTTAAGTATGTGAGGCTGGAGTTTTACCTTGCCATGAGACAGAACCAGACCCAAGAAATCAATTTCTTGTTTACCAATTACCATTTTTTTGGCTGACAGGCAGATCCCATTTTCCCTGATAGCATTGTAGAGAGATTCTAAGTGCTTTAAATGTTGTGAATCATTATCAGAGTATACAATTATATCATCAATGTAGACAGAACAAAAATCTTTCAAGCTTCTTACAGCTCTATCCATTCTACGCTGAAAATATGCCAGAGCAGTCTTAAGACCAAAAGGCATCACATTCCACTCATACAAACCTTGAGGCACAGAAAAAGCTATTTTATACCTGTCTTCTTCTTTGACCTTTATCTTCCAGAAACTGGACTTACAGTCGAATTTGGAGAAGAATTTTTTAGATCTAGCTCTCATTATTAAATCTGTACTGAATGGAATAGGATAGTTAAAGGGAAAAATGATATCATTGAGAGGCTTATAATTTATGTAAAATCTTTTCTTGCCTCTCTGTTGTTCTACTCTTTTGTTGACCAAGAAGGCTGGACAACTGTGTGGACTTTTACTTTCTCTGATAAATTTTTCTTCAATAAGCTCATTGAGATGTTCATCGATTTCTTTTACCTCTGTAGGACTCATGAGATAGGTGGGTTCAAATGGTATGATAGACTTGCATTCAGGTTTAAGTCTAATCTCACACTCTTCATGTTCCTTAGACCAAAACTGTAAAGGATTCAGGCTACAACAGTCTTGTTTAAATTTAGCTTTGACTGGTTCTAGGAGAAGAGGCAACTGGGATCCTTGGGATTTTAGAGGTTCTTTCTTTTGCTTCTTGGCCTTTTCAGAGAGTTTATGGTTGACTAATTTCAATGAAGGTATCTTGACAGGCCCATCTATGTGCTTGAGAGAGATTTCATGTGTTCTTAACACAAATGGTTGATACTTGGTTAAAAATGTATAGCCTAGCAGTAAATCCTCTCTTAAACTATCAAGCTCTTTTAAGTCAACAATAAATTGCTTACCCTGTATTTCGATTCTAACATCTTGAGCAAATCTACCCATCTTTATTTCTTCTCCATTGATGGCATATCCTCCTGGAAAATCAGACTTGGTTTTCCAAAACTCAGGAGGAATAGCATTAGTCTTGGCAAAACTATGAGAAGAACCAGAATCTACAAATGCATCCATTGGAATAGGGTTATATCCAGAGAAACAAAGATTTACACAGATATATGTGCAATTTTCTACCATGTAGAGGGCTTTTGTAGGTTCAAAGAGCGTGTCAAGCTTAGAGGCAGAATAGGTGTGATCAGCTTTGGTTAATAATTCTCAAATTTCCCCCACTGCAGAAGTAAGTTTATCCAAAGCTTTTTGTTGTAGGGCACATTCACGAGCCAAGATGTCAACAGACTCATTGCAGCGATCAACTTTTGCATAGAGGGTATCAATACTACGGCCAAGTGAAGTAGATGGTAAACGCTGAGATGAGCGGTGTGTGGAATGGTGCTTGGAGTGAGACAGTTTGGAGGAAGACCATAGGGGCTGAATGTAACCATGGGAGGAGGACTTTTTAGGAGGTGACAGAGAACTAGATGTAGAATGATGAGCAGATCATTTAACCTTACGGAGTAGAGCCATTTTTTCTTTTTCCCATGCCTTGATATCTTTAACCTATTGTTTAGCAGCTGCTTTTCTGTCTTCCAAAGATCTTGGCATATGATAAGGATCCTTAGATTTTGCCATACTGGTCTTAAAGTCTAGGTCTGTAATTGCTTTCTTAACTATCTTTGAGATAGCTAAGTCATCAGAAGAATCGGAGTCAGCAGATTCATTCTCAGAAGAACTAGAAGAATAAACCTTTTTGTGTTTATCTCTAGCCATATGTACATGATCAGGCATGATTTCAACAAGCTCAAACAGAGAATTTGGAGAAGAACCAAGAACATTAGAAGATGGGAAAATCTCCCATATATGTGATTTATTCTATTCTTCAAACATTGCATAAAATTTGTTTTCAGGATTATACTTTTTTGGACAATTTGTAGCATAATGTGGCCCTTTACAAATGAAGCACTGTACAGGCTTATTTATTTTCTTAAACTCTTTATTCTTTTTGAACAAATATTTTGGTGGCCTCTTATTCTTGAAAGAGTTCTTATTTATAGGGGCAAGCCTATATTTCTTTTTGTAGGCTTTCTTCTTGCGGAAAGAATACTCCATATTGTCATTGTCATACTTGGAATATTTAAATTTCTTACAATGACAATTCTTACCGCATGATCTTTTACTAAATTTTTGGACATGCTTGAAATCTTTGATCTGATTGATGGGTGGCAGACTACAATAATCCCTCATATTACATGAAGAATTGCACTGATCTCTATTATCACTTAAAGCTTTCGACAAACATCCTTTATCCAGTTTATAGCTACTAATGTTCTCAATTCACTAAAACCAAAAGTATCTATTTTGGTTTTATACTTGTTAACTATGTATTCCTCAGCATAATCACCCAAACCACAAGGTAAAGAATTTAGATAAAACTTTTTGGTGGTTGGATCATGCAGTTTTCCAGCAGCTATCATGTATTTTTCAAAGACTAAATTATACTTATGTAATTTACCCAAGTCTTTGAGCTGTAATGAATAAAAGAATATCATTCTTTCTATTTCCACAAAACAAACCAATCAGATATAATTTTAATGTAGAAAATCCTTCAGCTGAAATATCATTTCTACCCATGTCTTTTTCTTTGACATACTCATCTCCATCAGAATCTATAGATATTATACCATTATCAGGGAGTGAATTCCACCAACTGTGGAGCTTACCAGACATGAGTCTAACTACATACAAAACTTTATTGGCCTCAGACCAAGATCCCCTTGTATCAAAGAAATTTTCTAGTGTATCACACCATGTACAAATAGTGTCATAAGGATCTATAATTTTATCAATATTCAGAATATAACCAGAAGTAGCATAAGCTCTAAGTTGTTCAGGTCTGTCATTTTCTGACACAACATCTTTCATTTCCACATCAAACTAGTTTTCAATAGTAGACTGACTAGCCATACACAAAGGTTCCCAATCCCCATAGATTTCTACATAAGGAGTCTCCTCAAAAGACATATACTCTGGCTCAGAAGAGGATTCTTGGTAGGAAACTGTTTCAAATATTTCTTCATTAGAAGAGTTCATGGCTGCAGCTAGTTCTTCCATATAGACAGGTTCATTATCCTCTAAGTCACATTCTTGTAACCAATCTTTCAGAGGTTCAGAAACCTGTAACGTATGTTCTTTCTGTTTGGGAAGAACTATCTTAGAAGGCATTGGAGGATTATGGCTTCTAGTGGTGGATGATGCAGATGTTGGTTGTTCTTCAACTTCTTCAGAGAAAAGAATACTTTTTCTTCTCTGTATTTTTGGTTTGGGCTTTGGCTCTATTTTCTGGGACTTCTGAGTCTTTGCATCTTCAGTTTCTTCCTCAGAACTATCTTTCCCTTTCTGAGATACTCTAATTTTTTTTGCATATCTTCTAATCTTTTCTAGGTTTCTAGCAACATGCTCAAGTAAGACTTTATTCTCTTGAGCTTGAGTATCTCTTTTATTGTCAGACATAGAGACATGATCATAAATTTGTCTTGCCACATTTTCTAACCTTTGGTTAGTGGACTGAATGCTTGTGGCCATAGTATGTGTCTGACTTACTTGGTAATTTAAAGTACCAAAATTATTTAAGGTAGTAGTGCATTGCTCATCAATTCTACCAACAATAGTTTCTGTCTTGTATTGACTATTCTATATTTGCAACATTCCATCATAAATAGAAATAGTCCTATTAATTCCTTGTTTGACATCTACTGCAATATCATCTATGGTTTCTGAAGCAATTTGCATCTAGCTAGACTGCCAATTTCTTTGTGCTTCAGAATTCTTTTGTTTTGTTCCCACCTTAGTGTGAACCTTAGCTTCATATTGGCCCCATGTTTTCTCATCAGGGTTAACCACCTGAAAACTATCTTGTGTTGGCCATCTGCCAGGAGCATAGCTTACTAATTCTACAGTAGTGGTTGGATCAACTTGTACAGTATGCTTAGTCCTTCTTTCTGATCCATACCTTGGTAGATGTTCCCTCATCATACTTGCATGTTCTCCTAGCTTAGCTCTTTTTATACCTTTTCCTTTTCTTTTCTTTTCTGATTCTTCTTCTTTAGGTGCTAAATGCAATCTAGCACTTACTTGTCTAGCCAATTCATCTATTTGGTCAGAATTTTCTACTGGAATAGACCTGTAAGATCTAGAAGAAAAGGAAGATCTGAAAGGCATTTGATTAAGGCTTTGTGAGCTGCTAGAAGTAGAGCATTCTTCAGGAGTATAATCTACATAGGGTTTTCTATTAGAACTAGCATAAGCATGAGCCATAGATCTGCTACAAGACAATGGTTGAGCTCTGGCTTGAGTTTCATCTATCAGTGGTTGTTCAAGGATAGTTTGGCTAGGGACAGATTGTAATGTAATGGTGCCTACTCTGCGGGATTGGAATAGTGGTCTGTCTAAAAATCTATTTCTGTGGATAGGAAGGTCAATAAACTGTGGTTTTTTTCTATCAAGCAATTGTTCTATTATAGGGAAGCCTATGTCGAAACCTGTTGAATCTATGAAACGTCCATAATCAAGAAGATTAGACGATCCTCTTGGAAAAGACACCCCCGTGGGCAAAGAAACAGGTGGAGACACAGTATTCATTATGCGATAAATGCATCGACCCCCTATAGTGGCATATACAGACCCGGGCATTAATGAGATACCTTTGACTTGTAATAGTAGGTAGAAAGTAGAAGAAATGAATTTATCTGAAAGAGAAAGAGTGAAATTAGGTTGAACAGACAATATTCCATCACCTTTCTCAGCACTGAGTAATCCACGAAACTGGGCAATTACAGCTTGTTCCCAGATTTGACATCGGGTGTCAATCAGAGTGGGAAAAAACTCAGCACCTATATTGTAGTTGAAATGTGGATGGACAATCAAGTCTACATGTGGAAAATGAACATGGAAAAAACCCTTATCTTGCCATCGACTAACATCCTCAGGAAGAAAAAAAGGTAAATAGATCAGGCAGATACCCGTTCTAGAAACTAAGAGATTTATCTCACTTTGATGCACAGAGTCACAGACTTTAGCCTTTATTCCTTTCTTAGGATAAAATGTATTGATTTTAACATCTGAAAATTTAAAATTACCCTTATCATCTACAACATGTGTGTTGCCATCTTGAAAATAATTGTGCAAGACATTGGATAAAGCAGAACTTGCATCCATAGATCTACACAAAGCCATTGGTGAGAAATAAAACTTACTAATTATCTTTCATGATATTCCTTGCTACTTTTGGTGACTTACTGCCCTTCACATGGTGCTTTCCTTTGGCCTTCAATATTGGACTTACTCCACCCCTCCATAGGTACTACAGCACGCCACTTGCAGAACTTTCAGAAATAGATCTCACACTAAGCAAAACATAGATAAATAACACAAGGCTCTGATACCAATTCAATATCATACTACTATAGTTTCCAGGTTCTAAATTCTTCTCTTACATCTATTGTATTTGTTGATCATTGAGGTTCATTTCCTACAGTTAGTTATAGTCCATTATTCATTGTTTAGGGTTTGATCATAGTCTTAACTTGTTTGTTTGACTTTGGTTGAACTTGGTTGATCTATCTATATACAACAAAAGGACAAAACCCCTATAGTTTGGCTCTCCTTCTTGGGTAGAAGCCAATCTTGGTTTGTTTCCTAATATGTGTAGACGAGGGTTTGACCTAGTTTAGCTATTTAGGCTAGATCACACTTTTCTACACTACATTTTGGTGAACCCATCATTGCTTGCACTCTTTTTCACCCTTCTTCTTTCAGATCTGAGTTTATTTTCACTCTATATCTGATGGGAATGGTTTCATTAATCATTTTTAATTCATACATAGTTAAATTTTTCTTTTATTTCAAACTAGGGTTTGTAAAAAGCTTGCATTGATAGAAAAATGAGCTAGCTTTGACCCTAGGGTTTGAAGATTTGAAATTTGTTTAGGTCTTGTTGCATTGATTAAGTTTGATTAGATAATTTGTATTTGATGTAACCTTTCATTAATTTTTTTTCAAAAGCATTTTGCATTCTTGCATTTTGAAAATTGAAAAAGAATTTTTTTTGCATTCTAGACTTGAAAATTGCATAGTTATCACTTTGTTGCATTTGGAAAGGATAGATCATCATAGAATCATCTCATTTTATGATTTTTGCCTTAGTTATGATTGGAATTACAATATTTTATCATTTCGTATGGTTGCATTATGCATTTGAATTATCTTTGTTGTTAAAATTGTTGAAAAAGTGCACTTTTGTGAAACCTTGTTAATGTTGCATTCTATGGTTTATGAAAGATAGTTTATTTTCAGGTCTTGTGATTATCCCTTGGAATTCTAAATCTGATTTGGCATTGTTATACAATATTTCATTTTTTATACAATATTTCATTTGTTATATTGCATTAGAAATTGAAAATAAGAGCAATTTTTGAATTGTTGCATCTTGGAAAAAGCATTGAAAATTTGTGCTAGATTCATTTGCTTCACTTAAACATAAACTTAAATCCTTCTCTTGGTTCATCATTCATCTCTTTTATTAGTGCATCTTGTGTGTTTCTAAGGCTTGCATGAGTTTTTTGACCCAGTGCCCCAATTCTAACCTTCTAGTGAGAAGAAGTTAGAGAATTATGGGTTCAAATGCTATGCATAACAATGATACCAATACATCAGAACCCAAGATTCCTAGCATCATCACACAAGAACATCCATAAATTCTTCCTATCATTCCTACTTTGTACATTTCTAAAGAATCAAACTTACATGAATCCGTCAACATTGATGACCTTGTGGCTCATGTTCTTGAAGCACAAGTCTAGAAATTAGACACAGAGTTGGCTAATTTTGAGTGATTCATGAGTGTGGAACACATAGTTGAAGAGGCCATCCCTATTTTTGAGAGTCTATGAAGTCTCTTTCTCAAAGGTCAAGAAGGATTAGAAGTCTTGTGTGGAGTTGCTCATATCGTTCATAACAATATTCTATCAACATCTAGTTGCACTGAAATCATCACAAATGTCACTTCTCCTAATTAAATAGGGACTCAAGTGTTAGAACCCATACCTACACTCCCTATTCCTACTTATTCTTCTACTATTCTTACCACTACTACATAGACAAGTAATAATGCTACCATATGTGTTGGGTTATCTACTGGAATCTAGTTTGCCATTATAATTTTGTTTCATATAACTACACAAATTCTACTCCTAGTGTGACTCCACCTACCTCTAAACCACCTATCACATCTCAAAAGGCTACTCATACACCATCACCTAGCCCTTCATTTCAATCTCTACCTAATTTCTCTTCTGACCCCATCATAAACCAATTGTTGAAGAATATGACCTCCATGCAACAACAATTGGCTAGCATGAGTAATAGCCCACCTAAGACTAGTATGAGAACACATTACCTTCGTAGCCCTTTTTTCTATTCCATCCTAAGAACTCCTATGTCTGAGAAGTTTAAGACCCCTCATTTTGAGAAATATAATGAGAAGGGAGACCCTAACAACCATGTAGCAGCTTTTACTACTATGTGTAGTGATTTATTCTTTGAGGATGTGATCTTAGAAAAACTCTTTCCTAGGTCACTCAAGGACACAATCTGGGAATGGTAATGTGTACTTCCTCCTAATTCTATAACTTCTTTCACACAATTAGTTCATAAGTTCCTCGAGCACTTTCAAGAAAACATTGGACTTCAAGTGTCTTTGATAGACTTGGTTCATTGTAAATAAGGAAAGAAGGAGAAAATAACAGATTTCATGGGTCATTATCAAGCCTTCTTCTCACAAATCCAATATTCTATTCTGGATGCTAATGTGCAAAGGATTTTTATAGGAAACTTACAACCTCACATCCATGAAAAAATATTGTTGATGGGATATGACTCATTCACTCATCTTTGCATGGCTCTTCATGATTATCAACTTTCAGTTAGTTAGTATGAGCATAATTCCTCATTGGCTCTAGTTGGCTAGTTTGAAGCCTCTCATAATCATTATTTCAAAAGACAAAACAAAAACTTCATCAAAATCTATGAAATTTCAACAAGTAATATTAGAGAAACATGTGGAAGTAGCGTCATCTCATGCTTCCACCACTTACAAGTTAAAACAAAAAACAAGAAACTTCATAACATTATCAGGATCTCTTTATACTATCATGACAAAACTTTTGCAAAATAATCTCCTCAAGATTCCACCTATAAAACACATCGATCCAAGTAAGATGTAATCATATTCCTTTAATGCGAAGGCCTTTTGTCAATTTCACCACTCTAGTGGACATGACACTAGAAGATGCATGCTTCTTAAACATGAAGTACAAGACCTCATCAACTCAAATGTCATCCAAGTTGTTGGTGTGAATGAAAAAGGGAATAAATCAGTGGCAACTCCTAATCAAAATCTTCAAATATACACTGATCCTCTTCCTCATCATGAGTCTAATATTATTGATATTGTATGGTGGATGCTCTCCCTCACAAAGAGTGTGGATTTGCAACCTACTATATCTTTTACTCCACATGATGCTACTATTGAAGGACCTGATAGGCCTCTTTATATCACTTTTTGAATTAATGATAAACCTATTCAGAGTGCTATGATAGATCCTATATGCATGGTGAATGTAGTAACTGAAGAGTTTCTCTAAATGCATGGTTTACATCAAGATACATAGATGTATCAGAGAGGGCTATTAAAGAACACAATGGGTCTATCCTTCCAACTCTTGGTTCTTTAACCCTTGAAGTTAAAGTTGGGCCAAGAGCTTTGGATGTTCATTTTGTTATCATTCCTACATTGGATTTATTTCATGTGAAGTTGGGCTATCCATAGCTCTACTGCATGAATACAATTCCCTCTATGGTTCACAAGTGCTTAAAGTTTCCATTTGAGGGATGTGTGCATGCTATAAATCACAATTGGTATCGCCCTGTTGCTTGCAATGGACATTTTTTGCTTAACTAATTCTGGCCACAACCAGTTGGAGCCACTAGACCTAGAAATGACATATTTTTCTTATCATATCAGAAGTTCAAAACAAAGAAATTGTAGAGTTATTGCTTAGTAATATTCCCTCTGGTGATGTTCCTAAACCTCCTCAATCTTCTGAGGCCATGGCTATAATTCCTCATGTCCCAAAGATAGTGAATGAAGCTAAGCCTGAATCGAAGGTTCTTCCCCATCCCAAAGAATTGGTAGATATGTCGAGGTTCCCCCTCCATCTCTTCAAGGACAATAAGGAAACCTTCATGCACAAAATAGACCTCCCCGTAATCACAATATTACTTTTGTCCCACCTACCTTTACATATACTAGTGGTATTTCATTGGTTGCACGAGTTTTATTTCCTAAGGTTTCTCAACCACTTGAGGATGCTCCTGTACTACCACCTATTTTACAAGTTGAGGAGGAAGAGCATCTTGCATTAAGGAACCCTTCCCCTGTAGTCTCCTAGCCTTCGATGGTTCCTCCTATTTCTTCTAATGTTCCTAAAACAAATGAAGAAAAGGAACCCATGTTGGAAGATACTATGGTTCCCCTTAGGAACATCATGAATAACACTAAGGGAAATAAGATCGTGAGAGAAAGAAAGAAGCATCATCATACTATGGCTCACCTTGCTATAGAAGAGGAGAATCTCCCTCCTCACAAGTGTTTATCACTGACCAGTGCCAAAGAGACGCCTATCACTATTGTGTCTCCTATAGAGAAAGAAGAATCTTTGCAAGCCACTATGGATCCTATTGTACTACATTGTGATAACAATTATGAAGATAATACAAGTACGGATCTTGTTCCTTATACCTCTCATGCTATAGTTCATCTTGCATCTTGTCCACCGATCCAAATGGATCATGAACTAGATTGGGAGGAGAATAACTTGCTTTAGGTTGGCTCGCACATGAGGTACCTTGTTTTCCATGTTATGTGTGCATGTGATTATGTTTCCCCCGTGATGTGTTGCTTGATGCTTTATTTATGTGTTATTTTTGTTATTATTGTTATTGTGTTGGTAACCTCTATTTCGATGACCCTTTACACCCTTGTAGGTGCAAGGATACAAAGGGAATAAATTTGTTGTGACATTATCTCTATTGGTATCATCATTCTTCTTTATGTCATTATTTGTATTGTTGTTGTGTCCTTTGGGGATGATGCAAGGCATAGAATGTTTCAGCATTCTCCCTTTTTGACCCAAGGGATGTTTATTTTTTCTCAAATGTTCATGTGCTACTTCTTCCTTTTTCTCCATAGTTCTACTAGTTGGTGGATGATGACAATTCCATATATATATGGTCTTAAGACGTCTCCTATTATACAACCATTCCTATACTAACACTAGTTAGTAGATCCCTTTTGTGCGGTTATTGTTGTTCCTTTTATGTTTTGATTTTTGTGGCACCTTGTTGTTATGCTCAGCATCATACCACGACTACACAAGCCATTGTATATCATTTCTCTAGCATCACCTTGGTTTGCCTTATGTGGGAGAAACCCCTAGGTGCAATGTAGTAATTTTGAAATGTATATCTTATGAGCATGTGCATCTAGAAATATCTTGTGCCTGTCTTTATGATTTGTTCTACCTTAAAGTAATTTCTCCTAGATAGGAGTTAGCAATCACTTTAAGGTGGGGGCATTCATCATGCTATGCTCTCTTTGTTTGCACATTTTTCTTTTTGGCATGGAACTCACCTAGTGATTAGGCAATCCTCACTAGCCTATGATGTTTCCTTTTGTTCTATGAGTCACCTAGTGCAATGTAGTTGACTAGCCCATGCACTTCACGTGACTTAGTGTAGCCACCTAGCAATTTGGTGGTCCTTTCTAGTGCATGATCCATAGTGGAACTTCTTTTCACATGACCCCTAGTGACAAAGTAAGCTAGTGTCAGAGTCATGTGCCTTGTGTGTTTGTTCTATGTGTATACTTATGTTTGCTTATGTGTTATGTTTTAACTTATGTTTTCATGTGTCTTCATCATGTTTTCCATGTGTTCTCTATGTATTCATTGTGCCTTATGTGTATGCATTGTGTCTTATGTGTATCCTTCATGTTTGGCATATATTACATTTATGTATTGC